>PVJX010000083.1:8439-66960 GCA_004027295.1 Dolichotis patagonum
ACCTGTCTTAACCCCCGCCCCCCCCCCCCCGCCAAGAGCTACACTGCTGCCAACTTGGCATGTAGAGTAAATTGCTGTTCCATGGAGAGGCATTTTTCTATTTAATTCCAGATCACTCTGTGCCCATAAACAAGTGTTTCACAAGCCACAAGAGTACAGCCTGAAAGCTACAGCATGGGCAATGCTCCATGACTGTCAATCCTGGAGAAAGAAGGAAGGCAATTTTGGAACCTGAGGTAGGTAAGAAGTGCAAGCCACAAAGTAATATAGTAGCCTGTAACACTTATTATCATGCCTCCTCTACCCTATGTACAGTCCTATATTGGCCTAAAGATAATAGAGAAAGCAGTTATGTAACTCTACCTCATAAAAGAATCTACTTTAAGAGCATAGACTATGCCAGGGATATAGCTCCGTGGCACAGCATCTGCTTTGCAAGTGCAAGGTCCTGAGTTCAATTCCCAGTACAAAAAAAAAAAGACAAAGACTATGAAACAAGACTTCTGAGTTCAAATCCAAGGTCTATCAGTTAGTAACTCAGAATAAGTTATCTTTGTATGCTTCGGCTTCGTTGTCTGTAAAATTATCATACAATAATTGTAATTATGCCATGGGGTTACAATTAGGACTGAATGAGTAATGTATATAAAAACACTGACCAAAGTTGAGTTCCTGGCACATAGTTAAGTGATATGTAGTTAGTTGCTATTATTTATTATTATCTTTGTATGGTCTCCAAGAGTTAGTAAGGTAGTGTAATAATGATACAATTAAACATAAATATAGTACAAGCTCTGTGAATTCTGGTAGATGCGAACAGATAACAATCAAGTTTAATTTAAAAGAGAAAGAAGTGAATTTAAATTAAGATTAGAGGAAAGAAAATATAGTGGTCAGAATTTGTGTTACTGACCTCTGTAACTGGTAAACAAGTTTAGGGGCTACAGATGAGCCCCTAAACAGACTCTGTTTACCATAACAGAGTCACCGCTGCAGAAAGGTCCATCAAGCCTGTTGTTATCATGAACACAAAGTCCAAAAAGACAGGTTTAAGTTCCAGATCTAATACTGCCTCACATTACCAAAGAATAGGTCAAGAATTTGTCTCAATAACTAATATTCCCTGACTATAAAAGCATCTTTCCATTTAATCACGTAACAAATACTCATTGAATTTCTGTACTATGCAAGACATAGTCCTCTGTGAGAGATGTAGAAATAAAAAATTACACAGCATTACATTCAGTGGTGAGAAGAGACATGAAATGATAATGCAAAAGGAATCTTACTCTAATACAAAATGAAAGATAAGTACAAAGTGCTACAGTACAGAGTAACAAGCCACTAACTTCTTCTGGGGATAATAGGAAACACTTCTCAAAACGTATATAACCTAACCTGTTATATAAAGAAGTTAGCTGCTGATGACATACTGATGAAAACAATCTGAAGAAAAGAGAATGGTATTTACTTAAGTCTGGAATCCCCCCCAAAAATACAGTTTTTCAACACGGTAAGCATTTGGCATTATGGCATCCAGATGGGGTGGAGGTGTACATGGCCTTCTGAGCAGGTCTTTAACTGCCAGCCTCAGAAATTTGTGCTTTACCTGATAAGCTAATGGAAACAGAAAGGCTGTTACTACGAAGGTCCCTGTAACCCAACCCATGGTAGTTTTAACTCTATGCTGTGAAAATGGGGGAGGTGTTAAGGTTTTTAACCCAGAGAGTGATACTATCAGAATTATATCTGAGCATGATAACTGCAATGGGAATATGAAGATGGAACTGCTGGCAGGAAAAACTCGTGACTGAGACGCCACTTTGGAAACTGTTACCCAGACTAGAGAGAATGGCAGGGAGACAGTGGAGAGGAGACAGATTTGAAAAGCCCTCCCGAGCTAGATTGGACAGAACAGAGTGATTCATTAGAATTCCAGTGGTGAGAAAGGATAGCACAGAGCTTTTTAGAAGCTTAGGACCCTGGTTGTGATGCCACTTAGCCAAAACAGGGAATATAAGGAAGTCTTTTCTGTTTCTGATTCCCAACTAGTGCTAATTTCTCTTAAAGCCTAAGTGACTTACATCCAGGAACTACATCTGAGCAGCAAACTAGTATGTACTGCTGTGGTTCTTTCCATATCAAATAACCCTAAAGAGAGGCCAAAGAAATCAGTGCCAACCAGCACAGCCTCACAGCTGTTCCCTGACCCACAGCAAAGCTCTGGTTGGGTTAATGTCATGAATACTGTGGCATGGGCCTGGCAAGGAACATTATTGTAGAGCAGCCCACAGAGCAGGGGAACTGAGGTTACAGTGCAAGACCTCAGCTGCAGCTGGAGTTGTAAAATCACATGTCAGTGATGACAGTGATGACATTACAACTCAAGAAAATATTCCCAATTTCTTCTCTAATATTGAAATCTTTCAAATAGAAAAATAGTAGCCAGGCGTTGTGGCTCACAGCTGTAATCTCAGCACTTGGGTGGCTAAGGCGGGAGAATTGCTGTATGTTTGAGGCCAGCCTGAACTACATAGTGAGATCCTGTCTCAAAAAAAATTGGCAAATTAAAAAGACTATTTAATTCAAATAGTATTTTTGAAAAATGCATTTCATTTCAAAAGAAATTTCAAAACAATCAGGGGACAACAATGGTACATACATTGTACAATGCCATCCCCAAATCAGTCACCCAGAGCACAAGACATCTGCAGTTAATTATCCAAACAAAAATAAAAATGTTTTCACACAAAAATTCCATACTCAAAACTCCTTTTTAAGAATGGGAACATCTAGCCAGGTGTGATGGTGCACACCTATAAGTCCAGCACTCAGGAGGATGAGGCAGGAGGACTGGAGCCAGACACCCGCAAAGTAACTACGTGGAATTAAGTAGTAGCTGCCTCCTTAAAGCAGACCCTGAGTATCCCAATGCTCCAGGCCCAATCATCTCTGCTGTGTTACACGCAACCTGCTATATTAATCTACATCACCAGCTCATCTCTTTTAGGTGTTTTCCCAAAATATTTTATTATGAAAGGTACAAACATACAGAAAGCTAAAAGAATTTCACAGTGAGCACCCATATGACCCACAAGTTCAAGTTCATCATTAACATTCTACTAGACTTGCTTTATCAGCTGTCTATCCCTTCATCCATTCATTCCATTTCAGACATTAGAAATAATCTTTTCAAGTACTTTATCATATATATCACTAACTAGAGTTCACTACTTATTTGTAACATTACTTTTGAAGTAAAATTTACACACGGTGAAAAGCACAAATTTAAAATATATATTCCCCAAGTTTTCACAAATGTCCACACCTGCTAGCCATCAGCACAAGTACGTGAGTTGACTCTGAGGCCTCTGATTTGCTAGACACAGAAATGTTTTTCTATACTGCTCTGACCTCAGTACTGTTCATGGACAAGGAAGAGCTGACTATCAGCAGAAATGTAGCAGACTTTTCTTAATGTCGAATCTTGTTTCTGCTGGGCCTTAATAGTCCAAATCTGGATAGAACCAAGCCAGCATATCTGGCCAATATAAACTCACCACTGGGACTAAAAGAGAAGACAATGTAAGTTAGGACTCTGGGAACTGAGTGTGGCAGCACACATCTGTAATACCAGCTACTCAGAAGAATGCAGCAAGATGATTCCAAGATCAAGGTCAGCCTAGGTAACCTAACAAGATTCTGTTCAAAATAAAAATGTTTCAGGAAGTAGCTCAGTGTTCCCTGGGTTCAATCCCCTGGAACACACAAACACACATGAACACATGTGCTCACGCAGAAGAAAGAGGGATGAAGGGGGAGGGGGCAGAGGGAGGGATGGAGAGGAGGGGAGGAAAGAGACAGACAGACTGACTCTGGAAATCTGCCTAAACAAAAAATGAGGTTTTTTACCTCTAAAAGTAATAAGCTCAATAATAAAACACACATGGCTAATAGTTCAATCCTGAAACTACTACGAGGAAGGGAAAATGAATGAACACCGCAGATAATAAATAACACCCTTGAGGTCACCTATGAAAGAGTTTATATTCTATTCTCCTTGACCTGCTGAGTGCTGAGGTAACAGGAAAGCATTTGTGGGTCCATTGGTGAAAGAAGGATTCCTAAGCCAAGAAGAAATCCAAAAGCAAAACGGACAGGTGAAAATTTAAAGAAGATTCACTTTTAAGGCAAAGACTTTCCACATAGCTTGGCAATGCAATAGCATCCTTTTATGGAAATGAAAGTCTCCTTCAATGGTTTGTGCTTACTTTTCTGTAATCAAATCCAAGCCTCTTGGAACTCTTCTTCACCCAAGACTCAATTTCAGATGCTGCTGAAAAGGTGCTGAAGGTTAAGGAAGGCGTGTGTATTACCTTGCTTTTTCAGTCTCTTTCAACTGCCTTATTTATGGGGTGGCCTCAAGCCCAAACTCTGAGCAGCTGTCTATCTAGGACAGAGGTAGAGGGCAAATTTCAGAACAGGATGGTGACATTAGAAGATACTGTACAGGCAAAAGAGCCTGACTTTGATGTCACAGTCCAGCCTAAGTTTCCTGGCGGTACCACGGAAGGCACCAAACTTAATCTTCCTTGTATTTTAGGGTTGATATAAGGACAGAGGAGAGAAAGGGATGACAGATTTTTAAAACACAAAAAAATCCCAGTATTATTATTAACATATGTGGTAATTTATGCTATTTAATAAAGCAAAATGTACTGTGAGGCAATATAGCATGCTGATTTAGAGTGGGGAAGGTAAAATTTTCTCTGTAAAGAGCCAAGTGCTATTTTAGGCCTGTCTGTCACAGGCACTCACATTCAATTCTGCCATAGACAATATTAAACAAATGAATGTTCCAATAAAACTTTATGAGCACCAAAAACTGAATTTCATACAAGTTTCACATGCTACAAAGAATTACACTTTGATACTCTAAACTAACTAAACATGCAAAACCCAATTAAATTTGCAAGTTTTACAAACAGCAAGCTGGAGTTAGACTGTACGTTGTAGTTTGCTGAACCCTGATTTAGCACACAGGTCAGAAAGTCTCCATTCAGCCCATCATGGTAGTAATGCATAGTAGCATGGTAGTATTCCAGTTATTTGGGAGACTGAGGCAGGAGGACTGCAAGTTTAAGACCAGTCAAAGCATCTTAAGAAGGCCCTCTCTCAAAATGAAAAAATAAATAAAAAGTGCTGGAAGAATATTTCTGTTACCCAGCATCTCCAGGTCTAATTCCCAGTCCTGTGAAAAAAAGTCTGAATTCAAATACCAGCTGTGAAACTTAATAGCCACAAGACAGTGTAAATTTATTTAACTTTCTTTTGTCTCAATTACCTCATCTTTAAAATGGGAATTATAGTAACATTTTATATCTTGAAATTGTTATGAGGATTATGTGACTTAACATGGATATAGCAGTTGGAATAACTGCTCATGCATATTGCTATTAGCTATTAAAAACCACTCTCACAACTTTTAATAAATTCTCTAAATTTGCCATACTTTTATATTCTTCCACACATATACACATGCCCCTTTCTCTGTCCAGAATGCACTTTCCCACTTGAAGGTTCTGCATGGCATCAAGACAGTTCAGTTACACAGCACCTTTTCTATGAAGCCTGACTAGACTGCTGGCCAGCCAGCATCTACTAAATCCACTATGGCTGTGCTTCCACTCACTGACTGCAGGGCATTGTATTTTATAGGTTTTATGGCAGGGGTTGCTTTTGTAATACTGAGGATTGAACTCAGGGCCTTCACACTGAGCTTCACTCCTATCCCTTTTTATTTTGAGACAAAGTCTCACTAAGTCACTAAGTTGACCAGGTTGAGCTCAAACTTGCAAACCTCCTGCCTGAGTCTTCAAGGATGCTGGAATTACAGATGTGCATCACCACGCCTGGCTTGTAATTATCTTTGATAGGTCAATTCCCAACCATACTCCTTCCATAGAGACTATAACTTACTAATGAGTATCCCAGGGCTTGGAATAGTGCTATACACATAGAAAACATGTATTTGCTTTACAGTATTATTAACAATATAAGAAATAACTGATACATTCATAACTAGGACAGAAATCTACTCATAAAAAATATAAATTAAATTTGAAAATAACTCCTAATATTCTCTTTGTATGTCATTAAAAGCAAGACATTTACACATTTTTGATCTTGTCCTTAAACTCCTAGGCAAAAAAGTCAATGATCAAAAGACTTTACTAGGTCCACTAAAAGAAGTATATTTTCCCAGCCAGTTAGGATCCAAACCGAATGAGGTACTTGGGCAACTTAAAACACCACTCTAGCCAGCCTCATTCTGAGGGTGCTGTGCCACTCTGCTCAGACCTCTGCCAGACAAGCCACAATACCCAGCCCAACTGATCCTGTGTCAGACACGTGACCTCTCGGACTGAAGATCCCTGGGGCCCGGTTAACAGTGAGCTAACTAGCACACCTGGCATACTATTCCCTAAAAAAAAAAATCAAAGCTGTTTGGGGAGCACAACTTAAAGGGAGAAAGGACTGTGTGTGTATGTGTGTGCATGCATGTACATACATGCACATGCACACATGCACGTGTCTTTTTGAGACAGGGTTTCACTATGCAGTTCAGGGTGGCCTTGAACTCACTTTGTAGCACAGGCTGGCCTCTAACTGGCAGCAACACTCCTGCCTCAGCCTCCTGAGTGCTGAGGTTATAAGTGTGTGCCACCACGCCCAGCAAGAAAGGATTTTAAGTAACTAAATTGTAAATATATTCCAAAAGACAACTTAAGGTCTTCAAAAGTATTCAAATATTATACATATACACATGCACACACACAGAAAATGTTATACACCACGAAGAGAATCACAACCTGCCATGCCACACTAGCATGATAGGAAGAATGAACTAAGAGGGTTTCATCTTCTAAGTTTTCTAAGTTACTGTCACATTTATAAAATCCCAGCTACTTGTTGTGGAAATAATGACATCACAATTGGTCTACCCTTAAGTTTTTTGTTTTTGCTTTTTTTACTGTTTCTGTTTAGTGTGTGTGTGTGTGTGTGTGTGTGTGGCATAAACATACTGGCTGATAATTACTGGTTTCTCCAGAGGTCTGTTTCTTTCTTTCAGGATATGAGATCATATAATATGAGAATCTATCAAATTTAAGGAACAGAAAACTGAAAATCTGTAAGATATTTCTGTTACTACTATGCTATTAGTACTAACTAATGGCAACATTGGCAACTAATGGCAACTAATTGGCAATATCAATGCCATTGTTGTACTACTATGCTGTTATTATCATCATCATTTTCTTCAGTGCCAGGCAATGGCTGCACATACAAGATTGCTAATCTGTAAGACAGTAATTTTAGACATACTATATCATCATTTTTATTCCAAAAATATAATCTATTTTTGAAATTTAATTAATGATTGGATTTTCGAGCCAGATTAATTTCAACGGAATAAGTAAATTATATAATACTAACATTTCCTCTAAAAAAAAAATCTCAAATTTCAAATATATTACCTTGCATCTTCTAAGGAAGTGAAAGGTTAATTAATGGTAATAGGTATCTCATTTCTCTGAGCACCTTTCATTAGTCTCCTGCATGCATAGCATAGCTACCTCTAATAAATCCTCCTCATGTCTCTTTCAAAAGATAAAGATACTAAAGATAGGTAATAGTGATAACAGTCAATGTTTTTGTGAACTGTTTGAAGCTGTGCATGAGAACAAAAATTGGGAAGAAAATAAAGTAAAAAGAGGGCCTGGAGCCAACCTTTTAAAATTCAAGCATTTAAAAATCACGTAGAAAAAGATGAAGCAGAAGAGAAAAGAGAAATTTATCATGGAGGCCAAGGTATGTGCTATGACTTTTATCTAGATGTGGTCCCCCAGAAACCTCATGCGCTTACAGGTGGGACTGCGAGGAGGTGATTGGACCGTGGGTGTGTGGTACTGGGTGAGTCCACCAAGGTTATAGCTGGGTGTGACGTTGGGAGGTGAAGCCTGGTGGGGAGCGGTGGGTCACTGTGGGCGTGGCCTGGGAGGGTTTACACACACATCCTTCCTCCTCCCTTCATGGCTGTCTGCTTCCTGCCACCTTGCCACGAGCTCCTTCTGCTGTGCCAGGCCACCCTGCCTCACAGCCAGCCGACTGTGGCCCGAAACCTCTACAGACCGTAACCCAAAATAAACCTTTCTTCCTTTAAATCGCAGTGTCAATGAGAAAGTAGCTAAGACAGTATGGAAGGGTTTCAAGAAAGAGAGTGGCTGATGAACTGACAGTGAAGTGAACTGAAGAAAGGAAATGTCAGCTGGCCCTGAAGCAAGGCCAGCAGATTGCAGTAGCTGCTGGTTTCAAACAGGAGCCTAAAGAGAATTCTTTCTGTGGTCTGTTGGCCATTTCAGAACTTTGGAAATGGAATGGTCAATTCATCAGAAAGAAATAGCAGGTAAGTATGGGCGGACTTTGGGGGGCCTGCAGGGGAGGGACCCCGGTGCATCGGGACCTGCACTGTGCAGTTGACTTGGGGTGCAGGGAGAACATGGAGCTCCTTCCTTCTCTGGGGGTCAGCTGAAAGTGGCAGACATTCGGCAGCTTGAAGGAGAGAGACCCTGGTGCGTGGGACCTGCACCGTGCAGTTGACTTGGGGTGCCGGGAGAACTACGAGCTCCACCCCTCTCTGGGGGGGGGCTGAGAGTGTGGCAGACTTTCGGGGGCCTGAGGGAGAGAGACCCTGGCGCATCGGGACCTCCACCGTGCAGTTGACTGGGGGTGTGGGGAGAACAAGGAGCTCCTCCCCTCTCTGGGGGGTGGATGTGAGGCGCGAGCTGAGAATCGAACATCTCATGTCGTCCTGTCCCCTGTCCCGTGTCCCTCACCACTTAGCAAGTGGAAGCCAGTGAACTACACATCTTGTGAAAAGATTGATATGTTATTTAGTATGAGCTCCCCATACGCAAAGATATGGACAACCATTTGGAAGAGAACGTGAGACAATATGACAGATAGTAAAGATCTCGGGTTGTCTAGCTTTGAAATTTATGCTTTCTTATGTCCCGTTCTGTTCTGTTTTATTGTATTTAATTTTACCCCCCTTAAAATAAAATTTAAAAAAAATATATATATATATATATATATATATATAAAGAGAGGGGAAAAGAAAGTGCTCTAAAGCATATAACTTTGTTTAAGTGTGTAAGATAGATGACCACATTACTGTTTTTGTCAGATTGTGGAGCAGAACTGCTAACAGTCTCACTGTTTGAATATCTACTTTGTGTGCTTTGATTTTGTAACTTGAACAACTATTTCCAAGGATGACAGTATGTAACTTATCAAGTGGCAATTTCCTAGTGTTTGTTTTTGTTTTGTTGTTGTTCTTTTATTTTTTGCCTTTGGAATTCTGTATTGTTGCTACCCTTTTTCTGTTTTGTTTGGTTGTTTTCTTTGTTTTTTCTCTTTAAATAAAATATTTTTTAAAAAGAAAAGAAAGGAAATGTCAGAATAGCAATGAAGTCACTGGTGACCTTAACCAAAGTGTTTCAGTATAGTGATGTGGCAAAGGAAAGATAGGAATGGAATGAAGAGTGAGGAGCAATTAAAGTACCAATAAGTCTTGCAAAATATGGCTAAGAAAGCGAAGAAAGACACAATGATAACTGGAGGCAAAAGAGGCATAAAGGGTTTAACAGAAGAGACAGAGACAAGAGCATGTTTAGTAATGTCTGTAAGTCCACATGAAGGGACAAGGCTGAAAGGAGACGGGAAGTATATGAAGAAAGGGTCTAAAACAAAGATGAAAGGATTAGCCTCCCACGGGAAAAACAACTGCTACTGCATAGGAGCAAGAAGGAAACAGAATGCTTCTGACATAGATAGAATGATTTGGAAGTAGAAAGCTACAGAGGCTCCACCTAATTTCTTGCTTTTCTATCTTACCTGTAATAGTAATGACAGCAGTAATGAAGGTAGCAGTAGGAATAATATAAGTCAATATTTATGAAGTACTTACTATGGTTAAGTATTGACCCATACATTACTTCATTTAATTCTCCAAGCAAGCCTATAAGATAGATATTATTGTTATTATTACTATCTTTATTTTTAATGGTTATAATTTGCCTAAGGCCACACAGCTAAAAAGCAAAGAAGCTTGCACTCGAATCCATCATCTGGTTCTAGAGCTTACCTTCTGACCTATTTTATTATACCAACCCTCAATTTAGCAACCTGCAGATCACTAGAGACTTTATCAAATCAAATGTTAAAGCTGTTCTTAAAAATGGGGGGGTAATAAACAGCAAGGTCGGAGTATGCTGCAGAATGGGAAGCACAGTAGTAGGAAGAGATTTCATCTGTTAAGAAAATGGGAACTGAGGGGCACAGCGAAGTGAGAAATGATCATTTTAGAGAAAGGTGTTGACCAGAGATAGGTAACAGGGTTTACAGACAATGGTATGGATTTACTTCAATTTGGTGACTATGAATATAAAACTGCTAAAAATTTTCATTGGTTTGGCATTTCAGCCTCATAAGTGTAACTACAATCAGAGTCGGGTTCATCTAGTTATTAGAGGAGGAGCAGGCCTAGGTGCTGTGGGACACTATGGAAGCGAGGACACAGCAAGGCGGAGGAATGAATCATCCAAAATGAGCCATCAGAAACTAAGGCCAATATGTTGGAGGGTGTGACAGTAAAATGAAGTGGAGAAGACATTAAGCCTTTGAGGAATGAGAAGATAAGAAAGTGGCACAACCAGACAGCAAAGGAGCAGATATGTTACTTTTACAAAAAATAATGTTCAGGAAGTGACAATGGGAAACAACATAGTACTAATCCTATTTCCTGACCCTGAGTTATATAAGATATTCAAGAATAAAACCAGGGCTGGGGATTTAGCTCAGCGGTATAAGCATCTGCCTGGTAAGCACAAGGTTGTGAGTTTGATCCCCAGTACCAAAAAAAAAGAATAAAACCACTTGATAAGGCACAAGTCTATGATAGTAACAAAACTAATGTTCACGGTTCCTAATTCCCAGGCCCAGGCTCTATCCACTAACAGTTACATTATTGCCTTTTTCTTTAAATTCATTTTTTAAAAATGTAATCCAGTCCAACATGGTAGTGAAAACCTGTAATCCCAGCATGAGGAAGCTGAGGCAGGAGGATTACTGTGAGTTTAAGGCTAGCCTGACCTACGTAATGAGACCCTGTCTCAAAACCAACCAAACGCACACACACACCAAAGTCACCCCTAAAAGAGTAATCCAGTAACATACAAGTACATTCTTATTGTAAGAGCAAAATAACATATAACTGTAACTGCTGTGGTTTGAAACTCAGTTTCCAGTGCCAAAGTGTTGAAAAGGAGGGCTCTGCCTTCATGACAGATTTCATGCCAACTCAGAAGAGTGAGTTCTTGTGTTTACCAGACTGGACTGGTTACTCTGAGAGTTGGTTTTTATAAAGCAAGGCTGCCCTTGGTGTTTTGCCTCTTCTGCATCAACTGCTCATCCTTTCACTTGCATGAAGCAACCCAATGCCCCTACTAAGAGTCAGATGTTAGCAACATGCTCCAGACTTCCTAGCCTCTACAATGTTGACCCAAAGTATACTTCTTTTTTTCTTACAAATTAGTCAGTCTCGTGTATTCTGTTATAGCAACAGAAAATGGACTAAGATACTTCCTTTCTATGGTTTTGTGTATATCCTTTCAAAATGTTCTCTAGGCACATATATGGATTTTTCATATGTATTTTAGGATTAGTATGTACAATACATATAACATGTATTTTCTATGAGTTTTTACTTACAAAATTTCTACATCCTTTCTGAGTTAGTGTAAGTCTATGTAAGCCTACCTCTTTTGTTCTGCAAAAGATTTCCATATTATGAATATGCATGAAACCATTCCTCTATTTATATAACATAACTTTTTCTAGTTTGTTACCATAAACAATGAAGAAAAGGCTATTTCTAGCTGAGTGTGTGGCATACTCCTGTAATTCCAGCACTCAGAAGGCTAAAGCAGGAAGATTATCCAGAGTTCAAGGCCATCCTAGGCTTCATAGTGCGGTCAAGGCCAGCCTAAACTGCATAGCAAGACCCTGTCTCAAAAAAACCAAAAAAAAAAAAAAAATTTCTGGGGCTGGGAATATAGCTTAGTGGTAATTTGCCTGCCTAGTATGCATGTGGCCCTAGCTGAGAACCCCAGCACTGGAAAAAGAAAAAAACAAAAACATTTCTGTGCATATATATATATTTCTGGACATGTAGTAGATTAGAGAAGAAAATCTGAGGATCAAATGATTTTTTTATAATTCTGCCAGAAATAAATTTACCCAGTTTCCCAAGGAAACTTTGAACAGGGTTACACCAATTTCATAACAAAAACAGTAACAGTAAATACCACAAAGTAGTACTACTTACTACTATGTGGGGGAATCTATTTCAAATCTTGTTATATACTAATTTAATTACTTCCAACAATTCTATGAAGTAGTAACTATTATAATACCATTAATATCACTAGAGATTAGCATTACTAAGAACTTCAGATGACAAAATTCTAAGTATTTCTATCAGCGTCTCTAGTTTTATTTATGTTCCTTTTTTTCTGTTTCTTAATAAAACATTCTATTTTGTTTTTATAAAAGGTCTTACACATTTCTCCTTAAGGTCTAAGTATTTTATGAGGTTTTTTGAGGGGGGTCATTGTTGCTTTTATGAACAGTATCCTCTCTCTTATTATATTTTTTATTTATTTCTCAGTGTATGTGTGTGATCCTGGGACTGAACCAGAACCTTGCATATCCTACACAGCACTCTTCCATTGAGCTATACTCCCAGCCTCCACTACATTCTTAAATGCATTCATACTACATTCTAAATAATGGTTTGGAAAGCTACTTGGTATAGAATCAAGATAATTTTATACAAAATTTTTTTCTGAAATTTCATTCATCTTAGAATTATTTTCCTTTGTACAATGAATAGTTTGGAAGATAGTTAATCTAATATAAAATACACATATAACTAATATAACTAATACACACTCTTATAGCTCTTACAGAGTGGTGTAGGACAATTTACAGTCTTGCCTTGGAAGACTGTAAAGTAACAACCTTATACTTTCCCCAAATCTGCTCCAGATTATGCTTGTATACCATGTTAAATGTCTAAAGCAAGCTGGGTGTGGTGGCTCATGCCTGTAATCCCAGCACTTGGGAGGCTGAGGCAGGAGGATCATTGAGAGTTTGAGACTAGCCTGGGCTACAAAGTGAGCTCAAGGCCAGCCTGAACTGCATAGAGAGACCCTGTCTCAAAATACACACACACACACACACACACACACACACACACACACACACACACGTCTAAAGCAGCTAGAAAGTAGCCTTCTTACCCAGGAGGATCTGACCTAAAAGATCACAACAGCTAATCTGAAGGGACAGAAAGCTATAAGCCATCTGGAGTTTGCTTTTGAACAACCTAACTACTGACCTCTAAAGAAATTACTAAAGAGAGTTGGGCATGGTGGCACATGCCTGTAATCCCAGCCTTCGAGAGGCTGGAGGATCACTGTGAGTTCAAGGCCAACCTGAACTACAGGGTGAGACAAAAGAAAGAGAGAAAGAAACAAACAAACCAAGAAATTACTAAAGAATCCTTTTCCACCATTAAGGGAATCAGGGAAAAATTCTTGTGCTAAAGAAGCATTAAAATGAAGCCAAATTTTAGCATTAGCCAAAGAGATGCCATGCCTAAACCATCTTTTTGGAGTTATAGCTTTCTGGTTAACAAACTCAGAGATCCAATTCAGGTAAGCCTTAAGTAGCAGTACACTGACATAGATTTCATTCCCTAGGCTTCTAGGGTACCAATGTCTATACTTAATTAAGAAATAAGCAGAGAGGATTTCTACATCTTTTTTAGGTCAAATTTCATCTCTCTTGCTCTGCAAAATTTTAGAACTCAATGAAATATCCTATATAATTGGTCCTAGCTCACCCCACTTCCTGGAGCATTAGTTTACTTAATGCCACAATAACTTGGTTGACATAGTACTCAAATTTAAGACCGAACGGCAAAAACTTAAAGTTATCTGTTTTCAAAGGTTATGAAAAGGGCCAAAAGCAAAGTTATTTCTCCAGGTTAGCCTAGAGAATAGCAAAAAACCAGACTAAGCATCAGAAGGCTTCCTTACGCAGAATCAGCGACTGCACTCAATTATAGTGATACCTTGGTACTTGGTATTAACTAGTTCAGGAAGGTGCAGAGTATCAAAAACGACAAGTATCAAACAAACTGTTTTGGCTGGAATGGGTAGCAAATCACAAGGTAATGAACACCAATAAGTTCTAGCTTGTGCATCAAGTACCAAACAAAGGATGAGTACTGGGACAAAATTTTCATATCAAAATGTACTGGGAACAAAATTCCCCAAGTATCAAAGCAGCAGAGTACCACGCATGACCGTATAAGCACTGGTTACACTTTTATAATCAACAGATTAAATTTGAGCTGACAATTAACAAAAACTCTTCTAAAACATTCCTCTGGGGCCAGGTGTAAGCGCCTGCCTGGCAAGCGTAAAAGTAAGGTCGTGAGTTTGAATCCCAGTACAAAAAAATAAAAAAATAAAAAAATCCTCTCCCCTAAATTATTCCTACTTAACCTTCTCATTCCTTTTTATACTGCCATGGAAAGCCGTGTAATTCCATTTTTCTAAACGGAATTCAAAGTCTTAGGCAAAGATATGCCTAAATATATTCTCATGGAAATGGTCTTCATGAAGACTAGTATATTAAAACAAATCAAATACCAGTAAAATAAATATACTGTCCTTAAAAGTGAAACAATTTTGCAAGTATTAGATACAAAGTACCTTAGCTCTCTTATAATTATTTAAGCCTTAATTTGCAAAAATCAAAGAAAGCCAACAGCATACAAATTTACAGAAACTCTTTGTAACTATTCAAACTTACATTTACATTCTTAAGTTATCATGCCTGTTAGTAATGGAGAAAAAAAAAAGGCTCTTGAGACATTTGTAGGTCTTATGCTTACAGCATTCTCATGCAATAGTCTCCCTCCCAAATTATAAGAATCCCTTGCATTAACCCTTCTAAAGAATGTCTTTGCAAATCAAACAAACAAAAACTTCCTAGAATAATCATTTAAAGTATATACCAAACCAGAGAAAAATGTGACGGTTATTACACAATTTAGAAAGATCTAACTGTCAGGCAAAGGGAAAATAAATTTCACCTCTCTGGACCTCAGTTTTGATCTGTAAAACAGATGGGATTGAGGCCTAATTTTCACTGGGGTACCTACCAGCTATAATATTCCATAAATATCCCTGTCCCAAAGAGTCTAAAAGAATTTTTAATAGATTGTCTCATTCTGAAAACTTGAGTTTATGTATTAAAGTTTAAAGGGTGTTTGCTGTTGTTATTTAAATGAGTTTGTTTCCCAGACTTTGAGTTGGAAGTTGAATTAGACCTTTTCTAAACATGTAACTTCTATAATGGAGAAGAAACCACAGGAAAAAAGAGCTGTTGTGTAAAACCAGCGTGAGGGAGTGGAAAAAGACATAGACTTTAAATATACAAACTAAAGAGCCCAAGCATGAATCGCTAAAACTTACATCAGATGTGGAGGAAGGTTTTTTGTATCAGATTGTCTGATTTCCAGTAAATCTTATATAAAGCTGTTCCTGTACAACTCCAGTATCAAGCAATATGCTTACTGGGCCATGATACTTTGCAGCTAATCACTAAGAAATTTATGCAGCCATATTTGAAAGATGTTTTATCACACTGTTAGCACTACCTAAGAATAGTAAGTAGTCAATTAAAGAATCGTGTGTGTTGTGCACTGAGAAATTATGATATAAAAAGTTAGCCAGGTATCATGGCACATCTTGCAAAGCCAGGAGGGTGAGGCAAGAAAATCAAGAGTTCAAGGTCAGTGTGGGATACAGAATGTACTCAAGGCCAACCTGCACCACACAGCACAACAATCCTGTCTCAAAAAACTACCAGAGAACCAAGTTATGGCAAGCCACGTGTGGTGACACAATTCTAAGGAGGAGGATGACAAGCTCAAAGCTAGTCTGGGCAACTTAGCAAGATTCGCTCTAAAATAAAATAAACGGGGCGGGGGATATAGCTCAGCACTCCCAGTGTTCAATCCCCAGTACGAAAACAAACAAATAAAAAAGTAAACAAGTAAAAAAGGACAATAGCAAGTACAAACGAGAATGTGGACGGATCAGAACTTTCAAACACAACTGGAGGCAGTGCAAACTGGTATTGCCAATCACTCAACAGCACTTGTCCAGGGAAGACGCGCAGACACTGGATGCCTCACATAAAACCCAGAAAAACTGACACGTGGACTAGGAGGAGTACTCACAGCAGCACAGTACTGCTGTTTTCACATTTTTCTAACATCTTCATTGAGAAATAATTCACATAGCATAAAATTCTCCCTTTTAAAGTGTACAATTCATTGGGTTTTGGTACACAGTTATGCAAACATCCCCACTAATTATAAACATTTTATCAACCTAAAGAGAAACCTCATTCCATTAGCAATCACACTCCATTTATCCCTTCCTCCAGCCCCCTAGCAACCATTAATCTGCTTCCTATCGCTATAGATTTGCCTATACTAGACAATTCACTTCAATGGAATTATACAATTTGTAGCTGTGTCTGGCTTCTTTTAGTATAACTCCTTTGCTTTGATTGTAGTTTTCTTCCACAGCAGTACTGGTGTTTAAACCAAAGGCCTCAAATGCATTCCAGGCAATGTTCTACCATCAAGTTACATTCCCAGTCCTGATTTAGTTTTCAAGATATGGTCACACAGAGGCTAAGCTTGAACTTGAGATCCTCCCGCCTCAGCCTCTCAGAGCAGTGAGATTACAGATGTGCACCACTACACCCAACTGGACATGTTTCTAATTAACATTTATGTTTTAGAAACAGAAATGCTGGGTCATATGTTAATTCAACATTTAACATTTTGAGCAACTGCCAGACTTTTCCAAATTAGCGGTATAATTTTATAATCAACTAGCAACATATGAATGAGGCTTCAATTTCCCAACATTCTCACCAGTATTTGTTATTGTCTGGTTTTTTTAAAGCCATCCTAAACCAGGCACAGTGGCTCACACCTGTAATCCCAGCACTTCCAGCACTTGGGAGGCTGAGGCAGGGGGACCTCGGGAAGTTCAAGGCCAGCCTGGGATACAAAGTGAGCTCAAGGTCAGCCTGAACTGCATAGTGAGACCCTGTCTCCAAAAGATAAAAAATAGATAAATACATAAAAATTTAAAAATCAATAAAAAATAAAGCCATCCTAGAGGTTAGGAAGTAATTCTCTTTGTTGATTGACATCTAAATATTATGGTTTACTAGCAAAGCAAAAGAAAAACAAATAAGCAGCAACATTTTGGAAACTACTTATTTGTCCATCATCAAGAAAAGATTAAATAAATTTTGATAACACACACTGGACTACCACATGACAGTGTAAAAATGAATAAACTAGTATTGCATATATCAACACTGATACATCTTAAAAATATTAAACTTTAAAAAGCATTTAGCAAAAGGATACAAAGAATATGTTGTCATTTATACAACTTTAAAAACCATAGAATAATAATATAAATTATTTAGGGACCCATTCATATAAGTGAAAATACAAAGACACTCAACTACACTGCTAGTAGTCTATTTCTCCAGCTGGGTGGTAAACTATATGGTATTTATTATATTATTCCCTGTAATTTTATGTGTTTGAGGTTACTGAAAATAAAAAGTTGATGAAAGAAAAACACTGGTTTTATATTGCTAGCAAAAACACACTACATATCTCATAAGACTTCTTAATAAGACAAAATTCTAAAAAGCAATAAGGCTTCCTCCAGTTCAAACCTCAAAGGAAATCTGTTAACCTACACAGTTTTTAAAATACGAACAACTGGAACTATATAAAGGTTGACCTAATTTTTCACTCACTTGTCCTGATTGAAGGGACTATAATGACAATTTCATTTTGTTTTGTAACTATCTCTATATAGAGAAGTCAGTCAAAAACAGTCACAGGATCAGTAAGACTTACGCTTTACTTATACCACTTAAATAATATTATGAAATATTCTTGGACATCGGATACACATTTCATAATCTTTTGAAAGACTCCCAAAAAGTCACCCTTAATGTTCTCTATACTCCCAAACATCCAAAGTTGAAAATTAAATTTCTAAAAAAAATGGTCCTATTGGCCAGGGATTTAGCTCAGCAGCATAAGTGCCTTCCTGGCAAGCACGAGGTCATGAGTTTGATCCCTGGTACAAAAAAGTGGTCATATCACCTAAATCAGTTATACAAACTTTACATGACTTTGAAAATTTTAAAAATTTCCTGCTGCATCTTTATTGTTTGTTTTTACACAATCTATACATGTGATTAAGCTGTGTGTAACTAATGCACATACAGACAGACAAGTCATAAAAACCTGGTAAAATCTGAACAAGATTGTAGATTGTACAGATATCCATTTTCTGACTTTTGATGTCACACTGTAGTTATGTAAAATGTCTACAGTGGAAGAAAATGGGTGAAGTACATACAAGATTTCCCTATATAACTTCCTATGAAAATACAATAATTTAAAGATAAAAACATATGCCGGACATGGTGGCGCACACCTACAATCCCAGCACTAACGAGGCTGAGGCAGGAGCCTCACTGTGAGTTTGAAACCAGCATTGGCTACAAAGTGAGTTCAAGGCCAGCCTGAACTGCAAAGTGAAACCCTGTCTTAAAAAGACAAAGAAGAAAACAATATAGTAATCTTGGGATTTGATATAACATACTCAGAAAGCAACCTGGCCATGTCTGAACTTTGCGTGATGACTCCTTTATTCCAAGTTGCTAGTTTATGATTTTCTCTGCAACCGAGTCTTTTGTTTCTCCTCCTAATTTGTTGCTGACCTGTAATTCTGGACTTTCAACAATTTCACTTGTACGTAGAAGGTCAGGAGAAATGACAAAGGTAAAAAATATTAACAGATGCCATTAAATAAGGATTTGGAATTATTAATATATAGGCCATTTCTAGAAATCATGGAAAATAAAACACTGACTTCACTATTTGTAGTCTTTAAACCAGTCCAAAGGTACAGACTAGGATATACCAGTAACTAGATGTAGTTCCTACTAGCTCAGGGAAAATTCAGATGGAAACTCGCAAGTCATAACTGAAAGGCAGAATAAGGACTTTCACCTGAGTCCTGGTCTAGGCTACCGCAGGTAGCTGAAAGATGATAAACACACACATAGACATATACACAGCATAGTCTATCAAAACCACTCCAACACTTACGAACACAAAAGGACGATACTCAAACCCATCTAAAGCAGTGCAGACCAAAAGGTCCTTTTTTTCCTTTTAAAAGTGAGTAAGCTAGGTGATCACTAGGGACTTTTGGCACACTAAAGTTCAGAGAAGAAACTTATTATTCTTACATTGAGTAATGACAAATAATTCAGATCCTCTTATGATTTTTAGTAACCTGAAATGTATATGTATATGTAAGTATGTTTGTACATGTGTATGTGTATGTGTATGTGTATGTGTATGGAATGTGTGTATATACATAGAGATATATAGATATAGATATAGATATAGAGCCCCAGGGAATACTACTTAGACACAATTTATGTAAATAACAATAAAAGATATAGCACCTACGACTATGAAGAGAAGATAAATTAGCCATTAGTAAAGCAAGTAATTGCTTTATAAATTCTAGTGCTATCAGTCCAATCTATGAAGTGAGATCAAAATATATAGTAAAATGCTTAAATTTTTAGATTTTATTCCAGTCAATGGCATAGACCATTAATCCTCCTCAAAAAGCACTCCCCTTCACTTCAAACACATTTATCCCATTCCATTGTTCTAGTCATTTCTGAAGACATTCTAGAAGTTCTCTTTTGTGAGCATCTTTCCAAAGTGAAATAAAAAATACAATGAATGCTGCTACCAAGTGCCATTCAAAGGAAAGGCAGGCTCATAAAAACATTCTGGCATGTCCTCACCACCTTATTCATCAGCTATGCCACTGTGCAACTTCAGGCTCCTTCCCAAGGTCAAAATCACCATGAAAGGTAAACATCATGAATTTATTCAAGGCTGCCACAACAGTGCAGCTAAAGACACTCATGAAAGTGGACTCCCAGAACTGCTTCGGAAAGTGGTTAAGAATGACGGAGTAAGTGTGTTTGAAGAAAGGGGAAGTATTTTAAGGGTATTAATGACTGTGCCTTTTACAGTAATAACTTTTTTAAAAATTACACATTCACCCTAGTTTTCAATCATTCTGCGTAATTACCCCCAAAGGCATATGAAGTCTTTAATTTTAAAAAATGAATGACTTTCAAAGGCTACATAATCCTTGAGATCTCAGTCTTTCAAAGTGGTAATCACTTTTCGGCCTTTTGGATTAGATCAGTTGTAATATCAAAGTGGAAGAGTAGAAGATAACTCAAATATGAAGAAGTCAAAAGGAGTATGCATAATCATTTCTTTGGGAAAGTTAAGAGGTCTTCAAAAGGATGAATTCAAGTTCAGAGAAAGAAATTACTATATCAGAACACACAGGAAAAGTCTTATAAATCAGTAACCAAAGCACACTACAGCAAAGAAGAGAGAAGGCATCTACTGACAACGAGACACAAACATCAGGGCAGTAAATTTTAAAAACATGAAGTTTCAAGATTCTGTCCTCCAAGGGAAGAGATGGATGTGGGACTTGAATAGTTGCTCTGAAGTAGGTAAGAAATAACCAGAGTTAAAATTGTGGCCATAGACACTATTTTAAACACATTTCTCTTTTTTATTCACCACCTAGTTAAATCTTTCTACTAGGGTAAAGGCACCTCTGGACTGGAAACACCAGGTAGATAATGAAACACCCTCACCTTCTAAGTTTTCTATCACAATATGACTTGATGAAAAAGACTGAACAAATAAATAGGCCATGAAACTGGAAAGTTTTGGATCTCCAAATTTCAATTCTGGTTTACTTAGTAGTTGAAGAGAAGTTTTAGGAAGTCAGTTCATGCATTTGGATAATGACAAGGAATCCTAGCGTAAATCCTAGCCTAATATCTTTTATTTTAATAGTCTGAGGAAGCTACAATCTAGGAAGCAGCCAATCATGACCAGCAGCCAGGGGCCAAATGGAACCTACTAAAACTACCCCTAAGGTGAGACTGACAGATGCAGAAATAGAAATTTTCTAGGGACATTATCACAAATGCATTAAGCCAGAATAGGATAAACGAGTCATCGTGAAAATGTAATAGCCAATCAAGATTTCCAATCATGGTGTAGTCAGGGTTCTCCAAGTACATGACTACTGGATCTGGGAAGGCAGAAGACATTTCTTCAGTATGTTCTTATGGCTTAGATCCTACAGGAATGTAATAGGCTGATTCCTTCTGTGCAATGGGCTCAGAGAAACTTAAATAAGGTGTTCCTCTCAGACTAAATTCAAATAATTCACTGCTTTCCCAAGTATCCCACCATAAAAGATTATGATTTGATAGATTAAAAGGTCCTGGAGAAGTATAACCCTCCGCCTTCATGTAATCTTAACAATCTTTTCCAAATACAGTACACCCCTCAAAGAGGTGCAGTTCAGAGTTCCCAACCTCGGTCATTCGTGGATTTTTCTTTAGAACCTAACTAACAATTGTTCACAGAAACGCCCACAATTTCACAGAAGTGGATCGGAAGGTCTAGGAAGACAGTAATTTTCAAGATTGTTTTTAACAATCACATTAGAAAATAGAGACTAACTGATAGCTAAACAGACTTTATATCCTCAGAGAATGATAAAAAGCAATAGAGCTGAGCCTGAGGTGGCCAGCTATTCACACACACGGGACAGTGATAGTTATGTACTTATCTTCCCCTAAGTGATAGCGATAACTAACACAGGGCAGGAAAAAGCCTTAATCTGAAACTAAACAGGAATAAAACCATGTCATTTTGTGGTAAGTTACTTAAATTTTTGTTGTTTTTCTATGTTACACATGAATGCATATTCAAGGTCTCTAAAGCATATATTTTTTGTTACCTATAACAGTGCCTGGCATGTAGTAAATGCTCAATAAATTCATATTTTTAAAAGTAAATGGATGGAGCCACGCATGGTGTCACATGCCTATAATCCCAGCACTTGGGAGGTTGAGGCAGGAGGAGGATCATTGTGAGTTTGAGGCCATCCCAGGCTACACAATGTAGCCTGCACTACAAAGTAAAACCCTGTCAAAAAAAAAAAAAAAAAAACAAAAACATGCTGGGATGCTGGGCGTGGTAGCACATGCCTGTAATCCCAGGACTCAGGAGGCTGAGGCAGGAGGATCATGACAAATTTGAGACCAGCCTGGGTTACAAAGTCAACTCAAGGTCAGCCTGAACTGCATAGTGAGGCCCTGTTTGAAAAGGAAAAAAAAAAGAGAGAGAGAGAGAGAAAATGAGAGAAAGATACAGAAAGAGAAGGAGAAGGAGGAATGATAAACAGAATAGTCTGGAGGTGAAGAGGAAAATAATGAACAGGTTTTTTTTAAAGTAGATAATTAAGCCATCTGTTAATAGGAGGAAAAGTAAAGATGTGGTTGCAAGCATAAAAATGAGTAAGAGAGCCACTAGGGATGATTAAAAACATTGGTGGATAGTAATGAAGTCCCAGATGAAGGTATCTTATTTTATTTAACAAAAAGCACTTACATTGTGCCTGACAGTGTTCTGAGCACTTTACATACATTAACTCAATTATTTCTCTTAATACTTTATGAATTTGAAATGCTCATTTTACCTATACTGAAACTAAAGCACAAAGAGATTATGTGATCTGCCAAGATAGTTCAGTGGCAGAATCAAGATTCTAATCAGGCAATCTGGTCCCCAGTCTAGGGCTCTTAATGGCTCTTCTATGCTGCCTCTTGAATACAATACTCAATGTATTTTTTATGAAACCAGTAAGAAATACTGTAAAATCTTATCCAGCACTACTCAAAAGCTTAGGTGAGCAAGACTGGGAATAGGTAGAGAAGTAAATGAACTTCACAAACTAAAGAAAGTTGAGGGCATATATGAAAGAGCAGTTAGGGGAAGGAAAGGCAGAAACAGGATGAAAAAAAGGAGTTCAGATGTGTTAAGTACATGTACCAATTCCTCAGAAGGAATGTAAACATTATGTACTACCAACATGTACTAAAAAATAATAATTAAAAAAATAGCTGTTATGACTAACAGACTGAGGAGGAAGGGCACCCACCTGATGCTGACTTCAAACTCTATTTTTGACTCCAAACTCTTTCCTAAGTTACAGTTATTCATGGCATATTAACAGTTTGGCATCTGAAAATCTTACCTCAATTTGTAAATGCATAAAACTAAGCTCTACTGCCCAGCGCCACCCGCACTACAACAGCCTCCTATGCTGTCCTCCCGTTTGCGGTCCCCTGCTAGGGTAGAATGGAAGCTGCAGGGACAAGGTCTGTCTTCCCACCGCTCACTGCTTCTTCCTGGCACCTACTTCAGTGTCTGGCACAGAATGGACACTTAATACATATTCGGTGAATTTCAGTACTGTTCTAAAAGTCTAAAATTGTCTTTGACCTTTACTTCTCCTGCTTTCTATTTCTAGTAAATCTCAGTAGCCTGTATTTTTCTTAAATGCCTATTTACATCCTACTATTCTCTGAGCCTTTCATTACTGCTTCAGAGACTCTCATAATTAGGTTCTATGTATCTTTTTGTTTTCTTTTTAGTGTTGAGAATAGAGTCCAGGCCTTTACCTTAGATGCTAGGCAAGCGCTCCACCTCCAAGCTATACCCTAGCCCTGCCACTGTCCATCTCGACTCATCTCTCCCTCGTCCAAAGAATCCACCCCACACATTCTTATCCAACTAATCACTGAAAATAATGCAATTTCCATATTATTCCTATACTCCAAAATATTCAATATATTTATTCAGGAAGTGGTTATAAGATGCCTAAGATGTTGGAACTAGGTTTTTCCAACAGAAAGTAAACTGTGGCCTGAGAACAATTACACTAATTGGCCAGTCTATTCATTCCACAATTATCCAATTTAAACAGCTAGTTACTCATTTTTCATGTAACCATGTCTTCTTTTACAAAATGGCAAAGTTCTAAAGCAAGAAAATGTTTCTTTTACTTCCTTTATCTTTTGAGCCCTCAAGCATAGTGCAGTATACCTAAGAAACCTTCTACTTGATCAAGTCTCTCAGCATTCAAAAAAGTAAAATAAAAACTACATTGAAAATAATTGTACTATGTTGTACTAGGTTGAATGTAATTGTCTTTGATGCCTTGATGTATTCTGGTTCAGTTCATTATCCTATTATAACTTTAATGATCTTTTTCATATTTCTGTACTATAAATAATTTCCAAATTATAAATGTCAATTTCCTTTAATCTACATATAATTTATAAAAAGGATGCAATCTTTATATATAAAATGACACTTACCTACCAATCCCTAAACTATGCTAAAAATCAATTTGTTTTTATCTCATTTCTATTCTTACATTTCCACCAATCCAGTCAATTTATACTTTGCCTCTAGCTGATTTCAAAGCTGTAACACTCAAGACACACAGCAAACTATTTAAGCTCTTGAAAAACTTTCAACATCAGAGGCACTTACTCCTACCGTTGCACTCCTCACACTGACACACTCCCTGAAGGTCAAGGATCTAAATTCTGCAATATTTTTAGCATCCAAAATCCTAGTTTATGCCCTCCTTCTAGTTCTCTTGGTCTTTAAAAACACAAGAACATGCTATCAGATTCCTATTGCCCTACATGACCTGAATAACTAATGTTTAAATAGTACAAATAACCTAAAACAAAAATCAACTATTAAGAAAAAAGATCAAATATTTTAAAGCGAAATAAAAGTTATAAGGTTGGAAAAATGAACTCAATTTCCAACTCATTATTCTCATTAAATTACCGACTAAAACAACGCACTATTCTTCTCTTGCTACACTCTCCCATTGCTTAGTCTATACAACGGACAAATCTTTAAAACCAAAGACTAAAACTAATACTATGGTAGATGGAATAAGTATGATAGTGAGTAACTTAGGCACAGAACCTACTCTCCTAGAGCTTAAAAGGTCTGGCTGGGGCAAGGCAGGTAGCTAGCCTGTAAGACTATCTCACAAGGCCTGTAAATAAGCTTTAACACAAGAAAAACACAGAAGCACCTAACACAGGAAAACATACTCCAGGCAGAGCCACGGAGAGGCTCCTTGGAGACAATGATGTTGAACCCTAACCTGAAAAATAGGTAGGCAAACAAAAGAGACAATAAGGATTGGGGAAGCAAGAGAAAAAAACACTACAACTTCACGCTGAGACAGCATGATATGATGAAGCTGAAGAACAGAAGTCAATGTTGGAAATGTCAAGAAGTCAGACTAGAGAACAGGGTAATGACAACCGCTGAAGGATTTTAAGGATGGTATGCAACATTAAGGTCTTTCTGGCTAACGTATAAAAAACGATTGGAGAAGGCAGGAGTAGAAACATGGAAACCAGTCAGCAGGCTGTTTCCATAACCCAGCTCAGAGACAATGGCTTCGATGAAACTGGTGATAAAGAGAACTAAAAGCAGACAGATTTAACGGATTAACAGATTTAATTGGTTCCTCATACTGGGTAGAAGCTGTTCATACATACATTTCTAATGAAAATATGTACTCTAGCATAATAGTGGCTGGATGCACACCACAGTACCTGCACTGGGAGAATACAGGATGCAATCTTTGTGTTCACCTACTCAATATGACGAACAGCAAGGTGTATACATGTGTCAAAGTGTAACTGGGTATCAAAATGTAAATGAGTGAGTTTTATCCAGGCTGTGTGCCACGTTACAGTTTTGTCTATTTATAATTCTTTATTAAATCTTTTCTTTTGATTTTTCTTGTAGAATTAGCCCAATCCAGTACAACACAGCATGAAATCTGCTTTTACAACTTTGGGAAGAAGCTAAAAATGATTCACCAGATGACTCGGCCACCAGCAATGACTTGGATCATGTAAGCAAGATATGATAGAGAAATGCAGAAGGAAGACCTTGATTTAGATGAGGAAGAAAACAGTAAGGCAAGTAAATATTTGATAGTCAAAATGCTATAAGAAAGTCATGTACACCTCAGCAATCCAATATTAGAACTACGTTCAGAAAATGCTGTTAGGTTTTTGCCAGGGTTGAAGCCCAATAGGATAGATTACCAACACGGCAGTTCTATGTTAAAAATTGTTTGTAATGGACGATATATTACAATATGTTTTAAAATACAACAAAACATTCTATATGCATCAATAGTTATACTCAAAAATATATTTATGACACCTCACTATCTGAACTAAAACCCTTCATAGCAGTACTTAATCATTCTAATTGTCAGAATCTAAAGGATTCATGGAGAAGTGACAGACATGACATTAGAATAATAACACTCAAGAGATTTGGTTTCCTTCAAAATTGCCTTATGTTTTGATACCAAAAGACCCACCAAGAAAAAAAAAATCCAACAAACTGGTTGCTATTCCCTCATTTTTTGAAAGCTTTGTTTCAAACTGTCAAGCAATTTATACACTGTCCAACTACATGACAATCAACGAACAGCTTGCATCGTTTTGTGGTTACTGAAGCTTTCAGCAACATAAGCCAAGTAAACCCTCCAAAAACGGTATAAAAATATATGCCCAGTAGATACAAACATTTTTACACCTCAAATTTAGAAATTGGTCTGGGAATTCAGCCACCAGATCTTTATTTGTACAGTAATAAGCTGTATGGCATTGTGAACAGGCTTGTTGCACCTATTTCAAAAAGTAACCCAAATGTCACATTCAACAACTGGTTCACTAGTTACCCAAGTTGAGCAGCACAGGAACTACTCACAAGACAAAGAGGAGATTCCTGAAAACAACATTGCAAGTTCACAATAGAGAAACGAAATGCATGGTACAGAGAGGCATGACATTGGCCTTCTATATGGCTAAGAAAAGCTAAGTAGTATTGATACTGTCAATATTACACTATGTTGATAAAATCAATAGTGAGGCTAGGTGTGGTGCTGTATGTCTGTAATCCCAGTGCCAGGGAAGCTGAGGCAAGAGGAGCCTCTGAAGTCAAGGTCAGTCTGTGCTACACAGTGAGTTCCAGGCTAGCATGGACTGCATTGTGACGAAGAAAAACAAAATAATATTGATACTTATGCCGTGATGATAAGATCAATAGTGAGGCTAGGCATGGTGGTCTAGGCCTGTAATCCTAGCACTAGGGAAGCTGATGCAGGAAGATCCTGTAAGTTCAAGGACAGCCTGGGCTACATGGCAAGTTCAAGGTGAGCTGAGACTACAGAGCTTGACCCTGTCTCAAAACAAACAAAAAAAGATTGATAAAGAATCTTCAACATAAATGAAATGGTCACAACAAAATGAAGGGCAGAGTAGACATTGTTGAAGAGTTATACAGTAACTATGATGTTACTTGAAACACTAAGCACTGGCCAATGGTTATGTTTTACTCTATCCTAAACATGTGAAGCATAAATAGTTTCATAGTTTACAAAGAAAATATCAAGTACAAAATATCATGGAATCCCAGCTGGTTTCTTAGGAGGTTGGGACTGGAATTGATAAACGATCAATTATGACAGAGGAAGAACAGAATGTATCTGCCCAAAGAACTCATAAGAATTCTGGAACAGATCAGTTAACAGACAGGTGAAACATCACAAGAATCTCCTAAGAAAACAGTAAAACCAGCAAGATGATGAGTGTGTCCTACCAAAGACAGGAAACCAAAACACATGCTATCAGTATAGGTGAGACCTGTGCATGGAACATGCCGGTCTTATGTGTGAAAACTTCCTTAGGTCATAATGAAAATAAAGCTTATTTTTGTGATAGAGTTTTGTTTTTTCATTGTAGTTCACATAGTTATTTCTGCTTTTTTTTTAGATTTAGTAAGCAATGTAAAAAATATTGTTTATTCCAAACAGTATATATCTGATATTTTATTGATAATTCATTTTCCTGCGAAGCACACATTGTATAAGGTAATAGGAAGTGTCTGACAAAAGAGGAAGATGAGAGGTGATCTGTCAAGCACAGCAAAGTTAAGCACATGAGCTGTCATTGTAAGCGAGACTTGTGTATGGAATATCACTATTGTCATGTGTGAAGACTGCCTTAGGTACAATAATTAGGAAAGGTTATTTCTGTGATATAGTTTTGTTTGTAATTTTATTGAAGTTCACATAGGAACTGATTTCTGCTGTTACTTTTTAGATCTGGTAAGCAGGTAAACAGTTTATGTTGAAAATGATGTTTATTCTAAACATCATTACATATTAACATTATTTTATTGACATTTTATTTTCCTGTTAAGTACACATTGTTTAATATAATAAAACTCATAAGATTAAAATTAATAATTCATCAATAGAAATACTTCTAAAAAAACAAATATGGGCAATATATACCCACTATAATGCATCTTTCAAACATTTGCCCTGACAGCTCCAGGGCAATGAGGGTGGAATTCACAAGACTGAGCGACTACAAGTTCATAAGAGGGCCATGTCTATCTTACTCACTCTGAACCATACTAGCTATGAATCTAATGCACTGTAAATGCTGGGCAAACACTGATGAGTAAATGAATAAAAATTTTTTTAAAAAAGGAGTCACCGATGTTAGCTAGGTTTCTAGGATAACAACTAGGCACAGGCAGGTATTCTTTCCTGAGATGGAAAACAAAGGAAAAGGCAGTTCATATAAAATATATCAGTATGAGGTTCCTGTCAGTATTTCAAGGAAAGACAATGAATATTCAGCTGGTTGTATAGTTATAAAGCTCAAGAGAAACTTCAGTCTTCCTGGAAATGTAAAATCCAGCATCTTCTGTGCCTCAGGTAAAGTGATAGTTAATAATTGATACTTTTAAAGAATACTATGTAAAGACCACTCTGAGGATCCTTTTAAACTTCCAAAGGTCATTAACTAATGACTTTTAACCTCAAAACCATCAAAGAATATTCATTCTTGATCTTAAACCTATTAGCAGGGCTACAGGTATAGTTGAGTGGTAGAGCACTTGCTTGCCTAGCTTGTGTGAGGCCCTGGGCTGATCCCTAGTGCCACAAAAATAAGTATGTAAAAATAGCAAATAATCATTTATTTCTTGATCAAGGTGGCAGTAACTCAAGCTTTTGCTTTATAAGAATGCATGAAGTTGTACATTTATGGTTTATGAACAATTTCTTTTTTTTTTGAGACAGGGTCTCACTATGTAGTTCAGGCTAAGCCTGTCACTTATGTAGCCCAGGCTGGCCTTGAACTCATGGCATTCCTCCTGCCTCAGTCTCCCGAGTGCTAGGATTTCAAGTGTGCACCACCACACCTGCCAGTTTTCTATATATGTATTATATTGTGCAATAAAAACCTCACCAGAGAAAACATAGCAGAAACTAATCATATTTAATAGAAAAACACTAGAGACATTTTCATTAAAAGGGAGAAAATGGAGATGCTATCACTATTGTTATTAAACACTGTTCTAAGAGTTATGGTTTAAAAACAAAGACTAAGGCTGGGGATGGTGGCACACACCTCAAGTGTTGTAATCCCAGCACTTGAGAGGCTGAGACAGGAAGATCATCCCAAAATCCAGGCCAGCCTGGGCTACATAGTGAGTTCAAGGTAAGGTTGAACTATATAGGGAGACCCTGTTTCAAAAAACAAAAACAAAAAAAAAAGAAAGAAAGATTGAAACATTGATGTCTTTTCAACAAATGGTGTTAGACCCACTGGATATTCCATGCAAAAGAATGAAATGGTTTTCTTCTCATACCATATATCAAAAATAATTCAAAACAGATCAAAGGCCCAAATGCAAGAGCTACAATGTAAAATGTAAGAGCACATAAAACTATACAACCCTTAGAAAAATAGATAAACCGAACAACATCAAAGTTTACAACTTTCAAAGGTTTAAACCTTTGGGGGAAAAGTTTTAAGAAGTATCATGGTTAACAGACACAAATATCCAACTGGAAAATCTAAGATAAACTGATAACTAGCATAGTTCAATAAAAAAATCAAGTTAATCATACTTTTTTAAACAGCCTTACTAATACAAGTAAAAACTGCCTAGAAAATGCCTAGACAAATGCTTTTCAGAACATCAATTAAAAACAACAGAATACTTGCTCTAACAAATGTATCATAATTATGTAAGATATAATCAGTATTTAAGATATAAATAGTGGGCAACCCACTCAGGACCCCTTCTGTCTCTTTCTCGGACAGAAGCTTTCTTTCTCTCAATAAATATTCCTACTCTCAAAAAAAAGATATAAATAGTAATGAAGATGAGAAAGGATATACAAGAACTCTTTAAATTATCTTTGCAACTTTTTTATAAATCTGAAGTCATTCTAAAATAAAGTTTATTAAAACAAAAGAATATTTTTAAAGCCATATAAAGGTAAATATTTACAATACATAACTGACCATGGACTTACATCCATAGACTCAAGAATGCCTACAAATCAATTATAAGACCCAACAAAAGTAAATGTGCAAAAGACTGAACCAGACATGATGTCACACACACACACACGTGTGTGTGTGTGCATGTGTGCCTTCCAAATTATCAATAAATATGTGGAAGGTTTTTAATATTATTAGTCACTAGAGAGGTACAAATTAAAATCAAAATGAAGCCTGGAATCCCAGCACTCGGGAGGCTGAAGTAGGAGTACTGCCGCTAGTTCAAGGCCAGCTTGGGGTACACAGAGTGTTCAAGGCCAGGCTCCACTACATAACAAGATCTTGTCTCAAAATACCAAAAGATAAAAAATAAATTAAAAAACAGAGAAAGCCACAATGAATAACACTATACAAACACAAGAGATGAAAAGGCGAAGAGGAAAGAGGAGAGAGAATGAAAGAAGAAAGGGAGAGAAGAGACAAGGAGATGGGGGAAAGGAGAGAGAAAAATGAAGAGTGAAAGAATGAGAGAGAGAGGGACTGATACTATTACACATCAAGGAGGATGAGCAGCAAATAAGAAGTCTCATCACTGTTAGTGTAAACTGGTACAACCGTACTGGAAAAATTCAAGTTCCAAATAGTTAAAATTTACATACTCTACAATCCAGCAATTTCATTTCTAGTTATTTACCCAAGAGAAATCAAAATATGTCTACAAACAGACACATAGAACAATAGTTATAGCATCTTTATTCATAATAGCAAATAAAAAATAGGAAGGACTCAAATATTAAACGAACAAAAGGAGAATTGCAGCATACTCACAAATTGGAATACTACTCAGCCATAAAAAGGAAAGGATTACAGATACATAATAATTGAATTAACTTCAAGAATGCTACATCCAACTAAAGAAACCTATTATGGTTTTTGTCTAGATGTCCCCTACAAAGCCTCATTCAGTCATGGAGGCAGGCTTCTAGTTTGTGACTGATTCATAATTCAATGCTGGGATTATCAGTGCGTTATACCCACATGGATGTGGCCTACATACACAAGGGGCAGAAAGAGTCTTCTCTGGCACTCTTCTCCTTTTGCTCTTGTTGCTTTTGCTGTTTTCTGCCACCATGAATTGTTGCCCTCTGCCATGTGCCACTCTGCCTTGAAGCCAGCCAAGTATGAACTAAAACCTTCACAAACTGTGAGTTAAATAAACCTTTCCTTCCTTAACTTTGGGTGTCAGGTATTTTGTCTCCACAATGAGAGAAAAGTAATCAACACAAACCAAATATAAGAACTTATGAACAGCCTAATATCCACTTATGAACAGCCAAAGCTAATTCTAGGACAGAAATGAAAGCAATGATTACCTCAGGGAGAAGGGGAGGGGTGTGGATAAAACCTTCAAAGGTGATGTTGTAGTCAGAGGTTGTGAGAACAATTCTAATCAGGACACAGAATTTATAATATTATTTTATGATAGTCACCCAGAGTTAAACACAAGGCAGGAAATCTGTCCACAACACTAAAGACCCAGAATATTCAGCCAAGGGCCTGGATCCCACAGCAATGTCCTGCATGAGTCCAGATGAAGACCTAGAGCCCATGACAATGCCTCCCACGAGTCCAGCTGGAGGTCTAGAGCCCCACAAGGACTCACACCAGTCAGTTTTACAGATCTACACTGGGAAGGCCCAAAGGTCAGCAGTGGAATCTAGAAAGTCTATGCCAGCAGGGTGAAGGAGCTGGGCTGGTAGGCTGAGGGTTCTACACTGGACCTGAGAAGTCATACTCAAAATAAAGACCAGGGCTGTCCTTAAAAGCACCACAGCCATCCTCAACGACACGGAAGTCCCAAGCTCCTCCAACGATAAGAACAGTCGAGTATATGCCAGAAAGCCAGCCTAATAAGCGTCTCCTAGAGATTAAACAGTATACATCTTTCCCTCCAGAGCCCGGAAGCTATGCTCGATGCAAGGACCCAAGCTCCACCAAAATGAACCACAGCCACTCTCACCAACAAGGTCCCAAGCTCCTCTGATGATAATGGTAGAAGTCATATTGAGGAAGCTCGTCATAACGAGCTCCTCCAGAGGAACAGCTCAAAACAGCAATACTTAAAGAAACCCACAACATCTAGCTCTGCTTCTCCACGACTCTATTACTGCTGGCAACTTTCCTCAGGTGCACCATCTACACCCAGCACCATGCTGATTTAATTCAGCTGGTGTTAAGTTGACCATTAGTTTTTAATCCATAACAGGTGACAAAAATACTTTATTTCCTAATCTGAGCAACTTTATGGCTGCATACACTGTCAAACCTTTCAATCTGAAGGTTTAAATTCTATGAATTTTACTAGATGTAAATACACCTCAATTTTTTAAAAAATGAGTTAGTAACAAAAGTTCACCTGAATTTTTTAGACAGGACAGCTAGAAACTGCTCCACTGGAAAAGTGACATTTGAGTAAAGACTTGTAGAAAGTGAAAAAGCAAGCCATGCAGGTATTTGACAGATTCAAGGTGGCAGGAACAGTGGATACCAGGCTCTTCAGCAGAAATAGCAACTGGAGCTTTAGAGAGTAAAGGAGGAAGACACTGCAGGTGGAAAGAAGGGAAAGATAAGTTCTGAGAGGTAACAAAGCAATGTCACATAGAGCCTGATGGGTCACAGCAAGCCTCACTAAAGACTTTTGTCTTCATTTGAGTATTTACAGAAAATAACCTAAGTGTCTACAAATAATCAGGCACTCTGCTCAGTTTACATAAAACTTATGTAAGTAGTAAAGCCAGGATTGGAATCCAGGTGTGTCTAATTCCAAAGCTCTGCTCCTTACCCACTTTGCCTGACTAAGTCAATTCAATAACCAATATTTACTGAGTGTGCACTATTAATATGTTTGACCTAACGGGACTTAGATCTTCCCAATTTTTCTAACAAAGATATATATGTTGAAACACCAACTATTACTAGATGTTCGAAAATAAACATAATTCTTTTTTTTTTTTTTTTTTTTTTTGGTACTGGGGATTGAACTCATGACTGCCTACTTGTAAAGCAGGCACTTAAGCCACTGAGCTAAATCCCCAGCCAACATAATTGATTCTTGATTGTTCTTAATTGTTACTTCTCAGTCTGCTTATTCATTGCTCACAGACTTTTATTTTACCGTTCAATTTTGGCAGGTTTTATAGAACTATATTAAATACAATTAAATGTTATACCAAACTTCCAAATCCCCTCCAGTTTATCAGTGGTGTTATATAAATACCATGTGTATACCATGACATAAAATGAAATAGGAAAGCAATTCTTTAGCCATTATTTGGCAGAATTCTAATAATATTTTTACAGGAGCATATAGAATGCTAAAAAAAAATCCTACCTCTATAAAACAATGTATTTAAGAGGACTTTAAAAAAATACACAGATAGTCTAAAGCTTGGGGTGCAGCTAAGTGGTAGAAGGGCTTACTTAGGATGAGTAAGACCCTGGGTTCAACTGCCAACACTGCATATACACACAAAAACAGTCTGCTGAAATAAACATTAACCAAATGTCTAAACAGAGAGGTAAATTGGGATTTGAGAAAATCAGCGTAATCTAGGCAGAAGATGAAGCTTCTGAGTCATGCAGACCTGGGTACAAATACCAGCATGACCCACGCATACTGAACTAGGGCACCTTACCTTTCCTGATTCTTTTCTTTCAACACTAAATTACTTTTTCATCATTAAATTACTATCTATTTGGTAGAGCTGTTGATGTAAAGATAATTTTGAAAAAGCCAAATGTGTAGTGCGACACTTAGTTCACAATGCTCAGTGACTAGTACTTATTATAGTTATCACACACTGTAAGTCCAACTACGTTAAAACACTCTGTGACCAGTACTTACAGTTATCCATCAGTCCAGCTATGTTAAAATACTTGTAACACCTAAGGTGGCAGCCAAATGTGATGGCATACACTTGTAATCCCAGCACTTAAGAGGATGAGGCAGGAGGATTCCCATGGGTTTGTGGCTAGCCTGGGCTACACAGAAGTCCAGACCAACCTGAACTACATAGTGAGACCTTATCTCAAAACAAAATAAAACAAAACAAAAAACCCCTAAGATGGCCTGGGAAAGTACAAATAGAAATAAATATGTTTAATGAGTTAGGGTGGTATTTGTACTAATTGTATTCTCTTTTAAATAACTTTATTTTAATGTTATTACATTCCATAGAAGTAGATATAGAGATAAATCAAATGTGAAAAAAATTATTAAAGAGAATTATTCCCTTTGAATGTGAATAATTATCTCATGGTGTTTTTATTATACTGAAATTTTGAAAGCCAGCTATCACTGTTAAGGTATAATCTATCATCCTTCTTCAAAAGGACTTCCAAAGAATTTAAAGAATATTTTATTTTTCTCAAAGTGATTTGCAAATAACTACATTTTCACAGAAAAGAATATCAAACATAAATCTAGTATTTGTTTTATAAACAGAACACTTCACTACATTTTACAGTATTCCTTTAACTTCTGTTTAGATCTCAGAGGTCTCATTTGTAAAATGACAGAGATGGATCAGACAGTATCTTCTAATGTTCTTTTTTGCTGTAATGTCCTGGATCTTCTAATAAGACAAATGCATATGGATGGTCTGCAACCTTGTACATACATTCAAGGACATAGTCCTATAACAGTCTTACCCTGCAGATGGTTCACAAGGCTGAAAAGGCATTGCTGTCTCCTTTCACCGAGTCAGTGGGCTCAGGAGCTCCAGAGCTTAGAAATCCACAAGAGAGACAGTAAAATGATTAATGACTTGGCAACTGAGCTTTAATTAAAGGATGGACAAATTTATCCTAAGGAAGCTAAGGACAAAGGCTTCATTATCTTGTACAAAAGAAATATAGAGATAATGATCAATACCCTTTCTTTTACTATGAACAGATTAATAAGAAATGAAACCAACACTAAACAGAGGCATGAGATTGTATCTTTAAAGTAGGAGTTCTTGCCAGGCATGGTGACACATGCCTGTCAATTTCAGCACTCAGGAGGCTGATGTAGAAGGATCGTTGCCAGTTTGAGGCCAGCCTGAACTGCATAGCAAAACCCTGTCTTGAAAAGACAAAAATAAATAAATAAAAAATTTTTAGAAATTAATAACATTTTTACTCAGGAAGCTGCAATGCAAAAATAAAAAGAGGAAGAGAGGAAGTATTTGAGCCCGAGAGTTTAAGATCAAACTAGGTTCCATTTCAAAACACAAAACAAAAAAAAATCTTGTACCTTGGTGATCCACACAGAGCTGAAGCCAGGCAGCCTCCACTCTTACCTGAAAACTAATGCCAATCATGGACACGTTGCCCTCTTTAAATGCCTATTAAACACAGCTCTAGCAGTAAGACTGCAGTGATATTAGCCCAATACGGCAACTGTTGAGCATGAATGGGCAGGCACCTCACTGGGGTCCAGTGCTGCAAAAACTCTCCAGCAGGTAAAATGATTCTCAACAGATGGACTACAGCTCAGTCATTTTTCAAAAATCACTTTTCACCACCCCTAGTGATTTATAATGAGGTGAGTCATTCTTTTGACCTCATTTTTCATGCTCTTTACTGTCAAGGGCAAACAATTTAAACATGGGGAGGAAAATCAATATGAGCATATTTATAAAACAGTAAAGCTACATCCACAGGATCCAAACACAATCTGAGCATTTTAAAGTAAAATTCATATCCATGCTAACAATGCAAAAATAAAAATAACTAAGAAAAGTATGGTAATGCATGCTTGTAATCCCAGTACCCAGGAGGCTGAGGCAGGAGGATCACCACAAGTTCAAGGCCAGCCTAGGATATACAGTAAATTCAAGGCTACCAAGGCTACATTGAAACATTGTATCCCAAAAAACAAACTAAATAAATAAATACTAAAAAAAGAAATCTGGCCAAAAATGTTGCCAGAAAGCTGAGAAAAAAGAAAAAGTAAACCTGCCTCCTATAAAATGCTCACATATAAATAAGACACTTAAAACCATATATCCCACTGTGTAAGTCATGTTCAATTAGTCAATCTAATCTCCACAGGAAGGTTCCAAATGTCAGTTCCATTTTCTAAGACAACCCTATCGTCTCTCCACAGTTGCGGCCTAAAGCTGACATGCAGAATGGACATTCTTCCTCATCAGGCAGGTAAGGCTCTCTCTTCTCATATACATTGGTTACTCTGACTCTTCCTTAGTTTTCTTTGGAGCTTTTCCTTTGACGTTTTCTTCAGTTGAAGGCTGTTGTGGGGTCAAGAAGTGACATTACTGAACTGGAATTTTGAATGTTTCAAAATATTCACTGTAAGAGTGAATGGAGTACTGGATGTGGTGGCGCACACCTGTGATCCCAGCACTGAGGAGGCTGAGGCAGGAGGATTGTTGTGAGTTCTAGACCAGCCTGGGCTACAAAGTGAGCTCAAGGCCAGCCTGACCTGCATAGCTCGACCCTGTCTCAAGACCAAAAAAAAAAAAAAAAAGAGTGAATGGAGCACATACCTGTAATCCAGCATTGGAAAGCTGAGGCAAGAGGTGAAAGGTTGAGGCAGGAAAATCAAGCCAGCCTGGGCTACATGGCAAGCTCAAGGCCAGCCTTTACTACCACTGGCATCATCACTGCCCAAGAGTTACATGAAGAGAGAATTACTCTAAATACTCGACATCCAGTCAAGTCTTGCAACAGCCAATACGCTATATTAACCATTTTATTCACATTTTCACAATTTATATTTTTAATCTGACATTGGTATCCTGGGCTGGGGAATAGCTCAGTGGCATAAGTGCCTGCTTGACATTGGTATCCTAATTAGAAGATCAACACAAGGATATGTGATGATTAGAAGAAATAATTAATTAAAAGAATTCAGAACTGGTCAAGACTGGCTTGCAATTTCAAATTCTGCCAGGCCATGAGTGCTCACAAAACCAGAGAGAGAAAACTCGACACCATGTGTCTCCCAATGGAAGTATATTCCACCTAAATGTGCTGTAATCTTGCCAAAAAAACTCAAACCTGAATCACATCAAATCTCTAGCTATAACTGCCAGTTACAGAAAACACAGGGTACAATGGGACATGTACAATCCAGACTATAGGCAATTCTAGAGTACAAACAACCCAGTTTCTTTCAACAAATAAGATACAGAGAAAAAATGAGGTTATCACTGATTAAGAGTCTGAAAATACATGCCAACCTATGCAAACCTATTTTGAATCATGATTTGAATAAACCAACTTTGTTAACAAAAAAATCTATGATCAGAGAAATTTAAATACTACTGAGTATTTTATTATTTTAAAGAGTTCAATATTTAGGAGTGCTATTGAAATTATAGTCATTTTTATTAAATCTTTTAGAGATACATACTGAAATTTTTATAAATAAATCATGTGATATCTGATACTGGCTATAAAATACCAAATGCTGGGGATGAGATTAAAGAACCTCTAAATGAAATAAGACAGGCAATGAGTTGACAATATCAAAAATCCACTAGACCATTCTATTTTTGTTTTTGTATTTTGAAATATTCCATAATAAAAAGCTCTTTAAAGGGCCAAGAATATAGCTCAGTGGCACAAATACCTGCCTGTTAAGTGCAAGAACGGGAGTTTGATTCCCAGTACAAAAAAAAAAAAAAAAAAAAAAAAAAGATAAAAAGCTTCTTAAAAAATAAAAATTAATATGTAAAATCCAGAGTTCATGTCAGAAAATAGAGTATGGCCCTATATAAAGTTTTCCCAAATTTACACTAAGTTAGCATTCTAACAGATATAAGGTTTGTGTATACAAGATACAAAATCATTTCTAAGTTCTCTTTTGTTTGTTCATTTGGGATTTTTTCACTTTGTTTTGTTTTGTTCTAAGACAGGGTCTTGCTATATAGCCCACACTAACCTCAAACTAGCAACAATCCTCCTGTCTCAGCCTTGCCCAGCTTTACTTCTAAATTGTTACATAAACCCACCTCATAACTATAATCAAGTACAATACTTCATTAGAAATTTTATCCATATCAATTTTTAATATTGAGAACTAAAGCTTCAGTTTCCCAAATGAATTGCCTCATAAAAAATATAATATCTACATACCTGATAAAGTTAAAAGTCCTTCAAATTTATTCAAACTCACTACAATCTAAGATTTAAGAAACTATTTTTTGGAGCCAGGTATGGTGGTACATACCTGTAATCCCAGCACTCAGAAGGCTGAGGCAAGAGAATCACCATGAGTTTAAAGCCAGCCTGGGCTTTGTAGAAAGTTCAAGAACAGCCTCAATTATGTCTCAAAAACAAACAAACAAACAAACAATTTTTTAAAATAGACTTTAGCACTGAGTTCCAAGTCAGCCTGGGCTGCAGTGAGTTCAAAGCCAGGGTGAACTACAAAGCTAGACCTTGCCTCAAAAAAAAAACCAATATAACAAAAGTAATAAAGTAAGTTGTGAATTAGCAACCCCAAGTGAGGTTTTAAGTTTTTGTCCAATATAAAATTCCAGGTCTGGATTTCTTATTATGTCAAGTCACTAAAAATTTACTAAAAATCTAACACCAAACTTTTTAAGTAAAAACATATGATAAATTTCACTGCATCCATAATCATAAAGACAGTCACAAATACTAATGAACAAAATATTCCCCCAGCACCTCCCAAAAACCAGAGTGCCAGAATAAAACATCACTATGTAGCCAATTCCTTATTACAGGTGATAACTGGAACCAGCTATTCTGGAGTCCATACCAAAAATTCAGTTTAGTTCCTAAAATGTATCCACTGCTAAATAAAAAGTAACAAGAAGCAGGGCATCAGACACAGAGTGGACATTAAATAAGTAAATGAGGGAGGAATGGTGGAGGAAATTGTTCACTTGTGCTAGTTTCGCTAACATGACTTCCCAGAGGCTACCTCCCAGGAGAGTAGTAATGAGCCAGTGGCCAAAACACAATGAGAAGGACAATAATCTGACCTAGCAATCAGTCCATCCATAACCTTGCCACTCCTAACATCAGGTTTAATATCCTAAAACATTCTTAGCTCATAAATGATGAAATCACTATAACTAGCTAGAAGTCAGCGGTCAAGGAGTCTTGTCATATATTTTGGGCCCTAATTTAATTATGATCATATTGATGAACAATCTACTTTATTTTCTGCTAAAAGTCAATGGAAACATTAGCTTACACTATCCTTAATAAGACAAAAAAAATTTATCTTCCCTGAAAGTACTTAAAATCGAAGCATCTTTTTTCAGGCATCCTCAATTTTCTATCACTCTACAGACAATCCATTTTGTGAAACTCTTCAATATTACTGTGCTTCCATGGCCTCACCTCAACAGTGCACCATCTCTCAAAATCCTTATTTTAATTATATCTGCAGAACCCTTTACCATACCAGGTAAAATATTCACAGGTGCTGGGAGTTAGGACAGGCACATCTTGGGGCTGGAGGGGGTGTCAGCTCCTACTTGAATTTCTGTATGTTTTGCCTATCAATGAATTGTGTTTTCTGCTTTTCTCTTTTTGTTTTCTCCCACTTTCCTTCAAACAAATTGTTTCAACTCTTATCTCTACATTAATATCCAAGATGCTCATCTTATATAGGAGAAAACTAGAGCTTAGACAGGAATATGATTTACCTGAATTCCTACAGAATTCTATAGGATATGGGATCCTGGATAGGCGTGGGTGTCTTCAAAGAACCCTGGCCACATAAGGGACCAAATCCTGTTTTTATTTTTGAGTACCACACTTCTTTCAGACTCAGACTAGTACTACGACATAGTATATTATACTTTCTGTCTCACATTCATTCCCCTACCTGGTTCTTTCACCTCTGTCCCTACACTCACTCTGAAATTGAACTGAAGCTTTCAGTACTAAAGTCCTGCTTTGGTTGGTTGTGGTCCCTGCTTAAACCCTCAAACATTTCCTACCAAGAAGCCTGTCAGGCCTTGCTGGTCTGATGTTTGGTGCACACAGCACTCTAGGAGGCCACCCTTACTCTCATCTCCAACCTTCCAAATGCATCCAGTAAGATGCCTCATTATCCTTTGCTACACACCACACTTGGTCCTACTGCTCTGCCCACACTGCTCTACGGTCCTAGCCTGCCTACCATCCTAGCCTGCCTGCCTTAGTCCCTCCACTCAGGGTCATGTCCTTACCTGTGTACCCCAGATTTCAACACTCTTAAGTAACTGGATTTTTTAATGTATCTGCATCCAACTAGACTATGAACTCCTTGAGGACAGAAAGTGTAATATACAGAGTTACAATCTACCATTAAGCATGCCATTTTAGTTATAAAAAGTCCCTAACAGAGCTGGGGATATAGCTCAGTGGCACAAGTGCCTGCCTAGCAAGTGTTGAGGTCATGAGTTCGATCCCCAGCACAAAAATAAATAAATAAATAAATAATAAAAAAATAAAGTTCCTAACAAAATTTAGAGTGCACACAAGTGATGGCATAATATGTAGATATAAAACAGTTTACTCTCAAAGCCTATTTAATAATAAAGGAAAATGATTACAGGAAAAATTAAGTGACAAATTTAAAATATCGACTCTTAACTTTGCAAACATATTCATACACATATATGAGCATACACACTGGAAAAACAGAGACATAAGGATATATATATTTGAGAAAAAGTCCCTGAAAAGACTACTAAAATGTAACTGGTATTTATGTACAACCAGTCAGAATTTTTAGTCATTCTAAATTTTGTCTTTATACTTCCAGTTTCTCCTTTGTTTTTGTTTTGGTTTCCAAGGAAAGGCAATACAGTATAGTGAGAGGAACCATAATATAACATTAAAAGCATCAGCTCTACAATCAGACTCAAAATTCTAGCTCTGCCACTTATTATCCATGCAACCTTGGACAGCATCTCAGTTTCTCCACCTGTGAACTGAAACAAGGAAAGTACCTACCTCGTGAACTGTTTTGAGCATTATATGTGTGCTGATATTTTAAAGCATTTAGAACAGATCCTAACTCAGAGTAAATCCTATAGTAGATAAGTACGAGTTATTACTGGGCTATCACTACTGCTGCTACTACTATTATTACTAGTATTTTAACTAAGTCATTTTTTAAAAAACTATTACTATAATTAAATACTACTAAAAAGACTATTAAAATGGATTTTTTAAACTAGGCCTGATGGTACATGCCTGTATGCAGCACTTGAGAAGTTGAGGCAAAAAGACTGCCAACCTGGGCTACATAGTTAGTTCATGACCTGCCTGAATTACATAGCCAGACCTTGTCTCAAAAAACCAAACCTTAAAAAGTGGTTTTTTAAAGTCAGTATCACATCAGGCAAAGTGGTGTAGATTGAATGTATCTCCTTCTAATTCATAAGGTGAAATTCTATGTGGACTGAATGTGTCTCCTTCTAATTCATAAGGTGAAATTCTAAATAACTTAATGACATTAGGAGGTAGAGCCTTTGAAAGTAATTAAGTCATAAGGATAGAGCTCCCATAAATGGAATTTGTGTCCTAGAGACAGAGACACAGAATGTGATCTCACCCTCTCTGACCTCAACCATGTGAGGAAATAGCAAGGAGACAGCTGTCTGCAAATTAGAAAGAAGAGCCTCATCAAGAATGCTTCTGGTATCCTGATTTCAGACTTTGAACCTCCAGAACTGGAAGAAATGAATGCTTGGAGGCCGGAGATTTAGCTCAGCAGCATTAAGCGCCTACCTGGCAAGCGCAAGGTCATGAGTTCAATTCCAGGTACCAAAAAAAAAGAAATAAAAGAACAAAACAAATGTTAGTCAAGCCATTTAGGTTATGGTACATTTTTACAGTAGCCCAAGGTAATTATATTAGTATGGAAAGCAAGTAAGAGTCATACATAATTGTTGGAAATGCAAAATGATAAAGCACTTCAGAAAACTGACAATTTCTCATAAATATTCCTTACCACAAGCCTCAGTTATCTCACTTGTAGGGGGCTACCAAAAGAAATTTTATAATATGCACACAAGAATTTGTATACAGCCAGGCAGTGTGGCACACACCTGCAATCTCAGCATATGGGAGGCAGAGGGAGGAGGATTGAAAGTTCAAGGCAATCCTGAACTACATAATGAGACCCTAACTCCAAAAACCAAAAAGAAACAAACAAAAGCTTGTATACAAATGGCTATAGAAGCTTAGTTTATTATTAGCAAAAGTTGTATATAGCCAGGCAGTGTGGAAAAAATCCAAAAGTCCTTCAACCAGTGAATGGATAAAATCGTACATTCATATGATGAAATGACATCAATTAACAATGAAGACTAAAGAAATACAGATACATGAACACACAGATGAATCTCAATACAACATGGAAAGTGAAAGCAGCCAGATTCAAAGTGCTCCATACTACATGACTCCATCTACATGGCACTGTGATTATAAGGACAGAGAATTGATGAATGGCTGCCAGAGACTTGGGGTAACAGAAGGGGTTTATGCAGAGAAACACAAAGAAACCATGAGGGCAATGGTAACATATATCTTAATTGTGGTAGACGTTATAGGCCTGTATGTAATTGTCAAAACTCATGGAACTCTATAATAAAAAAATTAATTTTACCATATGTAAAGCATAATTTTTAAATATTTATCCAAGTGTGGTAGTACATGCCTGTAATCCCAGGACTCTAAGAGGTAGGAAGATCACAAGTTCAAGTCCAGCCTAGGCAACTTAAGACTTAATGAGATTCTGTCTCAAAATAAAAAATAAAAAAGGGCTGGAATGTAGTTTCGTGCAAAGGCCTTGAATTCAATCTCCGGTACCACAAAAACAACAGTAATAATAATGATGATAATGTTAAATGTTCAAAAATGAAAATAAATAATTTTTTCCAATCAGATTTTATTGGCACATTTTAGGTATATATAATGATCACATTCATCATAGAGAATTTGTACCTGTATATGATATAACTTCTTTTTTTTTCCCATTCTCCTACCCTCCCTTCAACTCCTCTTTCCCTCCCTATTTACAAAAGCTTTGTTTTCATTTTTTCCTTCTTTTCCCAAAAAATAAATAATTTTATCAAAAGACCATACAACTCCTTACCTTCAGTGGAGTCGTACCTAATCTATATACAATGACACTCTACCTATTTTTAAATATTCACAGAGAAGATTCTAAAAGCTTGAGTGTCAGAATAGAGCTACTCTCAGGACTTTAAGAACAGGGAAGAAAAATTTCACTAGGGAACAAATAAAAGTTGCTTGCTACTGTACTTCCCAAAAACCCTGTCTAAAACTGGCTTTGAGGTCTACTATGGGATGGAAAGTGATTGGTACTAATATGCATGCAGCAATAAGCCAGGTGCCTAACAGTTGCATGCATCCTATTTATTAATTGGAAGAGGTAAGTTACTAGAAAGAATCAGGGTGGATAAATGTTCTAGATGCACAATAATAAAGGAGCCATTAAGATTTTCTGAATGCCATACTGTCATGGGTCCTGACACTAAATAGAATAAATCAATTCTTAGGGTAAAGCAAAAGTTACTTCACAGAATATGAGAGGCGTAAGCAATGAAGTTGGAATCAAAGCGAAAGGAATAGAAGTTTTATTTTACCACATAAGTTAGCACATATAACAAACTATTTTACATTGAACTAAACATGTCATCTTAGTTTTCTTCTCTCTCATCTGAATATAAATTGCTCCATCTAACCTGCCCTCCTCACTTAATCTCTACCTATCTTCTACAGATATATGTAATTTTAACCTGAGGGTGCAGGGTCAAACGTAGGTAGCTCTACAATGACGAAGGTATTACACATTGAATTCCAGTCTGGGGTGACCCTGAGCGACCAAACTTGGATCCTGAGACCATTACAAGGCCAACTGTACTAAGTCAAGTACACAGTTACTCTGACCTCCCTGGTATCCCTCTAAACAGAGCTGACCGGCCTGGACTGCAGAAGAGATGGGTCTGACATCAGTACCCTCACCACAGCTAACACAGCAATAAGTGCCAAATAATAACATGCTGTAAGAATATGTAGGTATTCATTTTAATGTATTCTAGAAAATCTGCCTCTAAAAGCAAGCTCATGCCTCTTAGCCCAATAATTTGGTAGATAATTTCAGTAAGGCCAGTTTATGGGCCTAGCACCCAAGACCATAATGCTAAAGATATCAAAACAGGAATAGCAAACAATCTGTACTGAATAAAGAAATGATAAAGGCCACATACACACTCCTTCCTTATAATGTACACATACAAATAAAATGGAAATTTTTTCTGAGCAGACACATGCTTTCCAGGGTTATATAATCAGATTAACCCCTTTTTTCATTGAGAACTCTAGGTTACCAAATGCATATATACCAACCTTAATTTATTCACCAAAATGTATTTAGTCTACCTCAGGCTTTCAGGAGAACTGGTCTAACTTTTCAGATAGTTCTTATCCCAGTCTCTTTCAAGTATTATTAATAGGCCTCCTGGAGCTTGTTATCTGGCACTTAAGCACCTCATAGTCTCAGCAGAAGCTGCCAAGAAAGAAAAGTCTCTAAGTCAGATGTAGCATTAAGCACAAGGATCTGCAGTGCAAGTTGACTACTGCGACTTTGTGGGACAAGGAGAAAATTGTCCCCCAATATCACATGGGTGTTTCTTTCAGTATACCAACAGGAAAATCCACAGTTGGTCAAGTGGTCATGACTAAAACAAAGGAGAGAAAGCCAGCAATCCTTCAAATAATGCATATCATGCTTATATAACAGATGAATATTTTACCTAAATAATTCAGATATTTAAACTATTCACTCTCCATCTCATAGAGGGCGAAATCAGAAACACAGGCAACTCAGTTATTGGCAGTGCTAGTCTTACATTTTGAAAATTAGCTTTACCTACTTAAGAGTTCTTCAGGTCATAGAAAAACACATTGTAACTCTTTGTAAACTGACTGGTAGAAGAATTCTTAAGCCAATAAAAGCCCCTTTTCTTGATTCAAAGAGAGTGCTTCTCAACAGAAGGTTGTTTTGACCTCCAATCTTTGAGCAACTTAATCTTTGGCTAAATTTGTCTAGTACTGAGTATTTCTATTCAATTCACTGCTAGCTGTGTTAACGTGAAGGAGTGACTCCATCGTATTTATAGACCGTTTTTTAAAAATCCGCAGCTTTCAGCCCCTTCCTCTCATTCTATTTCAAGAGAATATTAAATGTGAAAAGTGTACATCGCAATTGGGGACAGTAATAAAGAAAGAAGGAAAGGTGCCAAGATGATCATCTCAGGAGAAGTGCTCAGAAAATCAGTTACCTTAAAAGAGAAGAAGACTTATCATGAGTGAGCTCAAAGGACGTTTTTCCAACTTTAAAAGGTATATAAGAAGAACCAAACCTAACTAGCAGAGTCTCTTTAAAAGAAACAAGGCCACTGTCTGACACTAAAGAAAATAGTGCTTTCACACAATAGTAATTCTGGGGAAAGGATACATGGACTAAAAAAGTGGATTGTATTTCTCTACCTTCTATGAACCCATAAAATGATTTCCAGAATTGAAATCTCCATCTCCTTTCTATTGTTTTAAACAATAAAAATACTTTTGAACAATAAAAATTTGCTTGGCAAAGTATTCAAAAATTTAAATTTTAATTAAAATTTAATATGCCAGGCCCAGTGGTACATGCCTGTATCCCAGTTATTCTGCAAGCTGAGACAAGAGGATATCAAATCTGAGGACAGCTAGCAAAACCTGGCAAGATCCTGTCTCAAAATTTTTTTCAGTAAAATACATTTTAGAAATTAAAAAAGTGGTATAGTGCCCCTGGGATAAATCCTCAGCACTATAAAAGAATTATTTTTAATTTAATGTGGTTCTCTTGGACTCTATCTTATTTTATAGTCAGCTCCCTATTCAATGGGACATAGCCTGCTTCAATGTAAATCTGAAAAAACTATACTCTCCAGGCAATTTCTCTCTTAACTTTGCACATGTAACAATTTTTCTGATCTTCAGTGTCCTCAGTTGTAAAATGGGAATAAAAACATTACCTGCCACATCTACTTCAGACGATTAGCACTGAGACATAAGGTAGCAAACATAAAATTATTTATAAATGACAGCATTAAACAAATATTGGTTGCTACCTTCGGTGAGGCATTGTCTGAGAAGGAAAAATCGGATAAAAATAGGATAAAAAGAAAAGTTCTTTCACCTAAACAAGAAGAGATGCAAACATGGTGAGCACTTTTAGCTACTGGCTAAACATATTTTAGAAGCGACTTAACATCAAGTTGAATTATTATTTAGAAGTAGATTCTCTTATGAACACATTCAGTTTGCATGAACAGCAAAAGAAAAACAATGGAAGTTCAGTGGGGAGAAAAGGATGGAGGTAGTCACGACAGTCGATACAGACAATATAGTTGCATAAGTGAAAGAAATAAAGGTGATACTTTCAAACACAGAACTACTGAATCATCCACAATCTACATACTATAGCTATACAGAGTGGTTTCTATAAGGGACTTTGGGGGGGGGGCTATTCCACAGGTATCGAACAGAAGCGATTTCAGTGGCTTAGTTCTCCATAGGAAACCCTGAGGGAGGCAGAGTTGCTGGGGAAAAAATAAGACACTCACAACAAGGAGGTCAAGAAGCTGTAGCCTGAAGATGATACAACCTGTTTTTGAAGCACTGCAAATCAGCAAAACAAAAGTAGTTTCAGAAGATCTGCTAGAGCTTTACTCCAATCAATAGAGCTTTACTCTATAAATCACCTAAAACATTCGATATTGGGGCCACATAAACAGAAAACTGATTTTTGCAAAGGGCATCAGACAAATGATACTACATATAGTGGCATGATGTGCGGGCACACCAACGGGACAGAACTAAGATGACTAATCTGTAGGACTAACATCGGGGACCAAATCTTCAGTAACCATGCCAACTTAAGTAGGTGGAGGGAAATACAAACTAACCAGGAATCCGGGTGACACTATTCTTTCAGGTAAAGACCCTGGAGTCAGGAAAGACTTGATTAGTGAAGATGTCTAAGAATGAAAGAGCTGTCTCCATGCAAGAGGACTCGGCGGTGACACTAATACTCTCCGCCGGGAGGACCGTAAGTCACAGGCTTAACCATAGGAGTCTGGAAGCCTGGAAGCCCGTAAAGGGAGTTACCTGGTGCAGGGCTGTCAAGCCGTCCACGTTGACTGTGTTGATGTCAGCGCCTCTGGCCAGAAGTTTTTTTACCTCTTCGGTGTCCCCGCTGGAACATGCAGCCAGAAAGACAGCGCCGTCCTCGAAGCGGACCCTGGGGCTCCCGCGCCTCGTCTGCGTTTGTCGCGCGGCGCCCAGTCGCTCCTCCGACTCCTGCTCTGTCAGCGAGCCCCGCCAGCGCCGCAGCTGCTCAGCCCGCCGCATTCGCGCCGACTCTGCCCGCTTCCCGCCCAGGTGCTCTAGCTCCGCCATGGTTCTAGTTTCCTGCAGCTGCTGCCGAAACTAGCACTACTAGACTACTGGTGCGACTTGGGTTGCTGCTGCCGCCTGTCTCAGAGAGATTCAACCAGGAGCAGAAGGCGGAGACCTCCGCGCCGCCATCTTTACTCTTCCCGCCACTAGCACCGCCCGCACGCTCCCTCGGCTTCAACACGCAGGCGCTGCCCGGGCCGCAGGTCATCACGGGACTTATAGTAAGACACCTGCCTTGAGAGCACGCCTGAGCCATGAGAGAACTACGTATCCCCTGATGCATCAGAAAGGAGGCGAGGACTGACTGCTCGCTCGTTTGCCCTGGGACTCAGCAGTGTCACCTTTGCCCCGAAATTGAGTGTCTTTCGGAGTGGCGTTAGCGTCTTCCTCGGGGCATGCCGGGAAGCGTAGTTTACTGTGGTTACGAGACTAATCTTGACTCCCTAATTATCATATCACACTTTTGGAGTGAAAAAGGGGCAGTAATATTCCCTATTTTCTAGTGAGGAGAAGTAGGCATAAAATACGAGATAGACTCGAATTCATATCCTCGTTCTTAAATCTAGGATTGTATTGATATGTGTTAATCGCAGTAAATGTGACTGTGTATGTGTATGGATAGGAGAAGCATGCATGCACAAATAATATTACGTGTTTTATATAAATAACTTTCAACGTAATTTTACTGTAGGCCCAGAAAAAAAAATCTCCAAAAGGATGCATACAGGTGTAATGGAAAAAGCTTAAGCTTTGAACTCAAATTCACGTCAGTAGACAAATTACTTGACTTTGTAATGACCTATTCTCTCTGCATAATATAAAAATAATACCTCACAGGGTAGCCATGTGGATCAAATGTGATAATAGATGCAAGAATGCCTAGTACTATCCCTGGCACTTATTGGCTAGCAACAAATATGAATTTTCCTTCTTTCTCCCTCTTCCTTCTCCACTCTTTTCATGGATCTTAAATCATTGTGACACAGAATAGATGTTTTTATCCATGATCTTTTAATCAAAGCCACAGAAAGATAACTATGGAACATCCTAAATTCCTAAGGAAAAAAATAGAATATTTTTATACTTAATACAAATTTAGTTATAAAACCTATGTGTGTCTGATTGATTTAATAACTATGCCATCTAGGGCCTTGACTCTGGACAAAATATAATTAAATGTGCTTTACATAATGAAAGAAAACATATATGTGTATTAGATTCTTTCATCTTTTCTGCATGTTTGAATTTTTCATCAAAAATGATGGAAAAATAACCAGAGCATTTGAAAAGGAAACTTTATTATATTCTATCATCTGAACATTTAGTTGTTCCTCAGTTTCCACTGAAATGAACTGAGAATCATACATTGAAGAAATAAATGAATCAACAAATGAAAGAAAATGCAAAATATCAGTTTAATAATACTATGCCTATCCATCATATGCTTTAAGTTGGGTATTCTTCAATACCTTATAAATATTAATTCTTTCAGTATCTTGTATACTATGTAACACTGTGCATAAAATAATAATACTTTATAAAACCTTTTTTCCTTTATGCATGTATTTACAATTACTATAGAACTTGTGTCTCATTCTAACCTGTCAACATGAAAACTTTTCTTACTCCAATTCAACTTCTTCCTAATAATCAAAATTACAAACAAGCTTCCAAGTAGAATTCTCCCTAAAGTATAAAAAGAAATTGATATTAAATCAGATAGGAAAGAATACTTAGCTGTAAACTTCAACCTCTTTGCAATCTTCTTGCACCAGTTTAAGATTATGTTCATAGATAAGTATTATATAACTTCATATTTTACTGACATAACTGTCTTCTAGTGAGGACTTTTTTTACTAGGATGAAAATTTCAGCAACTAATGTTATTACATTTCTTTTGGCGGTACTGTATTCTTTTTGCATTCAGCAACAAGAAATACCTGGTTTGGGTTGAATAAATAGACCAAAATTGGTCAAATCCAAGTAACCTTCCCACGAAGCATGAGCTTAAATTTCAACAAGAATTCAGTCTCAATACTAAGAAGTTCTAGGAAGCAGAAAATACTTCCTATTATATTTGCTTTGTTTTCTTCTTCCATTTTTTACCATGGTGGTAAGAGTATAAAACCTCATTTAGAGACATTACAGAAAAGTGTAAATAGTTAGGTTCCTTGGATAATCTAAGTCCATACCTTTCTGGAAGAAAAGAAATGTATCTTTCAGCTGCAATTACTAAAAGTAGTAACCATCATTATTATCTAATTTAAATGAGTCAGCCAAAAAATTATATCACAAAAACATCATTCTATCTATAATAATTTGAAGTTGTCTTCAAAATTAAAATGATGTAACCTGTTACGATGGTATACACTTGTGATCCCAGCACTCTGGGAGACTAAGGCAGGAGATTTCCAAGTTTTGAGCAACTTATGTCTTAAAAAGACCCTGTCTTAAAATAAAAAAATTTTTAAAAGATCTGGGGCTATAGCTCAATGCTAAGGCCCTGGGTTTAATCCCTAGCATCTGAAAATAATAATAATATCATGTAAGTTTTTTCATAAAATATCTTCCCCCAACCAAGACTCTTCAAGAGTAAACTTACATAATCAATTTATTAAGCAAGTAGGATAGTAAATACTATAAAGAAAATATTCTCACAAGTTAGTAAATCCTGACAAATAATCTCATTTACAAATGTTTTTGTATTTTGAAACGTGCTAAGCCATTTTATAAAGTGAAGAATGTTTACAAAATAATAATTCCCCATATATACACTCTAAAAAAATTATAGTAGAATATTTCATTTTTAAAAATAACGACACCTATAGACAAAGTTTTTAAAAATCTTTCATTCTGGCCTCTATTCTCGTCAGTTAACATACTTCCCTCTAGTGGACAAAAAGAAGCTATATGCTTAGCATGAGTCTTTTCTTTCCCTTCCTCGTTTTCGTTTTCTTTTTCTCTTTTCTCCTTTGTTCTTTCCTCCTCCTTCCCTATTCTTTTACTTTCATTTTCATTTTCCCTTCCACTATAGGTAGTTGCTAGTTTTACACCTTTATTCCTTTCCACCAAAATCAATACAATTTGTATTTTTCTATACAATTTTTCTAAGAGACATTTAAAGGAACCGTTTTTCAGAATCACCCAGGGAAGTAATCCGTTTCAGTTCTGAAAACACACCTGTAATTGATAGACAATTATTGTTGGGGTAAAAAATAATAATAATAAACAAGGCACTGACAGAATGAAATGTCAGAAAATATCACTAGTAAAATAAGAAGAAGCAACACGGAGGATGGAGAATGGTGGTCTGTAATTCCAGCATTTCAGAGGCTGAGGCAGGAGGATCACCATGAGTTCACTACATAGTGAGACCCTGCCTCAAAAAAAGAAAAAAAGTAAGAAGCAACTCAAAATTATGACAGAAAACACTTCTCTGCAATAAGTAAATGCTAATAATAAACGTAAAATCTCAACAGCTAACTAGAGATTAGTAATAGGACTTTGTATGTGTTCTAATAATAATCATAATAACTCATCAGCTGTTTTAGTTGGTTTAGTCCTACATTTAACTTGAGGAGCCTCAGGGTAGAATTACAGACAGAGTCTTAGTGAATGTGTGAAGAGAAAACATACCGTACAGAGATCGTGGGGCTACTTCACATTAATTTGGTCTGAAGGTAGTCATGGCTGTAACAGCCAAAATTATGTTGAATTATAAGTTTAGGGAGAGATTGATCATTATTCCTTTGCCACCACTGTTAGGAAGCTAAACAATTAGCTCAGAGAGATGAGAAGGAAGGGTTGACTTTGTCCAACCCACAGGATTGTCATTGTCCAGGCAAATTCCAGTGTGTCCTCCTGATTCTCGGGTCGGGTCTATCCTTCTCGGTCGGGCACTATCCTTCACCTCTCAAGGAACACTCACATCTGCGAAGTCGGGTTTGGCTTAGCTAAAAATAGGTACTTCCGGTTAAGAAAGTATCACACTTCTAGAGTTGCAAGACAGTCTAGAAGTCATGTATTCCAAGGCTGGCCACGTGGCTCGGGGAGGGTGCAAATGCACACTTAACATGTGTGACCCTAAGTTAAATTTGAGCACCAGGTTAAAAAAAAAAAAAAAAAAAAAAGACTTCTAGTCTTTTTACCCAATGTAAAGATCGGCTTAGCCCTCTCCCTAGTAATTACTGCCAAACCTCCACCTGAACACAACCAGTGGTGCACAAATTTGATCTGTCCATTTTGTTCTTCGGAGTTCTAATGGATAAAATGCTTTATTGAACTAAATTTTAATTTAAATTTTCTTTTTTCTTTCTTTTTTATTTTTTAGAGACAGGCTCTATATGGCTCAGGCTGATTTGAAACTCACGATGGATCACAGGAGTGTGCCACCACGCCAGGTTTAACTTTTAATTTCCATCCGTTTGTTGTAGATGTGTTTTTTTAAAAAGTGACGTCTTCCATGTGAAAAATGTTTTAAATAAGAGAATTAGCTGTCAACTATCCGACCTCAAATTATTCCAGTGTTTCTGCTCCTCCCTCCACTCTGACAAAACAGGACCGCCACAATAACTGAGGCCACACAGGTCGCGCTGCCCAGGACCGCCCAGCTCACGCCAGGCCGTGTGTCCGCGACAGTGCCTGAGGGCGTCTCAGCAGCGGGAATCCCAAAGCTGGAATCCCAGTGGCGGCGCCCGAAGCGCGCGCTCCGAATTGAGCGGAAGTAGGCGCAGAGGACTGGCCAATAGTTGGGTGCGCTTCTCTCCCGGGGATTGCAGCGGACCAATCACAATCCTTGCGAGGCAAGAGGCGGGACCACGTCAACGGTCCGTGCTCTCGCTGGTTCACCGCACGTTCACTGTTTTGGGGTGAGGTCGTGCAGGTAAGACTTCCCATTTCCCACTTGAGAAAACGGATCCCGGAGGCGGTCACAGTGGGTGTTGGGGGAAGACGTCCTGTTTCTACCTATAATGGGCGTTTTCCTGTCCTCTGAGAGGAGAGTCCGAAAACCTGGTAAGCGGAGGCTTACACAGTGTTTTCGTAATGGGTTTGTGGGAGCTGTGCGGCAGAGCAAGGGGAGATCCGTCGAGTGGACGCCACTAACTGCCCTTTACTCGCTGCTGGGTGTGCCCTGGTTGGTATTGCACCACAACTCATGTCTTGGTCATTAACTACTAATTTAGTAAACTTCCTACAGATTTGTATACAAAATGGGTTTTTATTGTTTTTGAGACCGAGTCTCACCAAGGTATCTCAACTGGGCTTGTAGTCGGCCTGCCTCAGCCTTCCAGAGCGCCGGAATTACAGGCGTGACCCCCCCCCCATGCCTGGCTGCAAAATACCTTTTAAAAACTTGGAACCTGCCACTCACAATCCTTCCTATTGAGATAAGTTACAACACAGGATGCAAAAGCAGAGGACGTGAACGCAGAGAGGTGATATTTGAAAGATGTAGGACTAGGATGCTTAATCGCAGAGGGGGAAAAAGTAATCTGATGTGTGCGTATCTATAGGTGTGATAAAAAATGAAACTTTGATGGGAATATAGGTCAGTATAGCTAAAACATGTTTGTGGGAAGTAGTTCCTGACTATAAGGCTGAAAACATGGGTTGGAGCTAGACTGGAAAGAACCTTTATTCCCTGAAAATCGACAGTAATTGATGATTTTTTTAATCAGCCAGTAGTAGCAGATACCAGTTTCTGTTAACATAGTAAACTGGAGTCAGGTTGCTTCTTCAAGAGAAATTGCCTTATTTTGGTCTGTACTGGTTCCATTACCATCCACTTCCATTGTTCATATTTTATGTAAGGTACAGTTTATTCCCGTGGGCAGTTTTAATTGATTGTCAGCATCTGCCTATGGAGAAAATTGTAAGGATGTGTATATTAAAGGTAAGGTTAATTATCAAGTAACTTGCTCCAAGATGATGGTCTTAAAGGGGGCTGAGTGTGTAGCTCCGTGTGATAGAACATGTGCTTAGTAATGTCAGAGGCCTTGGCTTCCATGCCTAGCGCCATAGAAAAGGTAGCTAAGGAAATTTGGAAATTTATTGTTTAAAGGAGATCACAAGTTCAAGACCAGCCTGGGCAATTTAACAAAAACCCTGTCTAAAAATAAAAAAGAGCTGGATGTGGAGGTCAGCACTCCCTGGGTTCAATCCACTAGGAAAAAAAGACAACCAAAGGACTAAAGTTAATCTTTGCATCAGGATTCAGGGGAATGTCCTTACCCATCTGATACACAAGTTCAGTTTCCTTTGAACGTATCTTTATGGTTAAAATAGATGTATCAAAACTGATAGTGATCATAAATTACAGCTACCTAACTGTGGCTTTTACAAATTCATTGGCTTCTGAATAATTGAAGAGTTTGTGTGTAGGCTGACATAAATTAGTACATCTAAGCCCCATAGAATCTAGTTTTACTGCCGAGAACCAGATCCCAAAATGTGATGACCATGCCTAGACTGTGTTCGTGTGAAGGTTACTTATGTATAACGTCTTCACTTGATCTGTCACCATTTGCTCAAAAACATTAAGCCAGGCACTACTCACCTCATCAAAAAAAGAAATAGAAACTCACCTCAAAGATCTGTCTGATGTAAGAAGAGATGAGTGCTTGATTATGTGTTTGTACATATAGTATCATGGATCTTTCGACTTTTACCCCCTCTGGTACTGGAGATTGAACCCAGGGCCTTATATCCCCAACGCTTTTTTCATTTTGAGACAAGGTATCACTAAGGGTAAGTCGCTCAGGCTGGGCTCAGCCTGCAGTCATCTTACCTCAGTCTTCCAGGTGTGTGTCACCACTTCCTGCAATCTTTGACATTTAATAGAACTCCACTGAAGATCTTTTTGGACCTCAAATTTTATTATAGTATTCATTTTTCCTTAAAACACAATTTGTGCTCACTTCGGCAGCACATATACTAAAATAAAATAAAATTTATAAATAAGTAACTCATTCAAATCCTTAGCGTTGCTCTAATTGCAAATTTTGAAGTCATTAGTATGGTTGCTAAATTAAAATCTACCATTTTTACTAAAGTGCTTTTTTTAAAAAAAATTACAGTTATTCACAAATAGTTTTTGTACTAATGGGAGTATTCATATCATTTTTTGCTATATCTGTAGAAAGTATATTTGGTCTTATTTTCAGATCTAAACATTCGAGAAATTCCATGTTTCGATATTTAATATATCCTAAGCTTCTATTTTTCTGCTTACTCACCTTAAAACTTTACTTGCTGCACATTTCCATTTCTGTAGCATTGATTAGCTTTTTACTTGGGATAAATTATTAGTGTGTTTATTGAGATTGGCATACAATAAGCTGCACAAATTTAGGGTGTATAATTTGATAGATTTTAACTTTACTATGCATTTGTGAAAATATTGCCACAGTTGTGACAAGTCTTAAGCCACAGTAGTAAGCAAGTCTATTGTCTCCAAAAGTTTTGTGACTTGTTGAGTACCTTGAATCAAGTTTAGTTTTCATCAGTTTTGGGACCTCCTTGACTTTATTCTTTTTTAATGGTATATGTTTATAACTCATAAAACTTACATTTGTTTGAATTCATATATAGATATATATGATCATTTTTAGTCCTGTTCCTCATCTCCAAATTATTGTCAACTCCAGTCATTTTTACTTTGGACAATATCTCATGCCTCTATCTTGTACTGAGTACCACTTTGAAGATAACAATATACAATGCATTAGCTGTTGTTACTGTTCTATTGTTTTGAATTTTTTTTTTTTTTTGTCTTTAAAATTACAAAAAAAGATTTGGGAATGGTAATTAGAAGGCAATGTAACATGGTCTTACATATTTACAATTGAAAAGTCAAAATATGATAAATTTAACTAATATGATAAATTTAATCTATCAAATAGATTCAATATTAACATTATAATCTTATTTTGGAAAAGAAAAACTAGGAAAGTAGAAGGATGGAAATAATAATAAAAGATAGGAGTAGAAATCATTGAAATAGAAAATAAATTTTGAACAGATAGACATGACAGAATATTCCGTGATGCATACATGGCAAAGTTGTGCAAAGGAAAAGAGGTGGCACAGGTAAACATTGTTAGAAATGAAAATGGAAAGGTATGATGGCACTTGGGAGACTGAGGCAGGAGGATTTTAATTTTGAGGTCATCCTGGGCAAAGTAACTGTTAGGATTTTTTTGGCACAGTTGCGAGACAAAGAGATTAAAGTATTGCTGGTGCTGGAGGGCTGCTGGAAATTGCTAGGATCCTCAAAGCAGACAAAGCCTTGGGATAGGAGTGGAGACTAAATGAGTGGACAGGTCATCTTGTTGGGAGAGTACTGGAGGACTTTTTGGCATAGAGGGTGGGAACTACCTGAGTGGATGGTGTCAGGAGGGGATTGGAGGACCTTTGGCGCATGCGCGAAAGGGAGACAAAGTTTTTTGTTTGGGACCAGAAGACAAGCATGGCTGTTAGTGAAGGAGAAATATGCTGTTGTTTTAGGGAGTCAACACCATGTTGGGCAGGCACCATACTGAGCCTGACAGTCTCATAAAGTAGAACCCATCGGTAACAAAAGGTTAGAAGAAAGGGAAATGGAACGCATAACCATGTAAGATACTACAGAGATAGAAAAGATAACTTTTTACAAATAAATTTAAAACTGAAATAAATTTAGCATTTAGGGAAACTGAGTCAGGGAAAATCACAGGTGTGAATCCCTCCTGGCCAACTTAGTGAGTCTCTGTTTCAAAAGTTTAAAAATCATCTAGGCAAGCTGGCACATACCTGTAATCCCAGTGCTGGAGAGGCTGAGGCAAGAGGATTGCCATGAGTTTGAGGCAGCGTGAACTACACAGTGAGTTCAAGGCCAGGCTGAGCTACATAGTGAGCCTTTGTCTCAGGAAAAAAAGAAAGAAAGAAAAAAACAAAAGGTCTGGTGATGTGCTACTGTAGCTCGATCGTACAGGGCCCCTGAGTTTTGATCTATAGCACAGCAAAAAACTGAAGTTAATGTGTAGAAAATTTTAACTTGCCAAAATTAAAATTCAAGAATAAAACTTGAATGATACTTTAACATGTTTTTAAAAAATGGAATTTGTAGCTTAAATTTTTCTCAAGAATTAACCTCAAGATCAGATGGAGTTCTGCCAAAAAAAACCTTGGAACAAAATATCTCTCAGACTATTCAGCTATCTATAAAAGGAGACAACATCCCTTAACTCATTGTAGAAGGCTAATAACATAACCTTAACACCTGATAAGGACAAAATTAGTGTTGGAAGCTTTCCGTTTAGGTTAGAAATCAGACACGGATACCAGCTATCTGATCTTCTATTCAACATTATACTAGAAGTTATCACCTGGAGAGAAGACAGGAAAAGGATTAGAAGGGGAGAAAGAAAGTGATTATATATAGACAATATGATTGGCTATTAGAATTACTATCTCACTTTCCACTTCCCATCCCCAAATAGATTTAACATTAGCATTGTGAGGTTTTAGTTAAAAATCAATTCTATTGTAGATGGACATGGACATACTATAAGAAGGCTGATATAGGAAGATTGCAAATTTGAGGCCAGCCTGGCACCTTAGATTGCCTCAAAAGTAAAAGTTTAATGATATTTACTTATAGCAATAAATGTGCAGAAAATTGAGTTTTAAAAATATACAGTAGGTGGGGGATTGAACTCAGGGCCTTTGCACTGAGTTACATTCCTAGCCTTCCCCCTTTTTATTCTTTTGAGATCAATCCTCACTAATTTGCCCACGCTGGGTTTGAATTTATGATTCTCCTGCCTTAGTCCCTCCCCCCAGAGTGCTGGTATTACAGGTGTATACCACCACATCTGCTTAAAAATATAAAGTATTTATGAGTAAATCTTACAAACATCAAGTGAGGCTTTATACAGAAAATTATAAAACCTTTGAAAAGCATAAAAAGGAAGAAAGATGTGTCATGTTCATACATCTTAGAACTCAATTTTTTTTTTTGAGACAGGATCTCACTATGTGGTTCAGGCTCATTTTGTAGCCCAGGCTGGTCTTGAACTTGCAATGATCCTCCAGCCTCAGCCTCCCAAGTGCTGGGATTACAGGAGAGTGCCACCGTGCCTGGCCAGAACTCAGTATTATAAAGACATCACTTCTTTTCCACTTAATCTATGAGAGAAGTGTGTGTGTATGCATGTATTTGTACACCCTTCTGAATTGTTTCTAAAATTTATATGAATGAACAAAAGCCCAAGAGTAACTAAAGATTCCTAAAAACTAAGAACAATGTTAATAAGCTGCAGTCAAATGTTTGTTATACATCTTTTTTTTTAATTTTTTTCA
>PVJX010000083.1:67060-132060 GCA_004027295.1 Dolichotis patagonum
GAGTAAAATTAAACACAACAAAACAGAACAGAATGGGACATAAGAAAGCATAAATTTCAAAGCTAGACAACCAGAGATCTTCACTATCTGTCATATTGTCTCTTGTTTTCTTCCAAATGGTTGTCCTTATCCTTGCATATGGAGAGCTCATACTAAATAACATAGCCAATCTTTTCACAAGATGTGTAGTTCACTGGCTTCTACTTGCTAGGCAGGGGGGAGGGGAGACACGGAATGGGGGACAGGACGACATGAGATGTCTGATTCTCAGCCCACACGTGAGCAGGATCACAGTCTCCCCCCAGAGAGGGGAGGAGTTCCTTGTTCTCCTGGCACCCCGAGTCAACTGCACTGTGCAGGTCCCGATGCGCCAGGGTCTCTCTCCTTCAGGCTGCCGAAAGTCTGCCACACTCTCAGCTGCCCCCCGGGGGGGGGATTTCCTTGTTCTCCCGACACCCCAAGTCAACCGCACGGTACAGGTCCCGATGTGCCAGGGTCTGTCTCCTTCAGGCTGCCAAAAGTCAGCCACACTCCCAGCCGCCCCCCAGAGAGGGGAGGAGCTCCTTGTTCTCCCGGCACCCCGAGTCAACAGCACAGTGCAGGTCCCGAGGCACCAGGGTCTCTCCCCTGCAGGCCCCCTAAAGTCCGCCGTACTCACTTGCTATTTCTTTCTGATGAATTGACCATTCCATTTCCAAAGTTCTGAAATGGCCAACAGACCACAGAAAGAATTCTCTTTAGGCTCTTGTTTGAAACCAGCAGCTACAGCAATCTGCTGGCCTTGCTTGCTTCAGGGCCACTGTTACACATCTTAAACACCACAAATACAATTTTTGTCAGTTATACCTCAGTAAAGCTAGCAACAATATAAATAGTAATAAAAATAACCAGTGGTAAATGAAACAGTAGGATATTGAGTGAAAGATAATCCAGTTAACCAGTGAAACAAATTCAACAGTCCCCAAACAAAACACACATGTGTGGATTCTTCATTTATGGTAATATCAGCGAAAGGATGGACTTTTTCAATAAATGATACTAGGAACACATTTTAAATTAGACTTTCACCTCACTACACAAAAATCAATTTCTATTGGATTAAAGATTTAAGTATGAAAAGTAAAGTTATTTTTAAAAAAAAAAACCACTGTGTAGGAAAATATCTTTAAATTTGGAGTGCAGAAAAAAATTAAAGTTAATATTAAGAGTGTCCTCATCAAATGCCACCATGAATAAAAGTCACAGATATTTGTAATACATATCAAAGTAGTGATAACCCTTGGATAGTTACTAGAGGGAAAACTAGAGCGAAAAGGATATTGAGTAGCTATGTATGGATTTTATTTTAGAGAGAGACTTTGAGCATATTTGAATGTTAATGACTAAGAAGCAAAGATTAAAAATAGTAGAAATAGTAGAGAACAGTGGACTAGTTGGAAGAGTAGTTTCCTTCATTGATAAAAAATCTACAACACGTTAGAAAACTTCAGACAAGCATTAGCTTGTAAATATCTCAGAGTATTGACCATCTCTCATTCTTGCTCTCCCAAAGCATATGTAGATTTACTAATTGTTTGGTTTGTGTCTGGATGTATCCCCAAAGCCACACGTGTTCATAGGGTCAGGCTTCTAGAGTTTGTGGTTGATTCATGGTCCATTGTTGGAATTATAGATGTGAGTGCTACACCTACCCTAGAATGTAGACTATAAGGGACAGAAAGAGTCTTCTCACGCTCCTCCCTCTTTTGTTTTTGCTGTCTTATGGCTGCAGTGAACTATTGTTCCTCTGCTACACCACCCTGCCTAGGAGCAAGCTGATTATGGACTGAAACCTCCATAAACTGAACTAAACAAGCCTTTCCTCCCTTCATTTTGGGCACCAGGTATTTTGTCTCAGCAATGAGAGAAAAGTAACCAACACAGAATTTGGTTCCAGAGAAGTGGGGTAGTTGCTGTGACCATACCTGACCACATGGTTCAAGAGCTTTTAGGAATACCTTATGGGAACAGTTTAGAAAGGTTCAGAGATGTTGCTTGAAAGAGTAGAGCTGGAACACCTTAGGCTATTCTGTGTGGAAGTATCTGGTCAGAGCTCAAAAGATTGATAGAAATTCTGCCAGTAAAGACCACACTCAGAAGGTTTCTGGGGGTTAGAAGGACTGCATTGGTTGTTGGAGTCCAAATGATGTGTGTCATGGCTTGGCAAAAAGTTTGTCTGCATTTTGCTCATGTCCAGAGTTTCCTGAGACTAAGATTAAGGGTGGCAGACTAATCTGGCAGAAGAAATTTCAAGGCAGTCAAATGTTGAGGTTGTGGCATGGCTATTGTTGGGGGCTTTTAGCCAGATTTATGTTGCAAATTAAGAGCAAAGAGCCCAGCAAAATGATATAAAATGTGTTTGGCTAGAAGGGAAGCTCCAGTAAAGCTATGGACTACAAAGGTAGAGCAGAGGAGATCCTGATTGTTAAGAAGGAACAGGACAATATAAAAGATGGTCTGGGGGCATCACAAGAAGCAGTAGGTCTCCATCCTTTGCAGCCTTAGAACTACAAAAGTGCAAGTTCTGCTTTGAGGAAAAAGCTACAAAGTACCATGTTCCAGAATGGTGGCAGCCATAATGTGTCCCAGAATGACAGTAGTGGCCACACCAGGTTCCAGAGTGGCAGCAGCATACAGAATTTGTTCCTCAGAATCAGTTTCAGGGTGCTTAGTGATCTAGGCATTCAACCCCTATAGCCAAAAGAGAAGAAAGCCTGGCTACTGCTCCAGCTGGCAGCAGACCTTAGCAGCATCCATGTGATGCTGGTTTTAGGTGCATGCATAATAAATACAAGAGTTCTGTAAAAAGTCTTCCACCCAGATTTCAAAAGAAGGCCTGGGAGGCCAGGCAGTGTAGCCCTGAGAGGGCAGTGTGTGAAGCTGTGAGGGCAAAGCCAAAGGCACAGTGGAGACCCCAGAAGTTTGAAGAAGCCAGGAACGTGAATCATATGAGGAAACCTGCAAGGAAGGAGCAAAGTAGGCCCAAGAGAGAGGCCATGGGAGCTACAACAACCAGAAATGCTGCAGGGGCACAGGCACACAAAGCCTTTGGAGCTCACAACTTGCCACAGATTGCTTTGGATCTTCCATATGGAATGAAAGTACTTAATATTTACCCTGCTGGATTTTGGGCTTGCTTTGGTCCTATTCTTTTGTATTCCCATTTGTAACTTTTAGAAGGAAAGTTTATCTTGTGCCGTTGTATGGTGCAAGCATGTGGGGAACTACCCAGATGACTCCTTGAAAACAAGAGCAGCTATCTCCATTTTGGATAAACTTGGCCCTGTCTCCATGTATTTATATGTACAGAGCTGGCTAGGCTATTTCTTTGTCCCTTCAGTTAGCTTTAAGCAATGTAAATTGGGTTGGCTGAGGAGCTGATGTTTAATCCCTGAAGCTAAATGACATGTCAGGGCAACCCCACCCAGTGACTCCCTAAATATGTAATTGAGCTGAGTGACATAGAGAGCCATTCTTCATGCTGTCCGCTAGGACTGAGCCTCAAGAAAGAGGCTATGACTTCCCAGGGCAAAAAGAATTGTACATTAGAACTAAAGCACTGATCCTAAGTTACTAGCTGCTACCTCAATTGTGTTATGTAAATTACTGTCTCTACATTTCTTGCCCTCTACATATCAGAGACCTCCTACCTAGCCCAGCTCACAGTAGTCACAGCAGTCACATGTTTCCTGCCACTGTCACTGTCACTCATCCTTGAGCCACTCCCCTCACGGAGAATCAATAAAACCCAGGTTGAGCTCTGGATGTGACTTTTGTTCTGGTGAACCACCATCTTGGCTGGACTTAGGACCCCTTCTCCCCATAACTCTATATACATCTTAGTGTCTTTGTTCTTACCTTGGGTTGCACTGGAAGTGGTATATTAGAATTAACTCACTAGACTTCCAATACTTCTTAGGATTACAAATATAAACCTTCCTGGACTGCAATGAGGATGTGAAAGGGATCTCTATAGAAGCGTTCAACTTTCTTTTTATTTGTATAGGGGCTCATAGCTAAGAGTTTGCCTTACATTTTGGGGGAGACCTGGATTTTTCAGCAATGTTGAAACTGTTAGGATTTTGGCAACTCTTAGAGATGACCTAAATGTCTTCTGCATAAAAGATGATGTGCATGAGTCTTTGGCGGCCCAGGAGTGGAATGTTATGATTTGTGTCTGAATGTCCCCGCAAAGCCTCATGGTGAAGGAGGCAAACTTCTAGAGTTTGTGACTGACTCATGGTCCAATGCTGGGATTATGAGTGTGAATGCTACACCCACCTAGGGTAGGTAACCTACATACAATATAAGGGACAGAAAGCGTCTTCTCGAATTCTTCCCTCTTTTGCTCTTGCTGCTTTTGCTGTCTTCCGCCGCCATGAACTTTTGCCCTCTACCATGAGCCACCCTGCCTTGAAACCAGATGAGTATGGACTGAAACCTTCACAAACTGTGAGCTAAATTTTTCTTGCTTAACTTTGGGTGTCAGGTATTTTATCTCAGCAATGAGAGAAAAGTAACCAACACACTAACAGCTAATTTAAGTCAAGTCTCTGACCTCATTCAGTGGGCTGTAGTTGTGGTTTTTGGTGCTAGGGAACAATGCACATGTCTTCACACATGGTTTACTTTTTAATTCCTTTTTGTTTGTTTGTTTGTTTCTTGCTATGTAGTGTGGGCTGGCCTTGAACTCACTATGTAGTCCAGACTGGTCTCAAATTTCCACTGACCCTTCTACCTCTACCTCCTGAGTGCTGGGATTATAGGTGTGCACCACTGTGCCCAGCTGTAATTCTTTATGTCAAAAATTAACTTGCTTGAGTAGATTAAAAAGTTCATAAGAAGGAAGCAGAAAAAACTCAAGACTCCCTTGTCAGAATTGAGATTAATAAGAAGAGTTGTCCTTTGCTACATCAAAGCCGTGTGCTGAAAATTCCTCAGTCACTGTTGTTATTTCATGGTTCCATCTTTTCTACCCTAGTGCATCTCAAGCAGCCCTTGGTGTGGAGTGGTAAACTTTGTGTGTTCCTCTTTACTTGAGAATCATGCAGAGAGCTTCACGTCTGAAGAGAGAGCTACAAATGTTAGCCACAGAGCCACCTCCAGGCATCACATGCTGGCAAGAAAAGGACCAGATGGATGACCTGCGAGCTCGTAAGTGTCATGTCACGACAATATGAGTGTCATGACCCTATTAAAAGATCACGCTAAAATTCAAAGATTTGTATATTTTTCTAAAGTAGGGAACGGATGTAAGGTCGACGTGTTATGCCATCTTTCTTCCTTAATTTGCATTAATAAAAGGTTTACTTGATATTTTCTGATTTTTTTTTTTTTTTACTTTTTATTTTACTTTTGCTGACTTGTAATCAAGATTGGGTATCAGCTTAGTAGTATGATTTTTTATCAGATGACCATCTGAAGTATCTATGAAGTCAGGTGGGAAGCATAACTGATTAGAATACCACAGTCCAAACAAATCTGTAAGTTTTATTTGGTCTTTGCAAGTTCTGTTTTATTTGATTTTTTAAAAAATACTCATTTATTTATTTTGGTTTCTGTGAGACAGGGTCTCATTATGTACCCCAGGCTGGCCTCAAACTCATGATCCACTTGTTTAAATCTCCCAAGTGCTAGAATTACAGGCATGTGCCAGCACCATCAGCACAACTCCTATTTTAGGACGTTTGTCCTTTGACACCATCAACCTTTAGGATATATCAGCATTATAGTATATTGCATAAAGACTTACTACTAAACCCCTGAGAAGAATTATTGTTGTAAACCTAGTTTCTCATTTAGAATCCTAGAACTTACTAATTCAGATCATCTGATTCCCTTTTAACTTTTTCATTTTTTTTTCTTTTAAGAAATATTAGGTGGAGCTGACACACCTTATGAGAAAGGTGTTTTCAAACTAGAAGTTATCATTCCTGAGAGGTTAGTGTGAATTAAATTCTTGACCTACATGGAAAACCCTAGTCATCAGCAGACAGAACAGTGTGGTACATGAGGATTTAATGTAGAGGTTAAAGGACCTGGGTGTTAATCCTGTTTCTTATCATGATTTAATTTGGCAAATTATTTTCTCTTTGAAATTCAGTTTCCTTCTTTAAAATAATGGACCACATCACAACTCAGCTTTTCCCTTCTCCCTTAAATTGTGGCGATATATATATATAAAACAGTTCTCTGTTTTAGCCTTTTTTTGGAGGCTGAATCTTGTTGAGTAGCCCATGCTGGCTGGCCTTGAAATTACAATCCTTCCTCGGTCTCCCAAGTATTAAGATTACAGGCATGTACCACCATGCCTGCATTTTAGCCATTTTAAATTGTATATTTCACATGGTTGTGTAACCATCACTTTGTCTATCTCTAGAACTTTTCCATGTTCCCAAACTATACCTTCATAGCCAGTAAGTAGGAACTCCCCATTGTCCTCTATGCCCATCCCCTGGCAACCACCATTCTAGTTTCCATCTCAGTGTTAAGGCCCCTCAAAGGATATCCTTTAAGGCTCTCATCGTTGTTGTAATTTTGTGCAGAAAGAGCAAAGGATGTATCTAACTGCTGAACCATAGCTGTTTACCAGGTCAGATCCTGGCCAGACTTGTTAAAATCTTGAGAGATTAGCTTAATAGTCATGTCTCACATCTATCTAAAAAATAGACTTAGAACTTGCCAAAGTTTGTGTCTCACTAGGAAACATAATAACTAAATATAATGCATAAATATTAATTGGATCCTGTTTTGAGAAATCCAGCTATAAAAAATTGGGGATAATTAAAGAAATCAGAATAGTAAATTATATTGGGAAATTAAAAGTTTTTCAATGATCTAATAGTATTACAATTATATAAGAGAATGTCTTTATTGTTACATGATAAATGCTGGTTTTAGAAAGCAAAGTGTCTTGAGTCCAGTCAGTAGATATTTTTTCATACTATAGTTCAACTTTTCTGATCATTTGTAAATTTTTATAATAAGAATTTGAGAAGAAAAAAAATCTGCCTCCCAAATACTGTCTTCCTAATGTTTTTCTAATACATATATATTAGTGGCTGGGAAGCTATTTAAAATGTACTAAGAAACAATATTAAAGTAATAATGATGATGCTGTGTTGTATACATCCCAAGGTACCCATTTGAGCCTCCACAGATCCGATTTCTGACTCCAATCTATCATCCAAATATTGATTCTGCTGGAAGGATTTGTCTAGATGTTCTTAAATTGCCACCAAAAGTGAGTAGTAGTTAAAGGATTGACTCTGGCATTGTTTCTTCATTTATACAATCATAGTCTCATATTCTTACTCTGTATATAGGGTGCCTGGAGACCAGCCCTTAACATAGCAACTGTGTTGGCTTCTATTCAGCTGCTCATGGCAGAACCCAACCCTGATGACCCACTGATGGCTGACATTGTAAGTAAGCCCCTTTTCCACTGCAGCGCACAGGCCACTTTCTCTGTGCCTCTAGCGCTGTGTGTGTGAGACGATAGTGATATCAGTGGAGCTTAGCACTGGACATCATTTTTTCTCCATTAACTCTTTTCTTTGATGTCATCTCAGTCCTCAGAATTTAAATATAATAAGCCAGTCTTCCTCAAGAATGCCAGGCAATGGACAGAGAAACATGCAAGGCAAAAACAGATGGTATGATTTTTGCTACTATTATCAGTTCATTAATTTTATGTGTGTCTATAAATCTTAATTAGATTTGCCAGATTTGTGCTGTATCCTTGAATGGCTACTGTGATCTTTTTCTCCTATTGCAACTTTCTAATAATTCAGCAAAATAGCCTAATAGTTCAGCCACAGTAAATTCTTCCTAACAGGTGTCATCTGTTGACAACACTAGAGGGCAGGCAGCATCTAGCATAATATTTTTCATTTTCTTAGGGGTAGTAGAGATAGAGGAAAGATGAGTCAGATTCTTTTTTCCTAAATTGTCTTGTTTAACAGTGAGAAGGAGTTATAGGGATTTGTTGCAGAAATAGGAAGGGGTTGTTTGTAGAAGGGGAAAATTTGTATTTCTTATGAACCATTCATGGAAGAAGAGAGAAAGAAAATTTCCCCAATTTAAGTTGATAAAGTGTCTTTATTTAACAAAATAGAAATTTCAAGAACATGTAAATTAGTCCTTCTGGTTCTTGCTGAGTTATAGCATTCTTCAAATTGAGTTAAGTAGCTATTATGTGTTACTTGTTTTAAAAAAGAGTAATTAAAACAAAAAATTGAAGATGCTTTTAGAGGAAATGTATACTCAGTGTAATATATAAATCTTATAACAAAAGAAGTATCTGGAAATAAAATTATAGAGCTTTATCTTTCCAGTGACATTTGCATGAACCTTGTTATATTTTACCCTATTTTTCTTTTTAGGCTGATGAGGAAGAAGTACTTGACAATTTACCAGAGGCCAGTAACTCTGAAAGAGACAACTCAACACAAAAAAGGAAGGCTAGGAAGCTAGGAGGCATAGAAAAGAAGTTTTGCCCTGATGTTCAAGGAGTTTGTCCTGACCCATCTTAGTTAATACATTCTTTATGAGGTGGTCTGATTTGCTTACCTTTTTTGAATGTTTTTCTTTGTTTTTAGTGACATTATAATTTTTGTATTCTATAAAGGACTCTGTGTATTTATTTATTCTGCTCCACAGTGATTTAAAGTATAGTTTGTTTTATTTACCTTGTACATACGTATTTTAAAGCCTTTTAAACCTGAAGAATAAATAATCATTTAATGTTGAGTATGAGTATGTGTTTATCCTAAATGTGTGTCTGGAAGTGAACTGGCCAAAGTGCTATATACTCAGGACGTTAAAATATTTGGAACTGTTCTTTATTTTGCCAACTTACCACTATCACTAGGGACACTGAATGTTTGGTATAGATGTAAAATAGCTACTAGAAATAATTCAGTTTTCCCTAAGCTTTTAGGGAGTCGAGCATTTTAGAAGCCTTAAAACACTATAAAGCAATGTGCCCTTTCTTTAATGTTTAATTTTTTTTTCAGCTTTCACTTTTCATGATCCATATAGCTGGCCGGATTTCTGTGGTATAACTTTTCATTTGCAGTAGATACTTAATATACACCTACTATGTGGCAAGTATCACTCTTTGACAATGTAATGGTGAGAAAATCAGACACGGAATTAATCAAGTAATCATACAAATTTAAGTAGAGATTGTATGATCCCTCTTACTCCCTAGCATCATTTCATGGCAAATATTGCTCTGAACAGTTCAGTGCCAAACTTGAATCCCTTACTCATGACTTTATAGTACATGTGTCTGTGTGTATGTGTGGTGTTGGGAGTCCTAACTCCCCAGGACCGTATGCATGCTAGGTAAGTGTCGTAGCACTGAGCTGCACCCCAATGCTGTTATTCTACTTAAATGACAGATACTACAGATTTGAATGGAAATGAATTGAAAAAGAGTAAGTGCCCCTGGCGCCAGCCAGGAGGAAAACCAGCAGCTCCCAAGATCCTGCCATGGTGGAACTTAGGCTGCTGGCTACACAAGAAATCAATTTGCCTGCCCCCTTGGTAAACGCCCCTGGCGTGAGCCAGGAGAAGAACCAATCAGTGGCTCCCGTGAGCTTACCGATGTGCGCTCCTTCTCCCCCTCCCCCGTTAGCAACTGTGGACAGAGGTCTGAGCATCTCTTGGGAGGATGACCATACACAATATAGCAAATAGGGGGGATTTCCTTCTATCTTCTGTTTGAAGGCAAAGGTTGTTTTCACGGGTTTTGTTATGATTGTTTTGCTCTATGATTGTTGTGCAAGAAACCCAACTCAGGCTGGTAATAATAAATTCTTTTTCTTTCTACGTAGAAAAGGGTAGAGCAAATATCTCAATGGGTGGATTCAGAAGCTTAATATCATTAAGGTCTTGCTCTCTTCCCATCTGCAATCCATACTAACAGCTTTTTCTTAGGCTGTTTGTTCCTCAAGTTTTGTGACTAGCAGCAGCAACCACACTTTATTTGTTGTTGGAGGTGGGGTGAGGTGTGGGAGTAGAGAGGCCCTTGAACTCACTATGTAGCCCAGGCTGGCCTCAATCTCCTGGCAATCCTCCCAAGTGCTGGGATTTTGGGCATGTGTTGTCATACCTGACTGGTTTCTTTAACATCACTGTTGACCTTTGACAGTCTAGGCTCTTTACAGCAGCAAGAATAATTTTTTTTTTTTTTTTTTTTTGGTACTGGGAATCAAACTCAGGACTTTGCACTTGCCAAGCAGGCACTTGTGCCACTGAGCTAAACCCCCAGCCCCAGCAGCAAGAATAATCTTGACAATGTAGTCAAATTTGATATCTCCCCTCAAGAGACTCCAAGTGGCCTTTTGCATTTAAACTAACTTTAGTCTACTTTCCTAGCCCACAAAACCCCGCATGGTCTGGCCCCTACTGGCTTTATTCTTATTGCATCCCCTTTCTCCTGTGAACACCACACTCCAGCCACATTGGCCTACTTTCAATCTTGAACACCTGGTTTTTCCTGTATCACATATGCCATTCCTCTGTCTCCTGCACCTACCTACCCACCCGCTCCATGACAGTCTTAGCTCAAAGGTAGCTGCTTCAGAAGGTCCTTTTCCCATCTACAGGAGCCCTAGAACCTCAGGTACTAGCTGACCCATTAATTTGATTAATTACCTGATGAATTACCCTGACTAATTTCCCCTGAAGCACTTGGGCTTATCTGAAAACAGTTGGTTTGTCTTTTGTGTGACTCCAGATACTGGGGATGGTTAGAAGGAGTTTTCTAATAATAAATACCAGAGCTGAAAGTTATTAGAAGTCATCTAACCATTTCCCTGTTTAAACCAATACAGAGGACTTGGACTAGAGGATAAAAGTAACATGTCCAAGGAGTAGAAAAGCAAGGTCACCCTTCCCAGCCCAGGGAAAGATGGGAAAATGCTAAAATCATGGACTCAAGAAGACCTGATCCCAGGCCTGGCTGTGCTGCTTACCAATTGAGTGTATGACCTTCATGCTCTGCGCTATTTTTTTGTTTTTACCTTTGTAGAATGGGGGTGGTGGTGCTGTTTCTCTCATGAGACTGTTGTGAAGATTGAATGAAGTGACACATGTCAAGCACCCAGTACAAGGCCTGGCATAGTGCTGACATCTGAGTACTCAGCAGGGCCTTGGGGGATGGAGACAGTGATCCAAGCACAGGTGGGCCCCAAGGAGCTCCTCTCACTGCCCACTGCTTACTTGCCAATTTGCCCTGTTCTAGGACAAGAAAAACTGAGCAAAGTTTCTCAACTCCGAACCCCTAATTAAAGAGAAGAGATGACATCCATGACTGATCATATAAACATTGCAGATTCCAAGTTCCCTTCTCCTACTGCCCTAGTCTCCCTCTTCACCTCTCCCCACAAGCTATCTAAATAAGAACAGATTTTACCACCCACCTTGCGGGCAGATGAAGCTGAGGCTGGGACTAGCTATTTATCCTTCAGCTGCTGCAGGAATTCTGCACATACAAATAAAGGTCCTTTTCCAGCTAAGTGTGTATTTTTCCATCAGCGTGTGGCGCCCCTGCCCAGGTTGTCTTGTTTGGGTTGGGGAAGCCTGAGGGAGGGCAGCGCAGGGAGGGGTTTAGGGCTGTGGTTTCAGAACCTGCTCCCCAGGATGGATGGCTACAGGGCTGCACAGGCTGCCAGCGAAGCCTGGGACGATGGACACAGACATGCTATGCACAGAAACACGTTCTGCTTCCTCCCTGCTTCCTGCTGTGGCCCCCAGAGAGCACCCATCCCTCTCCAACTCAGTTTCTGTCAGGGACCAGAGTTTCGTCCTGCGCTCCCTACCACCCTACTCCATGGTTTCTTCCCTGCATGTGCCTGTTTATTCCATTTCTCACTTTCCCTTTCACTCTCGTCCTCCTTCAGCGTGCTCTGGTTGCGCCCCAGTGCCTCCCACCCAGTCCTACCATCCACCCCTGGGAGTCTCCTCTGGCACTTCTCCATGCAATGGACAGAAATCCAACTCTCATTTCTGCAGACAAACTGGTTCACATCCTTAGAAGTCTAAAAGCTCAACTAGGTACAAGTGCTCAAATAATGCCAACAGGATTCGTTTGTCCCCAAGTGGCAAGAGAGACACCAGCAGTTGTACAACCTACCAGTCCAGCAACTCTGCTGACAGTGGGTTTTTTTTTTTCAGATAAATAGATAAATCCCATGGATGTCACATTGAACTACATGCCCTAATTCTTTTTCAGTTTTTTAATATTGAGGCAGGATCTCACAAAGTTGCTCAGTTGCCCAGGTTGGGCTCAAACTTGTGATCCTCCATCGTTGTTAGCCTCTCGGAGTGCTGGAATTATGGGCTAAGTACTTCCTTCTCATCAGCTCCACTACAGTTCTCACTTGGGGTCTCATTAGGTGGACTTCAGATTTGAGCCTATTCTTGGGCCAGTCACCACGGCCACGTAATAAAAAAAGTGGACAAGGCCTAGGTCACATTCCCACCTCAGGAATAAGAGAGTGCTCACTTGCTCACTTGAAGTCAAGTCATTCTAGAAGAAGTGAAGTAGTGCCCCGCAAACTGAAGCAAAATAGTTATGCCTAATCTGAAGGAATAAGAAAATATAATGGAGAAATTTTGACCACTGTGATTGCCAGGGGAGAGTTGTTATAAAGATGGTCAGAAGACTTGAGTGCCTTTTAAATTGCACGGTCTAGATATCTGTGTTCACTGCCTTCTTATAACAGAAAGAATATGCCCAAGGGCACGACAGAGATCTGGTGGACAAAGTGTCACAGGGACACTTTGGTGGTGACAGTTCTCAGGGATATAAACAGCTGAATTCAGGCAGGAGCCTATCTGTTGTTCTGCGTTGTTTGCATTCCCTAGCCATATGGCCCCTTTGGATTGGGGAATAATAATTCTTTAGGAATATACTTAGTTTTGTTAAGTCCTTAATTTTTTTTAACAGAGATTAACTGAGCATTTGCTTCATGTTAGGCCCCGTGGGAAGGACTGAGGATACAACAAGGAACGAGGCCTTGTGGAAACTTCCAGCCAGGCCTACTACCCATTTTGAAGGAAGAGCCCTGCCTGCACACCTCACTCAGGTGGAAACCCTGAACAGTCACACTTTGCTCAATATGGCCCCACCCAAACATACCCATGTCCACCATGCAGTTTAATGGGCCAGGACAGGTACCTGGCTTAAGAGCAGTTAACCCATTATTTGGCCATTGCCTTTTGATTTGGCTGGGCACAGAAAGAGAAGCTGGCTAGTCAGTTTCACCATCTCTCAAAACATTGCCCCAGGAAATACCAAAAGAAAACAAAACAATGAGCACAGGAAATGATGCTGAAGGATGCAGAGAGAGACTTTGAGCAAGAGCAGGTATCAGTGAGGCACATATATATGCTGAAGCTATGAATAAACTATTAGTGAAAAAAAATGAAGTCAGCCAGGCACGATGGTGAACCTGTAATCCCAGCACTTGAGAGGCCGAAGCAGGAGGATTGCCATAAGTTTGAGGCCAACCTGCACTACATAGACTCTGTCTAAAAAAGAAGATATAATTAATTATTTGGACTTATTCATCAGTCCTGGAAATTTATCTTATATCCATACACGTGTGGAATGACACAAATATGTGACAGCTTGTTGCAGTACTGTTTATAAGAGCAAAATATGAAGCAAGCTAAATTTCCATGTATATATGATGTATCTATAAAAGTGATACATGCTGCTATAAAAATGAGAATGCTTTACTGATGTGGAAAGGTCTTTGAACTTAATTAGTAAGAAAAACAGAAGCATAATTATGGTATGTTAACTTTGGGTAAAAAAGGAAAAATAAGCACATATATGTTTCTTGCTTGTATATGCATGTTTTAAAACTCTGGTTTCTTGGTTTATTTGTTTAAGACAGGATCTTACTCTATAGCTGAAGCTTGCCTCAGACTTGTGACCCTTCTGCCTCAGCCGCCCAAGGTCTGGGTTTAAAGATGGGTGCCAACCTGCCTGCCTAAAACACCAAGCCAAATCAAATCAAACCAAGAAAACAAAAGACCACTCTGGAAGGATATGTGAAAAACTAGTAACAGTTAATAATAAGAATGATAACCAGCGAAGATTTGAAAAGTGAGCAGAAACAGATGGAGAGAGAGTGTTAAAACTTATGTTATTGTATTACCTACTTTTGTCATGGTATTACTTACTTAAAATGAAAGGTTTTTAAAAAAGAGGTTACGGAGGAAATGGCTGATTGTGGTTGAGAGGCAGATGGACATCAAAACAGGCCCACAGGGGAAGCTGCTCATGGTGGGCACCATGGTGACTGTGTAGATTCCCACCAGCAGGAACTCAGACCCGACTCCAATCCACAAGAGCCCTTGGTTTCCAATCCAAGACCCAGCCTCATTACTCTTTCTAGCCTTGCTTTGCTTGAATTTTGCCTCCCTTATTTCTTCACATGGATCCTAAGAAAAACATGCACTTGTGGCCAGGGATACAGCTCAGTAGCACAGTCCCTGCCTGGCAAGTGCAAGGTGCTGAGTTCGATTCCCAGTCCAAAAAAAAAAGAAGCACGCACTTATTAGAGTTAGGCCATGAATCTCTTTCCTGGATCCAGTCTGACAAGAACAGCCAAGCAAACAGCCTTCTTTGCAGTTGAGCCAGAAAGACCAAGAGGGTTGGAATGCTCTGTCTTCAAGAAGGGTGGAGGACAGGTGTTTCCAAAGGCATTGTTTGTCCTTTTACAAGAGAGTTAGGTTTATGTATCAGCTTGAAAAAAAGTAGGGGCTGGGGATTTAGTTCAGCGGCGTAAGCACCTGCTTGACAAGCGCGGGGTTAAGTTTGATCCCTGGTACAAAAAAAAAAAGTAAAAAATTTTAAATAAAAGAACAAAGAGCTGGGCATGATGGTGCAGTCTGTAATTCCAGCACTCAGGACACTGACGCAGGAGGATCGATGTGAGTTCAAGGCCAATGTGGGCTACAAAGTGAACTAAACTGTGTACAAGACCCTGTCAGAAAAAAAAAAAGAAGAAGAAGAACAGAGAAGGGAAAGAGATATTTAAAAAAAAGCAGAAGGAATGAGAAGGAGAAAAAAGAAAAATGCACCATTCTGGAGGTAGCATCTCATTCCTGTGATGTTTGTTGAACTCAATCTCTTTTCCTTCCCTTGAGAAAGGGTCCCTGTTTGCCTTAGGGGTATCATCCCACTCTGAAGCAAGGTTTAGGAGAAAGGATTTCCAGGCAAAGAGTGGGTGAGAAAGTTCAACCAAGAAGGGGTTCAGGATATCAGGAAATCCCAGCAACAGGCTTGGGTCTGTCTGACAAGGTATTCAGGGTCTGAGTAACAGGAAGCCCAACCTGCTCCTTGCTTTCCTCAGGCCATTATTTCTGACCATTCTTCATAGAATGGTCAGATCCAACATACAAACAACACTTCAATATGGGTTCATGAGACTGAGTCTGATGCCTCCAATCTTCAATACTGAGCCTTCTGAGCTGCACCCCAGGTATCCCAGAACTCAAAAGATGGGTTAAGGAAGAGCCTTGCCCCTCTGTTTACTACTCACCACCTCTGGTCTCAGAGGCAGGCAGCACAAAGGAGGTGAGGGACACATACAGTAGTTCAGTGGTGCTTTATTACACAGAAGAGCCCAAATATTTACATCTTGACAATTCTTATTATTTCACACAACTGGAGAAGGCATGGGACTGGAACTCAGAAGGGACACAGGTGTGGCGGGCAATAGGTGGGAGAACTTGCTAAACCAGAGTGGAGGTAGTTAGAGGGGACAGTGCCAGAAGGGACCAGGGCTTTAGTTACCTCCCACCATCCTTGCTTACTTGGGCCTAGTAACTATTGTCACCATGTCCTTCTCCTCCTCCTTTATTCTTTAAACCTTTATTCTCCCCCCAAAAAAGAAACTAGGAAGTTAGGAGAAGGTCCAGCTGTTAAATCCGTTAGTCCACAGTCTTCCCATTTTAGCTCTGGGTTCTTTGTGTTCCTTTTGTTGTACAAAGAGGTCCACCATAAGAAATTCCCCTTCACGAGTCAGTCTGAGAGGACACTGGTTGGTACCGGTGGCTAAAACATAGCACACGGAGTCCAGAGCAGCACATGACAGGTCAGACATTGCCAACATTTCCATCACCATCACCCCCTCAGGTGGATTCTTTATCAAGGACATCATCTTGGAAGATTTTGTCAACCAGACAAAATGCATTATGGGCATTAAGCAACTTGGTTTTTGATTTTGTGATTAATCAATGACATATACAATTTTCATAATCTTTTGCTGAACACAAAGGAGTAACATACCGACTTTCTAGAAATTCAGTCGAAAACAACAACTGAACAATCTTATTTTGGGTAAATGTACAATATCAACTAGACTTTTCGAATAATGAAAATAGTTTATGGTAAACACCTCCACTCCCTCCTCCCACACCTCTCTTGTGAACACAAAGTTCCACTTCAGCAGATGCCCACATCTTTAGAAGGAGACAGATGATAGCAGTGCCACCCTAAAGCTCAAAGCTAAGAAGCATGGTCCACTTTTTCATAGAAGAAGCCACCTCTGGGGACACAGCTTCTAAAACTCCTCCACCTCCAACACATGACCTCTCTAACCTACCTCCAGCCCAACCCCCTAACTCCAAGGGGAACAGTGCTCACATGGGGAGAGGGCCCTTCAGCAACTTCCTAGAAGTCAAGGCTCCCAAAAATCACACCAATTTTGTCACCCTTGGGATATCTCAGAAAACTTTTTCCTGATAAGAATCATCAAATCTTAGTGCCCAAAGTAAGTCTCTTCATCAAGGGATCTTGCTCGGCCCCGGGCAAATAGGAAGAGGTCCTTAAATAATTGACTAAAAAAAGGGCCATCACTGAGTGCCAACTGAAATTGACCCCAGGGATTATAAAGTCAGCATATTGAGCTTCAGAGCCTGAAAGAGCCCAGGCACTCAACTAGTCCAGTAAGATTTAGAGATGTGTCAAGTTCCATGAATGGTCTCTTGCCTCATTCCTGCACCCCAGTCTGGGCAGCCTTGTTGACCTATGTCTCCCTGGGAGACAGCAGTACTAAATTTTTGGAGATAATAATAGGTATTCCATGAAGACAAAAACCTGTTGTCAAATAGTTATGGGGAACCCACTGAGTTAAACACAGTTCAATAGATTTTACAGTTGCAAGAATTTTCAGGGCCTTTACTATCCTGCCATGCCCTGGGGATCTCTAAGAAAGGGATACAATATGTCATCTCCTCTAAAGCTGATTTGATAGCAAGTATTTTCGCATGACATGTATTAAGACTAATGGAATATAGAACACTTTTTATATCCCTTCTACCAGTCACAAGAGAGAGGCCAAATGCCTTTGGTGTTTCCTTTCCAGATCTCTTAAGTTCTCCCTGTCCACTGCCCTGATCCTGATCCTATCCTGGTCCCTACTCCACTTTTATTTCCATCGCTTCCCTTAAGCCAAGTTTCAGGTCTCCGGTCCACAGCTTTGGACATGACAGGTAAGAGTTTCAGGTCTCCGGTCCACAGCTTTGGACATGACAGTGAAGATGAAGCACTCAAGGTGATGGCCACGGGAGAGAGGAGACTGGTGGAGCCAGGACCTGAGCCAGCCTGCTGTGGGTCACACTACTGAAATTTTGGTTGTATGTATTTACTTTTTGTAAGCAGCCATCATTCACGGAGTGGGAAAAGAGGGAAGCAAAGTGACAGGAGAGTGGGGAGGGTCATTTATAAGTGTGGGGCGAAGACTGAGCCAGAGGGCCGCAAGACCCCACTGACTGCGGAGCCCCCTCCTGAGGCTCCCTCTGCTCGCAGCAGCAGTTCTCCATCCAGGGAGGGCTGCGGGGTCCCAAAGTGGGTCCCCCCGGGCTCTGCAAAATGGCTTCCCTCCAGCCTGTGGGCCGCTGGCTGCTGACAGGAGATGAGGGTCACAGAGGGGAAGCCATAGGTTTCCAGCCCAGGGCGCCGCCCAGCCTCAGAAGCTTCCAGAATGAGATCCACATCAGAGAAGGCCACCAGAGCCTGGGTGGAGTCGCAGGAGCTCTTCTCCAGCTCACTGGCAGCAGCATAGGCCAGGGGCCCGGGGGTTCCTGACCAGGGACAGAGCCTCCGAAGGTCATCCCGGAAGTGGGGGTTGAAGAGCAGGTAGAGCAGGGGGTTCAGGCAGGCAGGCAGAGGCAACACCACGAGCAGGACCGACTTGAGGGCCTCGGGGGTGACCGGGAAGAGGCTCAGCACGGAGGCGAAGCTGAGGAAGGCCACGGGGCAGTAGAGGAGCCCATCGGTGAAGATGAGCCAGGCCACGTGCCTCACCATGGCGCAGTCCCACACACAGTCGAAGTCGCCCCGCGGCAGGTCACAGTAGAGCCTGATGTAGGCGCCGGTCACCACGAGGAAGCAGAAGGAGTTCAACATGACCAGGGCCACAGCGAGGCCCAGGGCGGCCGGCTGGCCGTCGGTCGGGGCGTAGGGTAGGCAGAGCGGGGAGGCGCCATAGTCCCCAACCGAGGCCAGGGGCAGCGCGGCGGCGAGCGCGGCCAGCGCCAGGCACAGCAGCGCCCCCGCGCGCACGCTGCCCAGGGCAGGCGCCTTGCCGCGGGCGCGCACGCAGGCGGCGGACACGCTGCACTGCACGGCCGCGAGCGCCAGCAGCAGCACGGCCGCCTCGGAGCCCAGCACCGCCAGGAAGCCGGTGGCGCGGCAGCCCAGCCCCGTCTCCCAGCGCGCTCCGTACTCGGCGAATTGGCCGAAGGTCACGGCGTCCACGGAGGCCAGGAGGCCGCAGGAGACGCCGGTCAAGGTGTTGGCACCGGCAATTGCACCGACCACGAACTTGACCGGAGGCAGGGGCCCAGGCCCGGCGGCAGCAAACACGGTCAGCAGCACCAGTCCGTTGCAGAGCACAGAGAGCAGCGCGATGGCCCATACGGCCAGGCGGATGCCCCAGCTCTCGAAGAGGTGCTCGCAGGGCTTGAAGGGGCCTGCAAGAGGTAGAGAGAGAGAGAGAGAGAGAGAGAGCGAGAGCTGGAGCTACTGGGGTCCAGGCTGCTGGGATCCCGCAGAGGCCAGCCTCGGTGCTCGGTGCTCGGAGGACCACCACCCCACCCCCGCTCCCACCCCCAGTCCGAGGGAGAGGAGCACAGCTCCCACCCTCCCATAGCTCCTGGTCACAGCGTGGGGAGACATGCTGGGGACATACACAGCTGTCCCGAGGAGCTGCAAACAGGGTGGACATGACGCCTACACCTGATCTGTGTAAAAAGTGCACAAACACCAAATTGGTACAGTGCAAACCGGGCATCGAAGAAATGTTCAGTAAAGCAGTCTTTCCAGCGGAGTACCATGTGGAAGGACGGAAGGGACTAAGAGGAGGGACGTGGTGGAGAGGACGGGTTGTTAGAACTGGGATTGTGTCTAAGGCTCTGCCCAGTGATCACTAAGGACTCTGCTGACCAGATACAGTACCAGGCTGGTTGTCTGCTCCTCTGTGAGAGAGGTGCAGGGCACATTTCCTGTTGCTTATTCCTTGGTCAGTCGGTGTTTGGGAGGTAAAACCAGGAACCAAAATACAGACTTCTTGGGGTTTTCTGATCAGACTTCATTAGATGGGTGCGATTCTGGCGTTTTCCATTTCTTTTTCCAGAGTCTGTTCTTAAACCACCTTGTAACTTTGGACCTACTATTTCATTTCCTTTGGCTTCCGACTCTTGTTTCTCAATGTATTTCTAGGTAGCTTGGGAATTTGAGAGGCTATTTGAGTGAGTGCTATTTTTAAAACATTTTTTCTGATTATGAAATAATAGATGGTAATTGTAGAAAAATTTTTTAAAATAATAGGGAAAAGTCAAAACTGCTTATGACTTCATCTCTCAGAGAACTCATGGTTTTGGTATGTTTCTAAAAATACATATATACCTACCGATTTTTAAACTAAGTTAGGGTTTGCTGTAATATCCTTTTATTATTCTCATAAGTTAAATTTTGTTAGGCATGCTTTCCCATGTCCTGGAAAATATTTTCAATGGCTGTGTAATAAATACTTCACCATATGATGTACTATAATTTATCTGACCATTTGTATGATCTATTTTAAAAGCAAGTTGAAGTTGGACCTTGTTTTTTGGAATCCCTCTTACACCTCACCCCCTGCTGATTACTGGTTTTCATAGGTAAAGTTTCTATGTCTGTGTGAACAAAACATGTGGGTTTCCAACTCAAGAAGAAAACACCTGCTTTCTCTAGACTGGGTCAGCGCTCTGGTCCGAGCTGGCACAGCACTGGCACTGTTGTCCCTGAGTGCTGAGAGCTGGTATTGGGCAAGGTCAGGCCAGCACCACTGGCTTGAGAGGAAAGGGGGAAAAAGTCATGTGGCCTGACCCAAGGGAAGATGGAAACCTGGGGAATGGAGGTGAGATGAAACAGAGGCAGTAAGCTGTTTGCCGGTTTCTGTTCATGCTGAACAGTTCCTGGTCTGGCCTAAGCAGGCTGCTGCTGGCTTTTTGGCATAGCCTGCGAGCATTTTACACACAGGGAAGGCACCTCTTCACTGGAAGCATCTTAGGTTGAATTCCACCAAGGAGGAAGGGAATTTTCTTTCTTACCAGCAAAATGGATTTAGGTTAGACTCTAGAGGGCTTTCTGCAGCTGTAAGGGTTAGTTAGATAGTATGGTAGGAGTTATCCAGGGACACTGTGGAGTTTTTCCACCCTGGAGCATATTAATAAAGAAAGAATGCATTCTTTCTGGGATGAAGCAGAGGGGGCTGGGGAGGGTGACATTTCAGAGTCCCACTGAGTTCCAGGATTCTGTGATGTGGGTCTTAGGTCAAGGGGGTGATCAGAAGCAGCCCCACATGCCTCCCTGAGCAATGGGACCAAGAGTCTTTCTTGCTTCTCCATGCAAATGGTTTCTTCCACAGGCACAGCCTCTAGTTGGCTGATTTGTAAAGGTTTCCAGACTGCCCCTCACTCTCAGCCCCACTGCTCCTCACAGGTAGCCATCCAAGGGAGAGAATGCCAGCTCCTTTCCCAGGAATTATGAGAAAATGCCCATCCCTGAGTGGGTGGGCAGCAGATAGAATAAGTCCCTGAAGCTTGGCTACAGAACTGCTAGTTTAACTGCTCTGTCACCTAGGTAGCAGGGTACCCTGTCCTCGGCCCCTTCCCCTGCTTCCCAAGTTCCCATCTCACCTGGAATGGGGCTGCACTGGACACTGGGGTGTGGCTTTGAGTCCTCCATTTCCAGCTGGAGCTCGTCCAGGTCCAGGTCATCTAAGGGGGGACAAGAAAGTGGCTCAGGCTTTGGGTCATGGCGTCAGTTAAGCCCCACCTTCCTGGTAACTCCCAATTGTTTGAGCAGATGTGTCTCTGACTAACTCTGCTCAGTACTGGTCATGCAGCAGCTCTGCGTATCTATTTCTAAGCCAGGGCATAAGTATTCAGTCATCTCCCTATTATCCATGTATAGATTATGTGTACTTTTCACTCAGACTTGCTCTTTCCGTCACTCAGCATTCTCCTGAGCCTTCTTCTGGCTTTAATTTAGAAGTGCTCCTGAGAGTTTGGGATGGTGGCTGACCTTAATATTGGGAGGCAGAAATCACATGGTTGTCCATTCTGGCCAGGATGTCATTGAAATTCTGTGCCCAGTTATGAACACTACATTAAGGAGATGAGCAGCAGTGTGTTGACAGGTTAACCAAGGACAGTAAGGGAGTAGAAGTCCCTTAATTGCGAGAAATAATCACAATTAACTGGGGGGATATTTATCTTGCTTGTAAAAGAGACTCCTACATGCTGTTTTGTCCCAGAGTGTAGAATATCAATAGATGCATTGTAGAAGACGGCAGACTGAGGTTCAAATAGGGACATTCTAGCCTCTTCCTACCATGAACAAGCTCCCACAATTACATGTCCAACAAAGGAACACCCCACCTTTAAGAGGTGCACAGTGGACCCATGTGGCTGAATGCAGTACCAACGATATTTGGGCACTGGGCAAGTGTAAAGGGAGTCAGGATGGAAAAGACACAGTCCTGCTTTTGGAGAGTTTATGGTGATAATCAAGGAAACAAATCATGATGCTACATCACTAATAGATGTACTTAACAAAGATGAGTGCTCCTTTTTATCTTACTCTTCCTGAGACTCCTCGTCTTCAAGGCTGCACTAACCTTCACAGCAGCTGCATGAAGCAAGTGACAGACAAGGAAACTGAGGCCTATTGAAGTTGAGCTTGTCTCCGGTTTCACACCAGTGAGAGGCTGAACCAGAATTCAAACAGATTTGTCTGACTATGGAGCCCAGATATTTATTTACTCATCAGGGATGGACTTGTAATTTGGGAAGTTTAAGGAATGGGAAGGATTTAGGGAGATTTACAGATGCTTAAACTGGGAATAATTTGTCACTGGAGACATTGAAGCAGAAAATTCTGAAAGTGAGAGAGGGTGCTTCTACCTTGAGTCACATGTTAGACTAGATAACCATTAATGTACCTTTCGATTCTAACATAATATGAGATTTGTTTTTTCCAGTTCTGGAGATTGAATGGAAGACCTTGTGCACACTAAGCAAATGCTGTACTCCAGAGCCATATCCTCAGACCCATTTCAGTACCTCTTCACTTGTGAACTTCAGGGGGTTATGGGCATCTCAGGGACTCAGAAGTTCTGTAAGAGAGGCCCAGGCTTGGTGGTACATGCATGTAATCCCAGCACGGTGGTACATGCATGTAATCCCAGCACTCAGGAGGCTGAGGCAGGAGGATTGCTGCAAGTTCAAGACCAGCCCGTGCTACATAGTTCAAGATCAGCCTCAACTATATAGCGAGACCCTATCTCAAAAAACCAAAATAAAAAATAAAAATAAAATTCTGTAAGCATTTTGAAAGGACTGCGACAGTTCAGTGGTGGAGCACTTGCCTAGCACATGCAAGTTCCTGGGCTTAAACTAGCATCACAAAACCATTTTAAAATTTGTTTTTAAAGAACAAAACTTAAGTTTCTCAAGTCAAACTGGGAAAGTTGTCTGAGGACCAGAGTAGGGAGAAAGAACTGTTTGTCTTTAAAAGTCACTTTTACATTATTCAGGATTAAGAGAGTGCCCTGTGGCTCTTCCCCCATCCTAAGGGGATGGGTAGGTGACTGCTGCTCTTGTCCCTGTCTTTGGCTGGAGGGGCCTATTTCCTGTGTGGATCCTCCCTCTGCCCTTAAAGGGTAAGCGCTTTGGGCTGGGAGTTTTCCCAGGAGGCTGGAAGGCCGGGAGCACAGCACCAGGGCAGGTAGGAGGCTGAGGTGTGTCCACAGAGTCCTGGCATTTCCTTCGCTCTCTACGGTTCACCCCCCCCACCCCGTGCTCTAGAATGGAGCTCACCAATTCTTTGAAATCAAAATGCGTGAATGAAATACAAGGGGCGAAACCCATAGACTCTGTCTGAGGCTGAGAAAGTCACAGCCAAGGTGTTAAGTAACCAGTCTTCAAACGAGGAGGAAATCGAATCTGGCTGGAGCAGCAGCTCCTGGCTTTCCTTTTAGAGGTTCAGTTGCTCCCACAGGAAGTAGGGGGGGGGCCCTGCCTAGCTCCCATTACAGGCAGCAGGCAGCCCACGAGCTTGACGTCCTGTGGTTCTCCAAGACCTAAGCCCCGTGGAAAGTTTCACCTTGAGGAAGAAAAATTTCCATTCCTCCTTCCAGCCCCCTGAGGGAGTGTGCAGCAGACATCCGGGAATGTCCCCCCGGGACAGCCGTCTGCTGGCCGAGCCAGTGGCTGGCCTCCTCCACCTCATGTCCTGTACCCTCCCTGGGAGGTGCTTGGGTACACAGTCAGAGAACCCCCAACTGCTTGCCCAACACAGCAGCTGAGAGAGGTGTATTATCTCTCATTGAAAGATAAGGATGTTGAGGCTTAGAAAGGCTTCATAAGATTAACTTGTCTAAGGCAACCCAACTGATCGATTGTATAATTGGATTCAGACTCAGTTCTGTCTACACCATCATGAAATGGCTTTCCTACATATTAAATTTGATTTTTCTGTCCAGCTTCCTCATTGAGATATTGTAGAAAGGAAATTCAAACTAGAAAAAGGAATCCAAGAAGCAGGCTCTCTGTCTTTCTCTCTTGTCTCTACAGGGAGAGAAAAACATTCCTTTCCACCTTTCCCCTAACGATCACTTAGCAGATGACCCCTCAAAACAATCTTTTACTTTTATTCAGCTCTTTCAGAAACAGACCAGTCTGGCTGACTCTGTGAGGCCTTCTGATCCCTAAAGTGTCACTGAGGTGTCACTGTCAGATTCACAGGCAGACTGGAGGCACATGATGGCCTCAGAGATTGCTAATCCCTACAGTGTTCCTTTTGGGTCCAGAACTCTGTGAAAGTTAGGCTTGGTTGTGTTAACTTGATTGACTTTGGGATCTTCCAGGTGATTGGTGGAGCACACTTCTGGGTGTGCCAGATGGGCCTTGGGGGCGTGGCCTTGGGGTCTGTCTGGGTCCTGGCCCCTTCTTCCCTGGCAGGCTCTGTTTCCCAGCGCTGCTTCCCAGAAGCCATGAACTAAGCAGCTTGCTCCACTGTGATGTTTCTGCCTCGGAGCCAGCTGACCACAGACGGACTCCCCTTAAAACACAAACCGACTTAACTTTTCCTCTTTCAAGTTTGGATGTCAGGTATTGTTCCCAGCAATGGGAAAATTAATAAACACCAACACACTGTGAAGGGATTTCATTTTTTCTGGAAGCAAGTCTAATTCAATTGATTTAATTGAATCCTATGTTTGACTCAAGTGATGAACCAATGAGTCTGTCTTCTCTGAAAAATGTCCTGAGTTGGGGGCCCCAGAGACCAGGGAGCATCATGGAGAAGCAGTACATGAGCCACAAGAGTGCCAGTATCGAGACAGATGGTGAGCATAGAGTACTTGTGAACTTGAAGGCTGGGCAAATGTTGGGACATTACTATCCTTACTCTTCTCCAAGCACCTCTAGGATGCAACCTTGGAGAGACAAAGTAGAAACACTGGCAGAGACCCCCCAAGTCCCAAGCACCCCCCCCCCACCACCAGGGATTTTCTCTCTGGTCCCTATGAGACCTCTTCCCAAGTCTCCCAAGCTTCCCGTCTGACTGCTGCCCTTAGCCCCTGCCCCAGTTGCCAGCCCAGGGCCTCCAGTCACTCACAGTGGGTCTCAGCTTGTCCAGCAAGGAGGCCCATGGGCTTCTTTGGGGCCTCCTCCTCCTCCAGGTGAAAGTCCTCAGCCTGCCACTGCCCAGAGCCCTTAGAGAAGCTGGCACAGGCACCATAGGCACAGCACTGGTAAGCATAGGGCACCTCCAGGATCCTAGCCGAGGAGAAAAAGGCAGCCTCAGTGTGTGTAGAGTCTAAGATTTTAGTCCGAATGAAAAGAGCCCCAGTTTAAGAACTGAGCACTCAGTACCTGCCCTTCAACCCTACAGCATCCTGCTCCCTGTGCCAGCAGCCTCCTGGGCTTTCTTTGTGAGAGTCTTGCAGCCTAACTGGACTCTGAAGGACTCGGCATAGTCCAGTTCTCTCCTCATTCATCTTCAAGACTGAGATGGGAGAGAGAAACCTTCTGCCCAGCAGGCTCAGAAAGGCCTGAGGTCACACAGCACGTGCTGAGTAGCAATGCTCCCTCTATGTTTAAGGAGGCAGGGATGCTCCTAGAGAGTCTTACCCCTTCCCTCTGTGAGACTCACAGCCTGTCTCCCACCCGTTCTGGGCACATCAGAGCTGGATGTGGCGCCCTCTGAGGGCGAGGGCAGATGCCTTGAGCATCTCATTAGCTTGCAGCAGAGGGGCTTGGGCCACACAGGCTGTGCTGCTGTCACTGCTGCAGGAAAGAGGTCTGGATGTCATTAGCACCAGGGACTTGCTGTGTAGCTTGTTTTCCACTCATCAGTGCCCTGGGCTTTTCCCTGATCCCAGGGACCAGATGCTGCCCACGTGACCATGGGTAGTCTGGCTGCAGGGGGCCAGGCACAGAGCCCTTTGCATTGCTCCTGTCCTCACAGGTGGTTTCTTGGGGTGGGGGAAAATGGTAAAAGAGACAAGGAGGAAGGGGTGGTGTGAACTGGCCACAGCCAAGCTGGGAGGAGGTCAGGCGAGCCCTCTCGTGCAGTTGTGGTCACGCTCTGAAACCCCAGAGCGTGGTGGCTCTGTGGACCACTTGGCCGAGGCCCTGTGGCTTTCTCCATGTCCCTCATGCCCTTCCTCTGACCTGCGGCAAACCTCCACACATGTGGAGGCTCTCACCTCAGTCTTGGGAAACTGTCCTTGGAGAAGGCCTGAGACAGAGCTGGGTTCCCTTTGAGCTTCAGATGCATCAGGCCCCCGAGCCCGGCCAGGGGCAGTGTGGTCAGCTGGTTTTCTGTCAAGTCCCTAGGACAGTGGATGGTCAGGGTTATTGGCAGTCAGTGGGGTTGCTGAGGGGGCAGGGCTGTGCTGAGGGTGTGGCCAGTGTGCCTGGGATGGAAGCAAGAGGAGAGGAGCAAAGGACAGAAGATAAGCATAGGCAGAAGACAGCATTACACGCTAGGGGAAGAAGGTGCTCAAAAGTTGCTAGAGGCACCATCTATAACGCATTCATCTATTCATTATTCATTCAGCAAACATTGGAGGCCATCTATGTACCAACGACTGTTGTAGCTTAATACTAAAATGTTCCAATTTGAAGGTAACAACCACACCTCCAGCTCCTGCGCTCAGTTTACATTCCATTCCAGCACCCTGCCTGCCACCCCCACCCGGGGACCTGCTGCTATTTGCCTCTTCCTTCTGTCTCTCCGCTGCTTCTCTGATGACTCAAGAAGCCAGAGCTGAGGATAAGACAGGGTTGGCTACAAGCAGGGCGTGGGTCCTTCATTTTGGCTGTGCCCACCTCATAGCCAGAAGTGAGGACATACATAGTCTCCTACAGGAGACGGACTAGAGGAGACCAGGGCTCCAAAGCAAACACCAAGACCGCAGCCAGCGCGTCGTGGAAAGAGCTGTAGCTGGGAGGTGGGAAACCTGGCAGTGTCAGCCCTCTCCAACACGCTGTGTAACCAAAGGGCGTCACGGAGCTGCCTGAGTTCCAATGTCCTCATCTTTCAAAGGTAAAAATGTCTGCCCTACCTATCTGGCAGGAGCAGAGCAAACAGGAGAGGGAAGATGGAGGTGAGGGTTTTGCAAAGCTGGGGCCCAGACCCAGAGAGCCGTAGCCTGGGGAGGGACCATGTGCCACCAGGAACTCTGGGCTCTGAGTGCTTGTCTTGGAGCAAGGTTCTGCCCCTGGGCCTTGGAGACATCACTGTGGAGTGAGGGCCTTGGTTTGGATTCTCTGAGGTCAGGCTGGGGCCCTCCCAGAGGAGTCTTTTCGTTAATCAGAAAGAAGCCATTTCTGGATGGATATGGCTGTAAGACACAGTCTGGCAAGAAGCCATGTAGGATGTCGGCTCCCCTTTGGGCAGGAGGAGCCTTTGTGCAGTGAACAACCTGCACCATAGTGCATGGGAGCCCCATCAGAAGCTCTTCTGACCCTGATTAATGACCACATAGCAGAATGGCATATTTCCCATTTGTATCCCATGTAATTTAGAGGACCTGTGGTCCCCTGATGCCCTACAGAATGGCAGTCCTGAGAGTAGTGCTCAAGAAAAGGATCCTCAAGCACTCTGAGATCCTGGCTCCCACATAAGTCACCACCCTCTTGCATGAGGAGTGCCAGGCCCACACACTCTGTACCGGTGCATGAGGAGGGTGCAGAGTCCGGGGTGGGTGCGGGGAGGGGACAAGGGGAGGTCCAGGTCTGCCAAAATGTTGCAGAACATTAACAGATGATGTCCCAGCGCTTGTGGGAGGCAGGCTGTGTTTATCAGGCTCCCCAGTCTGTCAAACGGACTGTCAGAATGATTGATTAAGCTGGCGCCCATCTCCCCGGGATATGTGGTCAAACACTTACGGGTGTCCCTCCTCAGGGGTGGCCCTCCCTTCCCCCTCCCCACCAGCCCACAGCTTTAGTTGGTTCCCAGTATCCTGGGGGAGCATCGGCAGCCACTTACAACTTGACCAGGGAGTGCAGAGTGGAAAAGGCCTCCGGGTGGATGGACCGAATGGAGTTCCAGCTTAGGTCCCTGCAGACAGAGAGCGTGTGACAGGAGAGGACAGTGACCTATGGAGGACTGGTTGCTCCCAGTCTGGTCTCCCCTCACGTACTCCACATCTGATGTCTCCAGCAGTAGTGAGCTTAGCCTCCAGGGGACCTTCGCCTTGTGTACCTTCTGCTGCCCCACTGCAACCTGGCTGTGGGCCTCAGAACAAGGACCTAGCAGCTTGGCTCCTGAGCCTCGTGGCCCCCTGGGTACCAGCTGGAGAAGTGGCTTGTGTACCCCTCCGGATGGCAGTGTGTGCTGGGGAAAGGACTATGGAGCAGGGAGGTGACATGTCTGTCATGTGCTTACACAGGATGCGTGTGCTGTAGGTACAAGTCTGCCAGAGGGACACAGCGGCTCTTCCATGACCCACCCCTGGACACCGAGGGTACTTACAGGGCTTGTAAGGCGCTCAGCTGGCTGAAGGTGTCCGCTCCAATTTCCCAGATGCGGTTGTGTTGGAGGCCACTGGGGCAGCAAGAAAGGCTGGATGAGCCTGCAGGCTCACACTCTGGCTCTGCTCCACAACCCCCAGCACTGGGAGGAAGAAAAGAGAGCCCCCCACTTCTCCTGGCACAGGAAGAAAGGGCCCAGCCCGCGGAAGTCCCCAGAATTAAAGGGAACACGGGGATCCGGTTGCCTTGGGTAAGTGGGTCAGGAGACAAAGCCACAAAACCATCCCTGTGGCCCAAAAGGGAGTCGGCTTCCAGTGTTCCCACCGGGCCTGGCTCTCAGCCTGCTGAACTGCGCCCCACACTGCCCTTCCGCACGGGTCCTTTAGACCCTAGCATAGCAGCTGGGCGTCGCCCAGGCCTTGGGTGGCCTGAGTGGCTGGGTTGAGCTGAGAAGCAAAGCTCAGTATCCAGGCCATCTACATAGGAGATGGACCCTGGGCCTCAGCAAAAAGATCCCTTCTTCTATTGTCACCCAGACAAACAAGACAGACCCTGGTATCTCGTCCCTTTCCTGGTCCCCGAAAACACTGCTCTGCCTAGAAGCAGGTACCCATCCTGGGAGGCTCAGGAGGCTGTGGGAGCTTGAGAGAGCAGGAACTGGGTGAGCAGGACTTAAGATTTTTAAAGTGGCTTTATTCCCTGTGAAACTTGGATCTCATATTTATCTGTGTGTATGTGGGGGGGGTAATAAAAATGAGAGTGCTTGCTCCAAGATTCAAGGACTCCAGCGCCTCTGAAGCCTGTGTCCAGTCTTTCGAGCCCTGGTACGGCCCTGCCCCCATCACTGCCATACTTCTGTGTTGCTATTGAGTCCCATGGAGCTCCTGGGTCTGTCATATGCCGTGTGAGCCCTAGGGTCATGGCCAGGCCTCTGCTAAGCTCCCACCCCTAAACCCTGGGCTCAGCAAACTCCAAGAAGGAGAAGTATCACAGTGTGCTTTCACCCTCGCTGCCTGCTTCCCCTCACGCCTGTCCAGCTCTGGCTTGCGCACCTCTGTCCCTCCCCAGCCCCTAGACTCACATTTCCTCCAACTTCTGACACCTGTGCAGGCTGGGCAGCTCCTCGATCTGATTGTGAGACAGCTCCCTGGAAGAGACAGGAAGCCCAGGGCTGGGGTACAGCAGCTGCACGGGGGTGGGGAAAGCAGCTGTGTAGCTGTGCTTTCCTGTTAAGTGGCTGAAGGTCATGGGGACCTGCAGGGCTGTGGCTGTGGACATGCCTCACACCAGGGCATTGGCTTCCTCAGTTAGACTCTTCTTCATGTCCCCCTGCTGAGTCCACTCCTCACTGGGCCTGGGCAGGGCTGACTCTGTATTTTTTTTCTAGCAAGCAAAGCCTGGAGGCCCCTGGGAGCATCCTGGGGAAAGTGGAGTAGGAAGTGACAGGACACGGGGACAAGGAGAGAGGCAGAGAGCTGCAGGGCAGGGAGACAGCCAGCAGGGTGCACATGTGTTACTGAGCAGGCCGTCAATGCCAACCCAAGTAAATAGCACCCATATCACCACTTCTAAAGGTTGGCAGGGCCGTAGAGAGCATCTGGCCCTGCCCTTTCCTTAACAGTTGAGGCACTGAGCCCAGGATCAGCCCTAGGATTCAGTGCCAGTCAGTGGCAAGGCCCACATTTCCAGACACCCAGGGTCGGCATACCCATCAGGAACTGTGTGACTATGGTCCCTGGTGAGGAGCCTCAGATTTAAACTGGAGTCAGGGAAATAGAAAACCCCCTCTTGATTTACCTTACAGGTCACTTGAGTACTTCCTTCAACAGTCCCAGAAGGAATTAACTTTCTTATACATATTAGAGTAATAATGCCATTTATTGATTACCTACTATGTGCCAAGGCCTTTACACATATTTTTCAACCCTCCAAACTTATTTGCATATTTTAGATGAGGAGACAGAGGTTCAGAGACATTAAAGTGTGACTCCAAGTAAGTACAGCCAGTGAGGGGCCTAACTGGTCCTCAAACAACCCATGTCTGACTCCAAAGACCAATCATTGAGTTTTTGTCTTGAACAAGAAAGGGTGGCCCAGCTCCTCTTGGGCAGGTCTCAGCAGAAGCCTAAGCTGCTGTGACCGAGTGGATAGAAGCAGAAAAAGCTTTTTCTGGGGCATGGTGCCAGGACTGTGGAATGCTTTTGAGCCACTCACAGGACTCGGAGCCTGGGCAGCTGTTGACATATCCCTGGTGGGAGCAGCTGGATGCCCGCGCGGGTCAGGGTCCTGCAGGGAGAAGAGAGACAGAGCTGGCACCAGTCCCAGGGCCCTGTCATTCCCAGCCACCCCTCTCCAGCTCTGGACCTGATACTGTCCTGGGAGAACAGAGCTGACAAAAGAGAGAATAATGCGAGAGATAGGGCAGGGGGTGGGGCTGTGGGGAAAGGAGCGGGCAGCCCCTAGCATCTGATTGCCAAGCTCCCCTGGGGCTGGAGGAGCTGGCGTAGGAAGTACAGAGAGAGAGGACCTCAGCCCGGGGGCTCTGGTTGGCAGGCAGACTTGCAAGCCCAGCCCCACCGATTCACCCCCAGCCTGTCCCCACCCCATCTCTCATAATGGTCTCCAGCAACACTGGGCCAGTGGGACCAGGACTAAATCTTCTGTGCTCTAGGGGCTATAGGGAGGAGGGAAGCCACGGCCAGGAGTAGACAGAAAAAAGCTCGAGTGGGATCATGGGAACAAAGCACAGAGTTTGCTCCCTGTGCCTTGGGGGAGGGAAAAGAGAAAGGAAAGAAAGAAAGACCCAGGGTACAGAGGGCTGTGGGGGCAGATGGGAGAATGAGCTTGGCTTAGGCACAGGGTGTCCTAGGAAAGACCCAAGGCCAAGGTCATCCTTGGGAAACTGTTGTTTCCCTCATGGAAAATTTTCGGCATGCCAGCAACTCTGGGGCAAGACAATAGAGGCACAGAGCAGAGTTCTGTCCCAGCAACACCATGAATGAGCTGTGTGATGTGAGGCAGGGAGATGACTTCTTGACTCTCTGGTGTTTGCTTGATTGTTTCATTCATTCACTTAAAATGCATTGAGGGCCTACTATGCACTGCCACCCCTTCCCTCTATTGGATATAATAATAGAGAATCTGAGAAGGTCTTTGTTAGAAGCAAGCCTCAGAATGACAAAAGAGGTGGGTTTTCATAACCCTCACTCCCTGTCTGTGTCTTTAGTGCATGCATGGCCTGGGTTAGGAGCTCTGAAGACAGGTCTGAAAAATCCAAGCCCAGTCAAGAGAGGAAGGCCAGCCTCTCACCCCCATCCTGCCAGCCCCAGCCTGGCCTGGAAGCAGCACTGCATCAGGAGATGCAGACCACATATCAAGAAGCAGGGCACAGGAGGGGACAGTTTTACCCCACAGGACACAATGTGGAAGAGCGCCTAGGAGAAGATGAGGAGAAGGAGAGAGAATCTACTCACAGGATCTCCAGGCTAGTGGTGCCTTTCAGGTCTGGGAACTCCTGGATGTCTGTGGCACCATTCAGGGATCTGGAAACAGAGACAAGCTTGGAGGCATCTCGACATCTGGATTCTTAACCGTAAAGGACTCTACCTTTTAGGGGAATGTCATCTTTCTACAGCCTCCCTCAAAGCAGCCACATTGGCCCTGGTGGAGGCTGAGTGGTGCACAGAAAGCTCCAAATAGCCATTTTCTTAGGTTGGCTCAGCCCACCCTAGCCCAGATTGAGCTGGGAAACTTCAGCATTGCAACGATAAGAACAAAAACCAAAAGGCAAGGGATATGGGAAACTTGTGTTGAAAAATCAACAGCACAGTGCTTCTAAGAAGGTCCTTGGCTGCTGGGTTAGCTTCTTAGAGCTTGAGGTAGAGTCTCCTAAATAGCCACCTATTGCAGCTTTATTTGACCTCTTTAAGACCACTTTAGACTGATGCTTTTCCCTGCCCACTGTTCCCTATCATAGAGAGGACATGGAGCTCGCACACAACAGGACCACAAACAAATGAGACCCTGAGAAGACAGCAGTGTCCAGCAATGAGCCTGGGATCAGAAGCTGGGGACCTGGGTTCATGTCTGGATAGCACCTGAGCACCTCAAGCTCCATCAATAGAATGGGCCAGTAGGAGCCACCTCCCATGGTTGGGATAAAGATGGAACATGAGGCAGGTGCTTTGAAGGCATCAGCTATGTTACTGTGAGGCCACAGTGCTGAGAGCAATCCACGCGTGCTCTTTTGCAGAAGAGGGACTTGGCTGGGAATTGAAAGATCAGGGGAGAGGAAAGGAAGGCACACCTTCAGGCCAAGTGCGTTAGAGACCACAGTAAGAGCCCCAGGAGCCATGCTCCAGGGCCACTGAGAACCAGCCTTGAAAACACACAGCATTTGCACCCAAGTCAGCTGTCCACTCAGCAGGGATGCAGGGGGCAACTTCCATGAGCAGGGTAACCAGAGACATCAGATAAAACACCTCAGTCGTGGAGAAGGGCCTTGTTATCCATCTCCCACCGCTGGTTGCGGAGATAGAGTGAGGCCATTCATACAAGAGCTGGATATAAATATGAGGAAAGTGGGGGCCGTCTCCCCAAAGGCCACACTTCTCAGCAGGGCAGTGCATTGCAGGGGAGAGATTAGCATGCAAAGGCAGGAGGGAGCAAAGAGTGAAGACGGGAAGGTCCAGGCTGTGGCAGTCCACAGGTGACACTTACAACGTGTGTAGTTTAGGCAGGTACTGGAAGGCCGACCTCCCCACAGACTGGATTGGGTTATCATAAAAGTGTCTGGAAGAAAAGACACAAACACCTAATTCAGTTTCTTGCTGTTTTCAGTGGGAGGTAAGGCTGACCACTATTCCCTTCTCCTCCGAGGGGAAACCCAGGAAGGAGACAGAGGAGTGAGTGGCCTTCCGCCCTCCTGCCAACCCAGGACTGCCTAGGAGCCTCTGTCCTCCCCCTCCCTGAAACACTGAGCGTACGCACATCGTCTGCAGCAGAGGATTGCCCATGAAGGCCTTCTCAGGGATAGCCTTGATGTTGTTGTTGTGGAAGCCCCTGGAAGACAGCAGCCAGGAGTGATGAGGATTTGGGGACAGGAAAAGACTTAGACATTGGCGGCCCTTCCTGACCGCTGACTAGACAGCCTGCAGACAAACAGACACCAGCCTGGAGGGTCTAGGTTCAAATCCTGCCTGTGAGCTTCCTTCTTTGTTCAGTAACACGCCAAGTTTCTCAGGCAAGAGCTAAGAGAGCGGAGTTGAAGCCCCAGGCAGCCTCAGGAAGCCTGAGAGAGCAACTCAAGGGTAAGGTGTCAAGAGGAGACCTCTCCTTGGTCCCCTGTAGCAGGAGCCCTGGTGGGTCCCCACAAGAAAGCCAAGGGTATGAGGTAGGAAAAGAAGAGTTCAGAAAGAAGAGAGCTTCCAGGGGACCCCAGGCTGAGGCTGCTCCTCAAATGGAGACTGGGTTGGAAATGAAGAAGCACAGATACATCCATACCAGGCAGGGAATAAGGGGTAGAGTTAGGGAGTGGGTGACTGTGGCATATGGCGGGGGGGAACGAGGTACCCAGCTGAAGGTCTGGGCTCTGGAAGCCAGGAACTACATGTCTGATTACTTGGGAAGAACATGTACCATGTTGGTTTGAAAGCAGGGCCCATTCAGTGCTTCTCTTTTTCACTGGAAGCCGCTGGCTCACCTTTGTGTCACCCCAACCTCTATTCACCTGCTTCTTCTGCTGTCATTGCTTCCGCTGTCTGGCTTTCTCATTTATAAATTCCCCCTCCAGCAAATGCCACCCACCTAGGCTAGTTCCTCCCTCCCTCCCTCCCTTCCTTCCTTCCTTCCTTCTTACCTTCCTGCCTATCTGCTTTCCCTCCTTTATCCCTTTCCTTCTTCTTCCCTTCCCTCCTTTTTCCTTACTTTATTCTCCTCCTTCCTTCCTTTCCTCCTTCCTTTGTTTTTTCTAGTTATTCATTATATATTTCTAACTATTTTCTTTCTGTCTTGTGCTGTACCAAGTGCTGAGGGATTGGGAAGTTTATAAGACAGCACCCTTGTCCTCACGATGCTTTCTCGAAATAGATTGCAGGTAGATGGATAAATGGATGGATGGATCGATAGGGGATAGATGGATACATACATATATACATAAACACATACGGGCGGATGTAGAAGTGAAAGATACATACATAGTTGTGGATAGATAAATTGTGAATGAGTATATGACAGATACATACATACACGTACAGGTGCATGGATGGATAGGTGCATGGATGGATGGATACACACATACATCATACACACACAATTATGGATGGATGGTGGACAGGTGGATGGAAAGATGGATAAGTGAGAGATACATACATACATAGTTATGGCTAGATGAATGATGGATGGGTAGGTGGATGCATAGATAGTAATACATACTCTACACATGTATCTTTCTGCTTCTGCTAACTAGGTCTCTGCTCTCTCTTCTCTAATGCTTTTCATTTGCCACCCTTGGCATATCCTATTCCTTCCACATCCTCTTGATTGATCAAATATTGTCCTTCTATTATATCTCACTTCAAATTAAAAAAAATCAGAGCTCAGTAACTCACTGGTATTGGAGGACTTCCATAGTTTCCCATTCAGGCCCTTTCCTCTGGCCGGCCCAGCCTCTCCTCATCTGCTCCCTACACCTGGCCTCCACACCTTCAAACTTCTGGAAGAGGTGAGGGAGAATGTGGGACTGGCACTCTAGGTCTTAGGTGGTGGTTTGAGTTATGAAGATGCTGGGCTGCTTGAAAGTTTGGTACTCATTTCATAAACCCTCAGACCCCTTCATCTGACTCCAGTCCAGTTTACACTAAGTCTCTTAGGTCCCTATGAGCATCTGCAAGATAGGGACAACGCCAGGCCCAGGCTGCCAGAGATGGCTCATGCCATGGTCTTCCTAGGCTGAAAGACCCAGGTCACCTCTGCTGATGACACACCCCAGGAAACACTCAAATCCAAGCTAATGAGGCCTGTAACTACTTAGAGCTGTACCGGAGGCCAGGGAGGGCCACAACTACAGCTTTTACAAGGACCACGGGAGGTGAGGAGGTGAGGGAGGCCCAGGCTGGCCGACCCCTGCCTTCGGGAGAAAAAGATACCCGCAGAAACCGACAGAGCAGCTTACAGTTCCTGCAGTCTGCCCAGGGTCCGGATGGCCACGGGGAACTCCTGCAGCTCGTTATAATTCAAGTCTCTGGAATGGAAAGCAGGGCTGTCATTAGCGCAGAGGCTTAACGGGGCATGTCAGGGTCCCTGAGAGATGGAAACTTGGCTCTGGGGTTCGCCAGAGAGATGGGTTTTCCAATGTGTTGGATCCAGCTGCCAATGTCTGGAAACACATTTTTGGAATGCTTGTACTCCATTCCTACTCCACAAATCCTTAGGCTCCGGGTCTTTCTGGCACCAAAACTGTTTGGAATGGGGGATGTACTTCAGGGGTGTGGGTACCTGGAACTGTACCCCTCAGAATAGTCTCCATAAGCTGAGGAAAATATCTCAGGCCTTTGGAAGCATGAGAGATGGGAAAGGGGATGAGGTGATCTTTAACATCTTGTTACCAGCATTAGGGATCCCAGAAAGTTCCACAGGTGATTACCTTGGCTGTGGCTTCAGCTGTCATTTTCTAAAACTGTGAACAGCATTTTTTATCTTTGGATAGTGGCATGACTGCCAATCTTTGTTTTCTCTTACATTTTTCTACATTTTTCCTTTTTTTCCCCCAAAGAACACATATAACTCAGAAAACAACAAAGGTATTTTTTTTTTTTTTGAGACAGGGTCTTGCTATGGCCTTGAACTCACTTTGTAGCCCAGGCTGGTCTCGAACTTGCAACAATCCTCCTGCCTCAGCCTCCCAAGTGCTGGGATTACAGGTGTGCAGCACCATGCCAAAGGTAATTTTTAAAAGGGGGTAGCAATCCCATTGGGCAAGGTTGTGGAGAAAGAGCCTTCTAACAAACTATTCTTGGAAATTTGAATATGTACAACTTTTAGAAATAAGCTGAGCATCTTTTCAAATTAAAACATTCATACTCAGACCTTCCAAGTCTAGGACTGTAACCTACAGAAGAATCTGTACTCTTGCTTAAATATCTTTGCAGAAAGATCATCATAACAGCATGGTCTAGGTGCCCTTGGTCTTTAAGTCCTTGGTAGCCATAATAAGGCAAAGGAAGGGAAGAGAAAGGTGAGAGACCACGGGTCAATTTGATTTTCATCTCAAACAAAAAATCTAGAGTTATTCAGGCAGCTTGCAGAAAAAGGATGTGTTTGAGTTTTGTGGGAAACAATAAGGAGCGATGAGGCAGCAGAGAGTAAGAGGTACTAACAACCTCTTAAAAGTTCCGCTCTATGCCAGGGATGGGGTTTCCTCTTTGCTGGGGCTAAGACAGACTTCAGAGAGACAGCAACTTTCAAAATGTTAAGTTGGCTTTGGTTTTCTGTGGTAGCTGATAAATTAGCCCCGTGGGGAAATGTGCCTGACCTGGGTGGGTCTGGTGCCTCTAAGACCCTGTTGCTGAGACTGACAGTCACAAGCTTTGTCCATGGGGCTGTGTCAGTTCCAGTGTTCCTCTTGAGCCTCCCAGGAGGACCCCAGAACCACAGCCCATCTTCTCAACCTTTTAAAACCATTGCTACCCTGACAACTTTAAGGTTGTCCAGTGGCAGGACAGGGGGACTGCGTGGAGGTTCTCTGAGTCCAGAGAGCTTTGGCAGAATTTTGTGGATAAATATTATGTTAACACAGAGATAATGACAGGCTCTTCCGCATGACAGGGTCATTATACTTAATAGTCCACAGGTAGAGCCAGACACCCAAACCAAGGGCTAGAGCGGCAGTGACAGGCATCTGGCAGCCAGGGTGCAGGATAATTGTCCCCTACACACACACACACACACACACACACACACACACACACACACTACCTGATTACCCTCAGACTGCCCTGGTGATTCTGGTAATTGCAGCATAAAATCCCTCCTGCTGGCCTCGACTCTGCTGGTCCTTTACGGAGCCACACACCTTGGCCTCCCACATGTGACACCTTGATTTGCCCACGGATAGTCTCACAGGTCAGGTGAGCATCAGCCTGTGGTCAAATCGAGGCCAGAATGGATACAAAGCACTTAGACTGAAGCTGGATGTATCAGAGTTGGAAGCAGGGGGAGCTTTAAGCTCTGGGGTTCCTGCAGCTCTACCAAAGGCTTCAAAAGATGCCTGGAACATGAGGTGGGCAGAGTCGTGAATGGAGGCAGCCTCTGAGATGAGAGAGATGGACACTTTTTGGTCTTAAATTTTATATATGATTCATTGTCCTCAGTCTTTCAAAATCAGGTGTTCCCTTTCTAACTTGGCTCAGTTCCCGTAGGAAATATCTACTGTTTCCCAAGGAGAATCGCATTTCCCATGAGTGGATGGATGTAATGCTATTCCAAAGTCTTAAGACTGAATCAACATGTAAAGACAAAGAATTGCATTAGTCTGGCCTCAGAGCTTTTGCTTGCTATTCTGTCTGCCTAGAATTCTCTTCCCCCAGGTACTTACATGGCTTCCTTCCTCGCTTCGCTTGGGTGTCTGCCCAAATTACACCTCATCAGAGAGGCCTTCTCTGGCCACTCTATTTCAAATAGCACACCCAGTCTGTCACTCACTATGCATTTGCCCCATCTTCTAGATCAAAAGTGATCACAGGGCTGGGGATGTAGCTTCGTGGAAAGTGTATACTCGGTATGCCTAAGGATCTGGGTTTCCCCGCAGCAGCTCCAAACACACTATGCATCTTATTAAATTTTTTTTTAAAGGGACCACTAATCCTTTGTAGCTTCTCTTATCAAAGGGTGGCATCTACCTGAAGACTGGCCATGTGAATGGTACTGATCAATAGAATGAGGTGGAAGTGATATGCTCTGACCTAATCCTAAGTCACAGTCCTCCACCTTTTCCATCTTAGAATACTTGCATTACCATGTAAGGAAATGCAGGCTGGACTCTTGAATGCAAGAGCCCTGTGGAGAGAGGAACAGCCAAGAGCCGATAGGCAGTAGGAAGAGCCCAGACACTAAGCGAGGTCCAACCTCAGCTGAGACTCCAGATGACTGCAGCCTCCTGAGTGAGCTCAGCCAGGGGTCTCCAGCAGCAGAACCATCAACAAGCCCAGCCAGCCCATGGATTCAGCAGAAATAACAAGTCACTGAGTTTTGACATAGCAATAGATAATGAGACACCCCGATTTCGTTTCCTTCATAGAACTTATTGCCACCTGACATGCATTTATTTTCCTCTCATCCAACCAGAATGAAAACTTCTACAACATAAGAACTTACTCTGTTTTCTATTCTACATATCAGTATGATACCTGGCACGAAACAAGAACTTAACAAATATTTGTTAAATGAATAAATCTAAAGCTCTAATAAATGGATTATTGAAAAAAGGCATTAATGAAGTCTTAAGAAAATCTAGGGTATTTGGGAGCATGTTCTTAAGATTTTGAGGTTGATGTCAAAATGATACAAGGTAATCCCGAGTGACGCTGTTAGCCACCGAGGCCATGGGATGAGGCCATGGAACAACTCTGCTATCACTTAGCCTTTGTACAGTTCACTGGACTCATGTCTAGGCAGCCAAACTGAGTGGTTCCAGTCCTCCTTGGCAGTTTCTGGTTAGGAATTTCTGGTCAGGAATTTTGCCAGAAGTGGACTAACAGTAGGAAAAGACACATGGTGAAAGGCATGTGAACTAGAAGAAGGTTATTTTTATAGAGAAATGTGGGAGAAGAAAAATTGTACAAATGTCAAAAAGAATTCTGCAAACTCCACGCCAATGAGGTGGCCTAGGTTTGCCTATTTGGATGTCTACAGAGATTCAATAACTTGGGTAATTGCCAAAGCCCTTCTTCATTTGGTGCTGTGTAGATATAATCTCTGGCTCTAATTGTCCAAGGAACAAGTCTTTGCAACTCTCTCTACCACTAATGAATTCAATTCAGTACAACAGACATTTGTTGCCAAATGTCCCAAAATACACAATGAATTCTGCTCGGAAGGTAGAGAGATGGATAAAAAAAACCACTCCTGTCTAGACAAATACACGAGACAACAATGTGCGCAACCTGAGCATGATGCGGCAGGTCCTGGAGGACGCACAGCATCAGTACTTCCAGAAATGACCGTGATCATGCACACCTTTGAGGGCCCCATGGTGATGTGACGCTGATTTGGGTCTTAGTGGCAGGGCTAGATCTCAGTGGGAGGGGATGAATGTACCGAGCAAGGAAAGCGTGATTTAGAGGAAATGAGTGTTCCCGAATTGTGTTTCGAAAGAACATGTAGTTTGGTTGGAGGAAGGATGACATTTAGAGGTAAACCTGGAGGGCTCTCTGCCCTGGACTGATCTATACACTCCTGTCAGGTCCCCTAACTTCAGGCCATCCACAGAATAACACTGCGTGAGCCCTGACTATGTGTCAGCCACTAAGTGATGTGGCTGAATGTTCTCTCTTAATCCTCACGAGTGCTTTAGGAGCCAGCACTCCAGTTATTTCAATTATTTTACAGTTTAGGAAAGTGAGACACACATAGAGTAAATGAATCTCTCATTCACAAATATGTAAGAAATAGTCAGGGCAGAAACCACTGTCTGCAAAATCTCTCCTCTCTTTTCTTTATTATTACACTGTCCAACACCATAAGTATTAGGCATATGTGGCTATTTAAGTTCATTACAAGTAAATACAATTAAAAATCCAGTTCTCAGCTTTCTAGCCACACTCCGAGTGTTCCATAGTCAAATGTGGCTACAGCTATCATATTAGAAGCACAGATCTAGAGTGTTTCCACCATCACAGGAAGTTCTATTGCGTAGCACTCTCCTATCATATCAGGAGGAATATCCAGGAATGTAGCTAGAGTGTATTTCCCAGCCTCTGCTGCGGTAGATGTGGCCACACAACTAGATTCACACTCAAGAAGGTGGGTATTTCTAGTCCAGCATTAATAAAATAGCCACCACCGTCTCTTCAATGATCTTTCTACCCTTCCACCAGCTAAATACCAAAAATGCTGAGGCTCTAGCGATGGCAAGAACCCAAGAAGGGTTCTTCCTGAGTCACCACATGGAGGAAGGCCACCTGCTAAGAAGAAACACCCTCCTTGGACTGTAGCATGATCCAGAAATAAACTTCTATTGTGTCTGAGCCATGATATATGTTTGGGTCTATGTGTTACAACAATTCAGTCTATGCTAACTAAGTCTGTGTTGCGGCCAGGATTTGAACTGACAGTTGGAGTCTGGAGCCCACGCTCTTAACCGCTACACATCTGTCAGAATAGACCCTTTCAAAACGTAAAGCTGATTCTCTCTCCTACACTGAACAAAAGCTAAAGAAGATTCCAGAACAAAGGCAGAACAAAGTTCAAATTCCTCAGTGGACTCCAATGCCCTTAATTATCTTTCAGCTTTATCTGCATTTCAACTCTGCACGTATTTTCACACCCTTGTATATTTACTTGGACCACTCTTGCCCTCAGCCTGGAATGCTCTCTCTCCACATCCTCAGCTGTTGAAATCTTAGTCATCCTTTGAAGTCAGGCTCAAATATACCTTTCTCCATGAGCCCAACCTCATCCCTGCAGTTAGAGTGTATCATTGACTCTCAGCACTTTTCTGTTGTTTTCTTCCTCTGCATGCCCAGCATTAGACTGGCAATGATGAGGGTGGTGGTAATAGCAGTAATTACTACATAAGGGTCGTGGTTCTCAGATATTTACATATTTTGCTTCATTTGATTCCCTTTGCCAACCCTTTGTGGTGAGTACTATTATAATTTTCACTTTGCGCGTGAGAAACTGAGGCACAGAATGAAGTAATCACTTGGCCTCATCATGGAAGAGCTTGACTTGAAACCCAGGTAGTTTAAATCCAGAGTGTGATACCGTCCCCTGTGACACGGGAAGCTTGTTGAGGTCAGGGGACCTCTTGGGTTCACTTTTGGGTCTCACGCAGCTCAGGAACGGGGCACATGTGCAAATGTTCGTGGCTGAAGATACTGGAGACAGTTGGACAAGGCCTCATGATGGGAGGCCCCTTTAACCTTTGTGGCTGGACAGCATCTTGGCCCTTGGGGATTCAACTCTAGCATGCATATTCTTGGTAACCACAGGGAAAACTTCCTCTGGCAAAAGGCTCCATCTGATTCTTCTGTTGCAGGATGGTTTATGAGGCCTTAAACTTTGGCTGGAAAACTCATCCATGGCTTTATAGCCTATTATCTTTAATAGCCCCCAGAATGGGCCAGAAGCCCAGGGAGAGTTCATTGTTCTGTTTGCTGCTCCCGGGAGCTAGGGGAAGGGCTGAGGTTAAAGAGAAACCATCCCCAATTCCAGCCGGAGTTCAATCTGGAAGCTGCAGCTGTCCAAAGTTAATCCTCCCCTTCATCTGCTTAGCTGGTTTCAGCCAAATCCAATCAAAACTGATAGCGAACTCATGCAATCAGTCAAAGTAGCTGAGCAGGCACTCAGGCCCTAAGCTGTCCAAGGACCTGCGTCCCTGACCTCTGCTGTACAGAAATGGCCAGCCCCTGAGATCTCTTGGTGCCTCACTGTGGACCGGAGACACAAGTGCCAGGATTTCACAACCCCTTGTCTTATGCAGTTCCTTTTTATTAGTTGATTTTTTTTTTTTAAATGGGGTTTGGAGAGAAAAAGGCAATTTGCTGTGAGTTCCAGAGTCAGAATTTGAACATAGGCCCCCAGGCTTAAAACTTTCAGCACTACTCACAATTGGATCTTTCAAGGCTACAAACAGCAAGGTTAAGAAGAGACCTTCCTGGAGATTGGGAAAGGATAAAGGGCATAGGGTCCCAGAAGAACTTGTGTAGGTGTTTTAAGTATGTCAAAGTCAAAAAATTAGGTCTTAGCATTTGGACATCTGTTGGTGGGTTATCTGTGTTGCAGCAGAATATTGTTGGTGTTCTGTGTACCAACAAGATCACCTTGGGAAATAACTTGATTTTCTTAGCTTGTTTCTTCACCTGCAGGTAGGGACACCCAGCGCAAAAGGCCACTCTGTTCACCTGGGCCAGAGACTGGCACAGAATAGATGTTCCAATAAAGCCAATTCCTTTACCTCTTCCTTTCACTAGACACAGTGCCCTGGAACAAACACTTCATTCATCAGACACTACAGTAGTAGGAACACAAGTTAGTCCATTTACTCCTCACAGCAATTAAGAAAGATAAATATCATTCATTGAGCTCCCACTTACATTTTTATTCTCAAGTCTAATATTTGCGTTTATTACCAGATCACAGATAAGGCTCTTGGGGGAATACAGGCAAGCTTGCTCCACTGTGCAAAACACAAAACCCAGAAATTTCTCATAGCTTGTAAATGCTGAACCACTTTCATCTCTTAAAAGCCTGGCACAAAGGCAAGCAAGCACAATTAATAATGTCTTAATTGCTCTTCCTAAACTGCAGATGGAGCCTCTGTCTTGAATCTGACTCCTCGTGCTTGGGGTATATGAGTTAGAAAACCAGGAGCCAACAAACACTTCATGACTAATAGCATTGTTTGGCTTTCTAGAACAGTCTACATAAAAGGCCACCCATTAATAAATGGAGCAATTAGTAAAATGTCGTCAGTTTCTATAGAGAGACACAGACACACCTTTCCTCCCTTCACCTACACGCTCTTCCTTGCCAGAGAGAACATTCAGCATGTACCTGAAGCAATGGTGTGTTGCCTTTCATGACAGCTGCTGGCCCCTGGCACTGAGATCCCATGCTGCCCTGCCCTAAAGAAGCACCTGGATCACAGAAGCCTGGACCTGGATGGGAGACAGAGGTAATGGTCCAAGCCACCCCCACAGCAGGCACCAGCTTATACTGCCGGGAGGGGATCCAGTTTCTGCCCGGACTGTTGGCCTGGCAGAGCACTCACTGACTGCACTGACTGTCCAAAGTGGTGGTTGTTGGGCTGCTCTACAGACTGAGTAATGCTTCTTCATTCTGAGTTAGAGGGCCACTGTCCCTTCCTCCCTTGGCCCTCAGCCTGCCAGCTGGAAGTCCATAAAAGATGCCTCTGTCTCCCAAAAGTGATCCTGTTCCAGTTCATTGATTCATGCTTTGCAGATACCTCTCACCACCCTCCCCAGGAAAGCCCTCGTCCCTTTTAAGGCACAACATCCAGGACAGGGCCCAATCCTCTGGGTGTGACCTGACCCCTGTGGACAACCCAAAAAGCTAGGAACCATTAACGCAGGGCACCTGGAGTCCCTGAGGTGCTCCTGACCACAAGACAATGTGGCTTGAAGATCTGTCTTAGAGACTCAACTTGAAGGTCTGAAATCAGCACTCAGTCAGGTGAGGTGGCACACGACTGTAATCCAAGCGCTCAGGAAGCTGAGGCAGGAGGATCACCTCAAGTTTGAGGTCAGTTGGGGCTACATTGTGAGTTCAAGGCCAGCTTGAATGACATAGTGAGACCTTGTCTCAAAAGATTAAAAAGAGCCAGGGATTTAGCTCAGTGGCATAAGTGCCTGCCTGGCAAGTGCAAGGTCGTGAGTTCGATCCCTGGTACAAAAAAAAAAAAAAAAAAAAAAAAATTAAAAAAGAAAAGAAAAAGATAGAAGGAAAGAAGTGCTCCAAGGTTCTGGACAATTGGGCTTGTGAAAATGTAACCTGGCCTCAAGGCAAAGCTGAGGGGCCTTTAGAGTGACCTCAGCCCATATCCAGGGACCACCCCAAAGTTACAGCAAGAGGCATCCGTGCAGGTTCCTAGCCGGTGGGTGGACTGGCTGGCCAGCACTGAGGTGTGGGTTGAGCAGGGCTGGGCTGGAACCCTCAGCAATGTATAGCTCTGAGAGCCATGAGACCAGATGAGCTCACAGGGGAAAGAGTGCAAGCAGATGAATCCGGGGTGCACTCAGGTTACCAGGTTGGGGTGAGGATGTCAGAAATGCTAGGAAGGCCGGGGCTCAGTGGCCTAAGTGCCTGCTTGGCAAACGTGAGGTCGTGAGTTCCATCCCTGGCACAAAAAAAAAAAAAAAAAAAAAAAAAAAACACCTCACAGAAATGCTGGGAACAGCACACCCCTGATAGGTTTACAGGATCTTGGGACTTCCGGTCTAGAACCCCGTTTGTCTCTAGAATTCAAGCGCTACGTTTTTGTTATTTTGTTATTGCATTCAGGATCTTCTTGAGCACCTGTAATGTTATTCTGGCACAAAGTAGAAGCTCGTAAGTATTTAAGGAACGAGTGAATCTAAATCAACAGAAAAAGGTGCCAATCACTGTTACCAGCGCCTCCTTCCTACAGCTGTGTAACGGTCGGGCATGTACTTCTGTTGCATCGAAGGATCCTGAGACTCTCCGAGCTCCCATCCCTTCAACCTCGATTCCTTCCCACTCCAGACCAGCTGCTGGGGTGCCTGGGGAGCAAGGGGTGCGTGTGGGAGTTCAGAGTAGAGCAGAAGCTTTGGTTCCATTGGCAGTGGGGGAGGAAGGGGCAACCGTGACATGAGTGCGACCTTGGCTAGCCCCAGCACCAGGACGATGGGAAAGGGAATGTTATGCTGGGAAGAACTATTAATAACCCGTCGTGGTCACAGAACACAAGAGAAGCTCATTGGGCAGCTCAATTTTCTGCCTGTTAAAAGTCATTAGTGGTTCTGCGGGGGAAGCCAGAAAAAAAAGGGTTTATATGGCACAATAAATTCCTCTATAAGCCACAAAACCCCACAAATTTGCAGCTAATAAACCCACAAATGCAAAATGATTAAGAATGGGAGAGGAAAGTGTTCCTCGATGCTTAACCTCAAGTGGCCGCGTGGTCTGAGTGGCTGACACTCAGCCAAGGGCAGAGAAACCTGAGTTCTCACCCTGCCTCTTAATGAGCCGAGTGACCTTGGGGAAGTCAGCTGCTCTGTGCCTTGGTTTCCCCACCTGTGACATGAGAACACACCATACCTGCCTTGTCTTCTTCAACAGATGACTGAAAGAAGACATGAGATAGACTTTGAAGCAAAGATAAAATTATACTTCTTGTTTCAGGGACTTATGATGAACCCAAGGAATAGTTGGATAATCAGCACTTGCCTTGAGATAAAAAGAGAAATTGGCCATGCACGGTGCCACATGCCTGTAATCCCAGGATGTGGGAGGGCTGAGGCAGGAGGATTGCCCCAAATTTGAGGTCAACCTGGGCTACCTAGTGAGACCCTGTCTCAAAACAACCACAGTAAAAAAGCGGGGAGAACTGGTACAATTCATCTGAACCTCTGCTGCAGGGCCTGCCGGTAGGTAGCTACAGCAGGTTGAACTGTAGCCCCCTAAAAAGGTAGACCCAGATTCTAATTCCTAGTACCTGTGACCTTCCTTGGACAGAGAGCCTTTGCAGAAGGAATTCCATGGGTTAACAAGGCTGGCGCTAAAACCAGTGACAAGGATTCTCGTAAGAAGAGGAGGCGCAGATAAAAAGGCATCATGAGGGTGGAGGCAAAGATGGGGTGGGGGCGGGGTTTACCTTAGTGACATAAGCACCTGCCTGGCAAGTGCGAGGTCATGAGTTTGATCCCCCCAAAAAACAGGAAGGGTGGGGCTCCATGCCAGCGAGTGCCAAGCTGCCGGGGCCACGACGAGTTAGGAGGGAAGCAGAGCATGAATTCTGCTTTAGACCCTGCAGAAGGCACCGACTCCGCCAACACCTTGATTTTGCACTGCTGACCTCTAGGACTGTTGAGTAATTTGGTGTTTTCTTAAATTCATGGTGTTTTGTTACAGCAGCCACAGGAAACACCACATCAGCATGGGAATTCCTTTTCACCCTACAGAGATGAGTCACACCGTGGACTGCTGTGAGGTGACGCTTCCGGGCAATACCCTCCCAGCCACCTTCAGATACCTTCCATCCAGTGTTAAATGAGAGGGCGCCTACAGCACCCCAGGCACTACGGAAAGTTATCTCAAGTAATGTGGCCCTTGCCTGCAACAGCCCTCTGAATTGTAAATTATCATCCTCATTCTCTATTTGTAGAAACCAAGGCTCTTGAGAGCCTGGTGACTTGTACATGTCACACACTAGTGGCAGAAACGGTATTTGAAACCAGGCCTTCCAATTCAAGGTCAATACTTGACCTTCCCAGGAAGTCCCAGACCTAGAAGGACCTCAGTGGAAATAGCCTGGGGGTCTGTTCCAGGCCAAAGGCACTGACCGTCAAGCCCAGGAGGGAGGAATGGCCAGATACGTTCACAGCCAAGTCCAAACCAGTCAAGAGTAAAATTTGTTGGTATTTGTGGTTTCAGTGACACAGAGACAGGAGGACGTTTTCCAGTTACAATGGCTATTGAAGTTAAAACATCCCACAGAAACAGATTGCTGAAGCATCTGTCACTAGAGGAGGTTTGACGTGGTATGTACAGTTTTGTACAATCAGGAGGAATTCTATAAATTCTTGCTCCATTCTCCTCCCCGTCTAAATCCCTGGTGAGTGCTGGTCCTGATTTAGAGGCACTGGGACCAGAAGGTTTCTGTTCTCACTAAGGCCCCAGGCTGTCCTCCAAAAGGAAGCAGCCAACCAGCATGGGCTTGATTTGTTTAATGAGGTTATAACAAGACCCAGAGATCATCACCCAGGCACAAGGAAGGGCAGTGCTCTTGTCTCCAGGCACATCCTGAAACCTTGCCTTCTTGTTTGAGCTGAGGTACAGATATCAAGCTTCTCATGAAGGACTGAGCGGGCCCTTAAGTTACAGTTGGAGTTGCTAGGCCTTGGAGGGTTCTTTTCTTTTTCTTTGCAAAAATTCTGTTGCTAGTTACGTTGGGAATTTGTGGATCACTAGCTGTTGGGCTGGGACAGCTGCTAGTGGCCTCTAAGCTTGCAATTCCAAGCACTGACCTCAGGGCCCTGGCACCTTGGCCTCAAGTTCCTGCCACCTCTTGGTGGGACCTTCCCTGGACTGTTCTTCATCATGACTTCTGTTCCTCAAACTGTATACTTAGGAAGTCCTGCAATGGATCTGTCCTTTTTTTTTTTTTTGGTACCGGGGATCGAACTCATGACCTCGCACTTGCAAAGCAGGCACTTAAGCCACTGAGCTAAATCCCCCCTTTTTTTTTTTGGTACCGGGGATCGAACTCACGACCTTACGTTTGCAGGCAGGCGCTTAAGCCACTGAGCTAAATCCCCAGCCCAGTGGATCTGTCCTTGAGGACTGAATGCTAAATGGAACAACGTACTAGGAGGCCAGAGAGACGCATTCTAGAGGCTTCACATTGCTTACAAATTGAGCGATTCAGGGTTAGACCCAGTGTGGGTCTGATCTGGAAGTACAACTTCATAGTTTGAGGGCTGGCCCACTTCTGAGCACAGATTTCCCAGCAACTGTGGGTCATCCTTGCTGCGAGAGTGGAAGGGAGCTGTGGGTGCAAGACAGAGCACGTCCTGTCTGCCTCTGCCTGAGGTTTCTTGGCAAAGTCTGGAATGGTGACGACTACATGGAAGGTCCCAAGAGGCTTCTCCCGGTGAGGTCAGGCTTCTCAAAGTGCAGCAAGGCTTATCCCCCAGGGGTTGGGGTGGCATCTGAATGATTTGTTCTGCCCCAGAAAGAGAGAGCATAGTAATACTCAGCCCTGGACCCTGCTCAGAGCACCTGTGTTTGCCTGGCTTCTTGGAAGTGAAAGACAGCATGAGTTTCTCTCCTTTACCCTTCATCTTTGAGGTAGCCTACTGTCCAGGTGGAGAAAGTGAGGCTCCCAGAGTGAGGCCACATGCTCCAGCTGACCCAGCCTACAGACACCAGCGTTGGAACTGCATAGGCTGGTGCCAGAGCAGAGCTCGTGTAACCACAGATGCATTTGTGGAGGGGATCTCTGGGCAGTACTGTGTGCGGGGCAGGGGTATCTGTGCAGATGGAGAATCACAGAGAGCGGGAGCCAAGTGGCAGGTATGCAGCACGTGTGTAGTTTGGGTTGCCTGTGTGGCCACGCATGTGTGTGGCCACGCATGTGTGTGCCCACACCTGGCCCCTCCTCCCCAGGTGGTATGGCTGGGAGCTGCACTCCCTGCAGAGAGGAGTCTGCAGATGAGCCAAACCACAACCTGGGCTGTGGGGGTTTGATCTTCCCTCTGCTGCCAGAGATGAGAGAGGTCTAAGTGGCAGAGATTTACGGGGCCCGAGGGAGAAATACCCTTCCAGTGAGAAGCTCACATGAAAGCTCTAGAGTAATAACTGAGGTTGCCGAGCGTGCCAATTATGCAACAATTAAAGGGGTTGACTATCATTTCTTTCTTCTTTCATTCTCCTAGCCACTCCTCCCCCCTCCACAGCTGGCTTCCCTTGCAGGCTACACAGCAGTGCGCTGGGGAACAGAGGATAAAGAACACACACTATCCCTCCCCCCACTTTTTAATTGGAGATCAAAAGTTGGAAGAAGGGCTTACCCCTCAAGGGTGGGGAAGAAAGGTGTGCTGCTAGATGGAGGCCCCGGAGGAGGGGGAAAGGAGCCCAGGGAAGGTTCCTTTACAGCTGCCAAGCTCCGTAACAACACCACGCACATTGTCTCAGTTCATGTACACATCAGCCCTGCGAGGATGGTGTCGCTGTTCATATGCTGATTAGAAAACTGAGATGGAGGTGAATGACTTGACCAAGATCACACACCTGGTATCACTGGTATTGGACCCCAGGCTGTTTGCTGCCAAGGGCTTTGCCACCAGGCTATTCTGCCTCTGCACCATAGAGTGGGAGAACTTTTCCTTGTCTCTTGCTCTTGGCTTTGCCATCTGTAAAGTGGGCACAGCCTTGGGCTGTGTGTGATGGAGCCAAGCCCTCCTGTAGACAGATGAAAGGTACAGTGGGCGCTTAGCGGCAGGATCGCTCTGTAATGCAGCCAGCGCCAGCTGAGCCAAATGTCCTACACAGCAATCCAGGGGCTAATTGAGAAAGAATTAGGCAGTGTGCCCCAAAAGTGAAGAAACAGCTGCTCGTTGGCTATTTAGAGGTGCCAAGCCATGCCCAGTATATCTGCCACCTCACCTGATTTCCCAGAAGAGCAAGCGGCTCCCACATTCCAGGGGTGATGGCCTTGGACTCTCTCGTGCCCTGCCAATGAATGGCAACCAGACACTGCCCTGGGAGTGCTGTGTCTCCTGTGGAAGGCCATGAAGGCTAGGCTTTTCTAGGAAATGATCGTCTCTCACATTTGGGAGTCTCCCCAAACCTAGCATGAAACAGGCTCACAACTCACAGAGATCAAGTGATACTAGCAGCCACTCCCCTAGGAACTTCATGTATGTTTTTTCATTAACACACTCTAGATCGGCCCTGTCCATAACTGAGGAGTCACCCTGGGGGAAACATGGCACCTCCCTGGATATTAGCTTCCTCTCATGGTGATTGGGTGAGTCAGACTGCCAGCTTTAACCACCTAGGTGTCTGTGATGGCTAGGGAGGGGGACATAGCCCATGTCATGCATAGAAGCAGGAAGAGGTTCCAATGTCCAGGCTGGGCATATCACCCACACCCCACTTCTCAGCACTGAGTTGGCTAGAGAGTGAGGATGCCAGAGAGTTGGGCCCAGCTCTGCCACTTCTCCTACTGTGGCCTTAGCCCCTGAGAACAGCCATGCTCCTGGGAATCCCCCCAACAGGAAAGAAGTGCAGGGCTTTGGTCTCAGCCCCCCACCCCCTTTCCCTGCTCAGCCACAAATGCTGACAGCCGAGGCCTCACAGTATAACCTTTGCCAAATAGCCGCTTCCCAGTCTCCCAGCATATTCTCCCCTGCTGCTTTGAATTCTTGCAAATCCCTCAATTTAGGAGTGATGCTCTGGGTTGCACGTGGAAGGAGGCTTGGCCGTGAGTGGAGGGGGAGATATACAGCAGACAGGAGGGACTCCGACCACCTCCCTGATGCTGCAAGCTCTTCCTCACATGCAATGGCTCTCACTCGGTGGTCTGGGGATCCTTCTTTCCCTGGCGCCCCCTTTCCAGGCCTGCACCAGGTGGCAATGGCAGTCAGTTCCCCCAAGGGAGCTGAGAGACCCCAGCTGGCATGGCCAGCCATGCTTCCAATGCCTGGCCAATTGTTTGCTCATTTGGGGCCCACTCAGCCCATTCTGCAGGGGCTGGCGGGACTCCAGAGGAAGTGATGGGAGGACTTGGGTGCATTCTGACCTTAACTGAATTCCAGGATGATGATGTGTGAATAATATGGCTTTTTAAGAGTCAACAGCTTGGGTGCTTTTTATAGTTAGGCTGGAGCACTGAGTGGTCCATCTCCCCATTAATCATTTAGCTAGTTAGATCAGTTGGCAAACAATACTGACATTACTCTGTGATATTGCTCTCCCTTCTGTCAGCAGCCACCCTTAAACAGACGTCAAAGCTGCCATCAAGTCAGCCCGAGCCCCACCCCCAAGCCTTCTAGTCCTCAGGCTTAATATTCTAATTCCTCCAGCTTCTCCTCGCAGTCTCTGCCTGTTTTGGTGGTCTCTGTTCCCACACTCTGGGCCACTCTGAATGCCCACAGGACACCTCTGCCTGCTCACCTGAAGGAGAAAGGATCCATTCCAAGTGACATTCCGGAGAAAGTACCAGGGAGGGGCATGCAGGGGAGCAAACCCAGAGCCTGGTTCCAGCCTCCCAGTCCTGCTGGCCCTTCCCAAGCCCCTGTCCACTTTAAGATTTGGGGTCTCAGTGCCAGGCAGGACTGAACTTGAGCAAGACCTTCCCACACACACTCACAGTGTCTCCAGATTGCGCAGCCCCTCGAAGCTGTGGGTCCCCAGATGCTGGATGCGGTTGTTGTGCAGATGCCTAAGTGCAAAGAAGAGACAGGATGAGTTCCACTGCATTGGGGCCCAGGCAGATGAGAGCACATAGTGACACACAAGTGGCAAAGTGAAGGTAGAAGCATGGACAGAATGACCCCAATGGTCTAACCCTTTGTCCCCAGGGACAAACAGAATGGCCAAGACAGACTTCTGAAGCCAACACTGCCAAGGCTGCGCTGACCACAGGCTAGAGCATTTTGACTTCCTATTAAAGAAGGGAGAGGAGAGCCCAGGCCAAAGCAAAAGCAAGCACTAGGAGGCAGACTGATGTCACAGGCTCTTCCATGATGTCTGAGGCTTTTTTCATGGCTCTGATCCCTAGGACACAGCTGGCCTGACTCATTGGCCAGACATACTCAGGGAGCCAATGGCAAACCACTGCAGACAACGTGTAATTAAAGGCTAAGCTTTCTGTAACACATGGAGAGGGCTGTGGATAAGCTGAGAGAATAGGGAGAGGGGTGTGGCTAGAGGAACCAAGGAAGACTTCATGGAGGTGGTGATCTAGAGCAGGGCCTTGAAGAGTAGGTGAACTGCACAAGTGGAGGGAGGGGCTCCCCAGGCAGAGGGAAGAGAATGCACAAAAGTGGGGAGCTAGGCATGTAGACAAGGGTTTGGCCAGGGCAGGCGTGGGAGACGAAAGAGATTAGTTTGGAAGAGATGTCTGGGATAAATAGCTAAGTGAAAAGAAGTCACAGGATATTCTTTTTCCAAATCCTAATGAAAAAAAAAAAAACCAGCAAATTGAGTCCCAAATATCACACATAGTCACAAAGCTCCCCTGAAAAGGACACAGCCTACAAGCACACTGCAAAAATTGGTAGCCAGGAAAACATTCTGGACTTTATCAGCCTCCTTCCCTCAAAAAATCAACTTGTGAGAAAAAAATTGGGGGTTCTCCTCTAAGCCCCCCAAATCCAAAGTAGTAACATACAGGTATTCTTATTTTTCCTCCATACTTCTGGTTTCCAATAGGAGCAGGTGAAATAGTTAAATAAAGGTTCTAGGCTCCCCCATGAAGCCAAGGATACTCATGGGCAGAGGGAGCAAATGCACCCATTTAATACAGCTGGGCAGAGGAAGCAGAGGGCAGGTAGCCTAATGAAGACTGGGTATCAGCTTGGCTCACCCCTCCCATCTCCCTCTTACCAGGGTACAGAAAGGCGACGGAACCTGAGTCAGGTACTTAGCCCACACACTGCAGCGTGGCAGGGAGACCCAGAGAAGCCCCAAGGCATGCAGCTAGAACAAGGACACAGAGCTCTCCAAGCGCTGCCAGAGAAAAAGAGATCAGAGGGAAATTGTGAAAACATACGACAGGGCAGCAGAGGGAGATGAAGGGAGGGTGCGACAGATAGGCAAAGTTCCAAGCCTAGAGGAAAACAGAATTCATGAATGAGGAGCAGACAGAAATTGATCAGAATTCTGCTACAAAGCAATCCAAACATGATTTCAAAGACAAAGCTCTTTAAATGTAAGAAAAATGAATTTGTAGATTAAGAAAACAAACTGAGCACCCAAAGAACATTATTTAAAAACTAGTCAATGCATTTGAAATGAGGAGGAATGTAGACACGGATGAAAGCTGACCTGATTTCAGGGAGAAAAGCTGAGATGATCACCGTGAACACAGCAGAACGAGACAAAAGTTAAAACAATTAGTAACTGATCAGCATGAAAGACATAAAGGTGCTTGATCAGGGGGATAATTGATGTCTCTGAGGGAGAGATTCAAAAACCAAGATTGAGATATAGTCAGAGACAATACAAAAGAAAAATTCTTCGGGAGCAATAAAGAACAGAATGTGCAGTTCAAAAACATACATTATTCCAGGAAAAATTGAATGCAGAATATTCTACACTGTGACATGCTAGAGTTATGCCATTAAAGTTCAAGAATTTAAAAACATTTTCAGGCAGGAAAAAGAAATCACTTACAAGGGGTACAACCCAGGCTGGCCTCCAAGAGGTTGCTCAGATATAGAGGCCACAGACAAAGCTCCTCCAGCAGGGATGGGAGGGATGGGAGTTTTATGAGTATTTGGGATTTGAATCTCTGTCTTTTCCATCCCTACCTGCTCTATCTGGGGAAAGATCCTTGCCTCTTGAGGACTTCTGATCTACAGTATTAAGGAAAACACAGCTTCTTGTAAAACATTCCCCCTTTACCAAGGGGCTTTTATTTTCTCCATTTCCTTCACACCTCTGTCCCAACTCTTCCCACTTCTGTTAAACTCCTGTCTTCATTTTCCACCACCTCACTCTCCCCTATCACCTCTAGTCCAGACCCTCTCAGCATTGTAGACGTCCAGTGCCAGGCCTCCAAGTCCCTCCTACAACCCACTCAGTCAGCCATGTTGTCCTGGACACCTTCAGTAGCCCAGCATGGGCAGGTGATGGGGCTTCTAGCCTGATGCACAGACAAAATTGCACACAGGACACCATTGCCGTCAAAGCAGTGCTGCTTAGGGACCCCATCAGAGCCACTGCCATGGTGGGAAAGAGGCCCACAAACGTTGTAAAGGGTTCCACAGAGGTCTGTAATGAGAACATGGGGTCTGGCTGAGGAAAACACAGAAAGGCCTCAGACCACCCCCTTGGCTCTCACCAAGCTACCTTCTTTTTTCCTATCATGGCTTGTCTTCCTTCTCTGCCTCGTGGGACTCCCTAACAACTCTCCCACATACCAGACAGCCTCCCCCATGTTCCTCTCCCTTTCAAAGTCCCCCTTCTTTGGGCCATGAGTGATGGACAAGGGGCAGTATTTTTAGGATGTCTCACCCTATGCAAATGGCCTGGTTCTGCTTCAGCTTTGCTTTCACCCCAGTGCATTTTGTTTGTGCCTTAGTCCTTTGCTCTCCCTCACACCCAGCGGGTCACCCATGCCTCCCAGATAGCTAATGTGCTGCGGTCAGGCCAGTTCCCTGCCTCCCAACCACACCTTTAAACCACCCCTGATTCTTTTTCCCTCGGTCTTCTACTCTCCCTACTCTCTGAAAATCTCTAATTCAAGTTAATTCTTCCTTTCAAACACCCTTCACAGTCACGTCTTCTGGTCCATCCTTTCTGCCATCAATCTAAACTGAATTTTGATGCAAAGAGCCTTTGAACTGATCTTCCTGCCTCCGGTCTCCTCATGTTCCTATCTACCCTTCACAGTAATTGTTTTTTTTTTTTTGAGACAGGGTCTCCCTGTGCAGTTCAGACTGGCCTTAAGCTCACTTTGTAGCCCAGGCTGGTCTCTAACTCGCAATGATCTTCCTGCCTCAGCCTCCTGAGTGCTGAGATGACGGACGTCCAGCCCTTCGCAGTAATCTTAAAAGACCCCCTTTCAACCCTGCTTGAAAACCTCCAACCCTGAAGACAAAAGCCAGATTCCTTGCTCTGACACCGTGAGTCCTCGCCTTGCTGGCCTCTTCTCCCACTCCTTGCCTGAGGCCCTCGGCTCCAATGGACTGGCCTATGCTGGCAGGCAAATGCCCCTGGCTTTCCCCCCAGGGTCTTTCACGCTTCCTTTCTCTTCCCTTGTCTAACTCCACCACCTTTGCAGGCCCAGTTGCAGCTCCCCCTGCTCACAAAGCCTCCTCGAGGCTCCGGCCTGCAGATCACCTCTGGCCCAGACCATCTCAGCATCTAGACATCCAGTGTCAGCCTCCCTACCACTCCCTTGGTACTGCGAAGCTCTCTTTTTACCTGGCTACATTAGCGGGAGTTCCACAACATCCTGAGTAAACTTCTGCCATTTTTGCTGTGCTGTTTCAGCGAGACTACAAACCCATCAAGGACAGAAGCTCTGTCCCATCCTTCTGTGACTTCCAGCACTCACGTAGGCTTCTCTAAGTGCTGTTCCTAACTGTGTGTCTGGGACCCATCATGAAGTTCTCATTTTTCTGCAGTCTTGTCTCACACAGAGAACAGGCCCCATTCCCTCAAGATGTCATGGGGATATCACCAAAGCTAAAACTAACCACCTCGTTCTGTTGACTTTCCACAGATAGCTTGCAGACTCCCAGAAGAATATCCTCATAGATGAATATGCTCTGTGACAGTATTCATCTTAGTTCCCCACTCTCCCAGGACAGAGACTTAGACAAACAAATTGGTGCCTGTCTTTTCATCTCTCAAATGGAACTAAGCACTGTGTGTTCCTTGGCTTGGAAAACCACAGCAGATTGTCAAGCACAGGGGAGGCAATGTTCCCACTTAGCAGAGTAGCTAACACACATGTTCCTGAGCCATGTTCCTGCAGCAATTAGTGTGAAACCCAAAGCAATTACACATGACCTCTAAGCCCTTAGTAATTACCCTATGAACTTACCAATCATTCGTAGCAATTAGCTGGAAGCTAATTTGCACTGTAAAGTTCCCACTGGGGAGGCAGAGTTAACCCCAGTCCCCAAATCTTGCCAGGGATGCTCTCTCCCAAGTAATTATCCTGACAGGGCTTTGCTGTCTAATTACAGGTGATGGCTTTTCTCTGCTTCTCTAGGCCTAAGAGACAAGGCAAATTTATCCTATCCATGTGCCAAAGCATAGGAGTGTATCATTTTGACTGTCAAATATGGTGGAAATTATTTAAGAAATTCTTGATTTATATATTAATTTACATGATATGGTTATTATATTTGCCTGGTGAGAAAATAATAGCCTATTTCCTGCTTTTTGTTTATAGCATTCTGGCCCTCAGAGTACTTCTACAGGTCTAAGGTCATCTGGTTTCATGGTAATCCTGTGGGAGTCAGTAGTGGATCTTCATTGTCATCCTTCTATAGAGGATAAACTGAGACCAGCAGATTTCAGCAGCATGCAGAGAGGAGCAAAGCTAGCCCGGTTTCTGATCCAACTGGGGTATGCATGCAGCCCCCAGCAGGACTGGGCTGGGATGGGGCCAGGGTGGAACTCACAGCACCACGAGGCTGGTGAGGTTCTGGAAGGCGAAGTCAGGGATGTAGCTGAGGCGGTTGAGGGCCAGGGTCATGGCCTGCAGGGCAGGAAGGTTGTTGAGGGCCCTGACAGGGATCTCCGTGAGTGCATTGTCGTCCAGCCAGAGGTGGCGGAGGGAGGACAGCCCCTCAAAACTCCTCTCCGGGACCAGGGAGATGAGGTTGGCATCTAGGCGCCTGGTGGAAGAGAGGATGAAGAGGGGTCAATCGAGAGCAAGATGCAGATCAAGATCTGAGACTGGGCTGGGTCAACCAGTCCCCCAAAATGACTTCTGAAGTGCCCTGGGGCTGTGGTTGTGACCTGACCACCATTTATCATGTATGTTACCTGTTCAAGTCCCCATATTTAGCTTCCATTCCAACCCACTTTTTTGTTTCTGTTGGTAGCGCTGGGGATGGAACCCAGCACCCGACGCATGCTGAGCGAGTGTTCTGCCACTTGAAATGCCCATAACTTCTTTTTTTTTCCAGCTCTTTGAGAAAGGGTTTCACTATGCAGCCCAGGCTGGCCTTGAATTGCAGTGGTCTTCTTGCTTCAGCCTTCCGAGTGCTGGGATTACAGGCATGCGCCATTAACCAGGCCTTGCCCACAATTCTGGATCCTTTATGCCACACATTTCTATTTATGAAATTTATGTGATGTCATTTGGCTTCACTCTTCCTCTAAGATCCAAGGTTGAACCCACAGCCCATTTGTGGATGCCAAGTAACTCCCCTAAACTAAATCTGTGTCATAGCCCCCCTGCTCTGAGTATGCCATTATTTTTCCCAACCCTGTCCATTCAAAGCCATATAATGGAGATGTCCCCTGTATTTATTGGAAGAAGGAAAGCTCCTCCTTCTGTACTTAACCAAAGAAAAATGACTCCCCAGGGATGTAAGCTATTCTCTGTCACCCACTCCTAGAACTGCCTGTTTCTTGCCCCTTCAAGAACCTGAAGTTCTGTGAGGCTTCTGCTAAAGTCCTGGGGCTCCTTCCTGATTTAATGACTTGGGCAGGTCTCAGCATACCATGGTTGAAACCCTTGATTTGCTGCTTCTTAGAATAAGTAAACAGACGGTGGGCGTTTCTGTCTGTGCCCAAGGGATACTTGGGTAACCCAAGGACTTCTGGTGTGAGCTGTGGAAGATCTTGGTAGACCAGAAAAACAAGGAGACTGCTCATCTTAGCCTTTTGCAGATTTGTGTCTGCCGGAATGTCTATTATCAATATACTACTGTCTTTTCCTCCTTGTCTGAGACTTAGGCTAATTGGCACTGCTTTAGAGAGACCCTGCCCACCAGGAGACCACACAGTTACTGGAGGCAGAAGATCAGCAAAGAGATGGTTGCTGAAAGGGACAGCGATAGCTGCAGCATTTGCTCTAGAAACTTGAAAAGTGAATTTGACCACTGTAGTGTCCAGGCCCCAAAGTCCCCTAGTGGTAATCCCTTTGGCTCTTGATCTAGGATGTACAGCAATGGCCCAGCAGGCTCCTTGGCATGGTAAAGTTATCTGAAGAGTCTGAGAGTCTGTTTAGCATCCCACAAATTGCGCCATTTTCCTGCTATTTTTCTACACACGAAATCCACGCAAAATCCCCCCTCACCTCAGTCCCAGTCCCAGTGTGTCTGGGCTCCTGCTAGCCAGAAACTTAGGTAGGATGTCAGTGTCACCTTGCCCCTATCTGCTACCTTTCTGGAAAACTGAGCCTGGAAAATGACAACCATTCTCACAGGAAACCAAGACACTTCCTGGCCTGACACCATGTAGCTCAGCCAACCACAAGTGTGGTGACTTCTCAAAAGAGCTTCATTCCCTAGTGGCTGAATCACCAAACCCTCAGAGTGCAGAGCTGCCCTGCTTGAGCCCTACCTTGGTGGAGCAGAGCTCCCGGTGAGTGATTTCCTGAGCATTCACTTACTATGTTCTTCTCTCCTCTCTCTCTCTCTCTCTCTCTCTCTCTCTCTCTCTCTCTTTCTACCAGAAATCAAACTCAAGACCTTGCACTTGCCAGGCAAGCACTTACACCACTGATCTATATTCCCAGCCTACACTTACTGTGTTCTAAGAGATATCCGTGGATCAAGTCATTTGTTTTTACGGTCTATGAGGTTAACATTTTGCAAATGAGAAAAATTAAGTAGAGAGAGGTTAAGTAACTTACTCCAGGTCAAACATCTAGTAAGTAGCAGAGCTGGGATTCAAGCCCAGACCCAGCTCCACAATATGCATCCATAACCATTATACCACACCACTGGTACTTTCCAGAAAGGCACTATTTATATGCCTCGCTGATTTTTACACCAACCTGTTCCGCTCCCAGGATACCTCACCTCCACCCCCATCAGCAGTCTCTGGTATTTACACACCTGCTTGTCACCCTGTTGAGGAAGCCTAGCATAGCATCACTCAGCTTGGGCATTCTGGCCCTGTCATCCCACCCTGAGCCATCAGGAGCAGCAGTGGACCTCTCAGATCTTCCTCTAGGTCCTCTTTGCTTCATGATGAGTACATGGGCCTAAGCATCCCCTGGGAGCTTGTTAGAAATACAGACTTACTAAATCAGAATGTGGATTTTAATCTGATTCCCAGCTGACTCATTGATTCCTAAGCACATTTTTGTGCTACAGCACAGGGCCCGGTCTTCCAGAACCTCCCATGTTCTGGCCTGATGAACATAAGCAGACAAGAGAGAAGGGTTGAACGCCGTTTCCTCCTGAAGTTAGCGCTCAGCTGGCCACAGGAGTCTCCTTCTTGGGTTTGATCATCAGTTGTTACAGAAGATGAGGATTCTACTTCATCCTCTCGGCTATGCTAATGACCACAGGGGGGCGCTACGTTCAGTTCTGAATTGCTAGCACCTAGTGCAATGCAGAGTTGACAGGTGACACTTAGTAAGCATTTCTGAACAAATGACTAAATAGGTATCTTTTGAATCCTTTGCCTTCAAGTCCTGAAATGATAGCCTGACCAGGCATATCAGGAAGGTGGAAGAGACCACCCTGTCACTTCAAGGGCTCTCCTCCCCATTCTCAACAGATGTCAACAGATGTCCAGACTGTCCTCCTGATCCTGGGAGGCCTTCTCAGTGTGGGCAGCATCTTGTTCCCAGGTTTCCCTGGGACCACCGATAGATACGTGAGTGCTGAGTCCTGTTTAGAACCCCACAAAAGTTGTTTATGATGGTCTTCTTAAGGGAAAGTGAAGCATAGACAAGGAGAAGTAGCAATAATAAGAAGCAGGAACCTGGGTAGTGTGGATGGAGAAAGGGGCACAGATTCCAGATTGTAAGGATTTACAAGACCACACTGATGAAGCCCAGCAGTTGCCTGAATATGGGTGCCCTGTCCTCTACAACTGCCTACCCATGGGGCAAATTCACAAAACTGTGAAGCTTGATTCTGCAAGAAGGGTGCCGCTGCCTTCCCTGAAGTCCGGCACTGGCAGAAACTCTATACCTTTGTGACCCCAATAATAGTCATTGTTTCCATCTACTGAGCATTTGTCATATGACAGATAGATATAGTGCCAGATACGAGTAAGTGACCTGCGTCCTCACACCAGGCATTATCTCTGATTAGCTGCATTTTACATCGCAATTAAGCTGCCCAAGATCATGCAACTAGTGACCCAAAGAGCTGATCCCAGTTTCCTGATGCCAAAACACATGTGCTTTCCCACTGCGCAGTTGGATGAAGGGGATGAGAATCTGCTCGCCTACACGAGAAGCCTGGGAAGCAGGGCAGAGACTGGGATGCACCAAGCAGCTGTGTGCGTGTACAGCAGGACAGAGAGCTAGAAGGCAGACAGGAACTGGGACAGGGCAGGGCCAAGGGAAGCCATCTTTATTCCATGAGCTCGGGAGGCATTTGGGAAGTTGCTTCTTCCTTGTGAATGTGTATGTAAGCACACACATGCCAGCACGTACACTGTACACTCACAAGTGGGTCCCACAAAAGACAGTGTTGGTCTGGGGGTCTGGTGACCTCAGGGAGAAACTGGACACCCAGTAATTGCAGGTCCTGGTGGTTTTGGTGAGGACACAGCACCTCCACAAACGTGGACTCCCAAGGAACGCAGGGCAGAATGTTGGAAGCGGCAGGAAAAGGGAGGGTACAACACTGACTTCTGCTTCCACTGCTCTTCTCGGACATTGCCTCCTCCTCTCCAGGGTCCTCTGAGTCTCGGGGACTCCTGCAGCTCAGCACCTTGGCTGCAGAAAACTCTCACTTGTTCTCTCCCCACCTGGCTTCTGGGAGGATGGTTGCTCACGGAAGAAAGCCCAGTCCCCTTGGGCCAGGAGTCAGGCTCCCTGGGGTCCCCAGTCTTTTGAGGTTGGTGAGCCCTAGGCTCCCCTGCCAACTAGAGGTAGAGGGGGGCTAAAAGAGCCATTTGGGGCCCCAGACCTTTCTGAGCAGCTCCTTTGGCAAGTGGGAGAGTTATTCCTAACTCAGGTTTGGCAGGAGGAAGAGAGCAATTACACCAATTAAGCTCTGGAATAAAATCAACATCTCTCCTCTTTCTCCACGTGGGCCTGGGCCCCTCGAGTGCTTTTTGATTATAATTCTTACCTGAGGTAATAAGGCAGATTAGCAGGGCACTCACAGGCCAGTTTGGGCTTGCCAGGACTCAGGGAAACAGCCTAACCTCTCTAGAACTGCATGGTTCTTCATGCTCCCCCAGCTCAGGACTGAGGCCGAGACAGGAAGGGACAGAGTGAATGTGGGAGTATTTCTCTCTACAGCCCAAGGGGTAGGCAGTAAGAAAGTCATCTTGCGTTAGGGTGTCCAAAGAAGCTGGCGACACAGGAGTTCCGCTTGACTAAAGTAGGAGGAGGACCTAACAGGGAGAAAGATGTAAAGGAAGAGCTACAAATAGGCAGCAGAAAATTACCCACTGACAGTGATCCAGAAGGGCAATAGTATAAACTCGCAGTAACATCATAGACATGCACAAAGGGAGTGGCTTGGATGGGGCTGTAACTCAGGACATCTTTCCACTCTACAAGCCTGGCTTCCCTAAAGTGGTGGAGGGCAGGGAGACACAACAGCAGAGAAAACGTTTTCACTTGGAAACTGGGGGTTCTTGCAGCTCACAAAGGATTAGGTGGATCTAATATACACTTTCTCTAATCCATCCTATGTCCTGCCAGATTTTAGCCAAATGCAAAACATAAGGGACAGGTTTGGGGCTGTACCACTAGGTGACCCATGGATATCACTAGGTATTCATTTAAAAAGAATCATGCATGCAAGCCTCCAAGTGTAGTGCCTGCTTTCTGAGCACAGGCTGACTTTGAATCTAGAGGCCAGCATGCCCTGCAGGAGATGAGGAGCACAGCAGGAAAAGGGGGCAGGTGTCCTATTCCGCTCAGGTCAGCCATGACCCGGGTTCTCCTCCAGATCTGAGACATATGAGGGGAGAGGTCACAGCAATTATAGGGTGGAGTCTTCAAGAGCAGAGAGGCTGAAGACCAGAATTTATGATGACAGAGGCCCAACAGGGCTGCGACACATCTAGAAGGAGCTCATGCCTAGGGACCTTCCTATGGTGTGGTCCCGTCATCCAGAGGAAGTATCTCTAGCCACTCCTGGAAGTGAATGTCTCTTTCCCTCTCAGCCCATCAAGTTTTTGCAGAGAGAGAAAGGAGGACCAAGGATCTATTCAGACGCTGAAAGTTCAGGGGCAGGGACTCCCCTGGGCAGCGGGCACCCCGCAGCCAAACTCAGGCTTCTCTGCCCTACTCCCTGCCCAGTTTTCCTGCCTCCTCTCCTCGAGCCTGCTCAGCACTCAGACCTCCTGGATAAGATGGGCTGTACAAGGTGCAGGATCCAACACAAAATGAACATGCAGAGCCTTTGTTCAAAACTCCTGAAGAACCTCATGATAGCAGTGGCACCGTTCACCCAGGCTCGAGGCCCTTCGGAGGCCAGGACTCTGAGCATCAGCACAGGCTGGCCGCCCACAAGTCATCCCTGCTCTCAAGGTCACAACACCCCCAAAATCAAGGGCCAGGCTTTGCAGTGTCACTTCCTGATTGTGACTGTGAGGGGGAGGGATAGAGAACTTGAAGACACGGACTGTTCATTGACACAGTTGTCAATTGCTCTGGACTAAACCCTGGCTGGGTTTTTATCTCAAAGCCTCACCCCAAGCACAGAGTAGCACAAATTGACTTAGTGTGCAATATGGAGAAGGGAGAGAAGCGAGAAAATGCATCCCAGGTTCCGGTGTGGGCAGAGAGGAGTGTGAAACGGGGAGGTATTAAAAGTTAAAAATAAAAGCAGCCACTATGGAAATGGTTATTGTGTGGGGAAAATATTCCATGTGGGAGCCGTTGATTGCCTGGAGGGACAAACAGCCCAGTTAGGAACCTGCCAGGGAAGGTGAGAGCAGGCTGGCACCTGCAGCATGCTGAGGAGAGCCCCGGGCCTCCCTGGGCAGCAGGGCCCTGCTCCCACCAGTACTGGCCGCCTCTGCATGGAGAACACCGAGGTGGGGGTGTTCACTGCCTGCAGCCATGCCCTGGTCCTGTTGGCAGGAGGGCTTGCCCAACTGGACTCAGCCAGGGAGGTATGGGGACCCAGGTACCTTTGCACACCCTGACCACTCCCAAGATCCCCTGTAGAGACCACTGCCTGCCTTCTCGGAGGCCCCTTGGGGTTTCATGAGAGCTTGCACCCAGCTTCTACTCCACTGTGTATCTCCCGCACTGCCTTTTGGTTCCCTGAAATCACCCTCATTACAGATGGTATTGATGGGTGGATTAAACACAATAATCCTACTATTGCCCCAGCAGTGTATTCAGTTCTGAGGCTCGAATTTGCATGATACACAATTCCTCTCCACAGAAGCTCTCACACAATATACTATATTATTTAATGAAATGACATAAAAGCTAACAGTAAGAACTAGCTGACTGTCAGGGCCTCTGAGCATTATATACATTCTCATATTCAATCTTCGCTGCAGACCTGGGGACTAGGAACCGTAGTATTCTCAGGATGTTCAGGGAGGCAAAGCACAGTCTGACTCCAAAGCCTCAGTCTTTAAAAACACAGCTACCTATGCTTTGATCAAGTGTGCAGAAAGCTCTTGGAGCTGGGTGACCCTTCCCAGAGGGCTTTTCTGTACTTCCAAGGGATCACCCTGCAAATCAGGCTTCCCTTCATCAAGACTAGAGCACCAGAGTTTACCTCCCAGCTAACGGAAGCAGGCCCAGCAGGGTTCCATGCTCTGGAGCTGTGCCCAAAACAGACTCTAGGAAATGCATCTGTCCTAGAAAAAGAAGCAAGTCTGGAACACACAGATAGGACTGCACCCGAGTCCAGGAAGCTCCCTTTCCAGCACTTCCTCCCTGCCAGGCACCAATATCCCTAGAGTCTGGGCAGCAGGGAACCCCTCCCCCACCTACCATCCTCTCTGCTGAGACAGTGGTGCACGAGGGAGCTCTCCAGGAAGGCTGGAAGGTGCTGTCCAACACAGGGGCCAGTAGGCATGGTGACTACTGGGCACTTCCCATGTGGCTGATATTAGTAGGGAACCGAATTTGGGGATTGTTCTTCATGTGCAGCTAGTGGTTGCCATACAGCTCTGAGAAATTACCTGGGCTCCATGCATAGAGATAAATGAGATCGGGTCCCTGTTCTGGAGGAACTCGGTTTATTCATGAAGATGAGCACATAAACAACAAAGAGAGACAGAGGGTGAGAAAAAGAGAAAGAAGGAGAGGGAGAGGGAGGGAGGGAGACAGAGACAGAGACAGAGAGAAATAGAGACACAAAGAACTGTTAGACCACAGAAGGGAGGGCAAGCTTCCCAGAAGAGGCAAAGCTTTGTGCTAGGCCTTGAGAAATAACTGAATTTCCACTGGCAGAGAGAAGAATACGCACAGAGGTGTTGACCAGAGCCCACCACAGAAGAGGAAAAGCTACCAGCTGTGTGTGTGTCAGGAGCAGAGGGTCCTGGGTGGGGTGGAGAATGAGGGCGGGCTGAGACAGACAAGGCAGCCGGGAAGAGAATGTGCTGGTCCTTGGGGACTTCATGAATCAGACCTTGCACTGCAGGGAATGTGAAGTCTGAGACAGAAAAACAGCTCTGAGGTGCAGGTGTGGAGGCTGGCAGGGCCTTGGTGCTGCTGCCATGTGACCTCCAGCCCTCCTCTTTTGCCTCTCTGGGCTTAGTTTCTCCACCTGCAGAGGATGGGGCTCGCTAAGAGGTCCTTGTGGCTCTTTCTTCCTAGTAGTTGATACTTTTCTTGGACAAATTCTTCTGCGCTATGCCACTGTGTCTCCAGGACAGGGACCTCACTGAACAGGTCATCTTAGAAGCATATGATGTTGGCCAGCAGTTTAGGCAGCCAGTTCTACCCCACACCCCACAAACATCACGAGATGACTAAAATCCCACCATGGGACAGGATTCTTTTTTAGAGTACAGAAGCTACCTGCAGGTGTGTTTTTAAAATCTGGCAAGTATCATCCAGTAACCTTTTAGTAGAGAACAGCTTTTTGAGGGAAGCTTCTGAAAATGAGACACAGATTAGGAAACCAGGAGCTCTGCTCCAGAGAACTGGGGAGCTGGGAAGAATG
>PVJX010000083.1:137060-326751 GCA_004027295.1 Dolichotis patagonum
AAATATTCTAAAGATGAGAAAAATAAAAAGCAACAGCATTTTTTTAAATTTTAAAAATACAAGCAAAAGGTGGTAGCATTGTGAAACCCAGAGGAAGATCACAGTTTCAAAAATAATTTGCTATTGGGGGTTGGGAGAGTGGAAGGTATTTGGCACCTCAATAAGGTATGAGTAATCATGACCTCTATGAAGGAGGAACAAAACTCCATGAAAAAAAAAAAAGAGGCTTAGAAGAACAAAAGCATAAAATGAGAAAAAATAAAGGTACATTTTCAAAGGCAAACAGAGACCCAAATGGAGCAAGGTAGAATACGGGAAGTTTGCACGGAAAGGACAGTTGAAAGAGCAACATTCAAATTCGCATTGTGAGTGATAAAGAATAAAACCAGTGTCACCAAAAATCGGCAATGGGCAAGGCAAGCATGAGAGTTTTCCTTGAAGTGAGAATAAAAGGGCAAAGAGATAAAAGTTATGAAAATGAAGATGAGACAAGTGGGAAAGAGGACTGAAGTTCAACTTAAGAACTGTAGGTGCCCCTGAGGATGAAACCCACAATGGAAGGAGCAGAAGCCATGGTTTAATGAAAAAGAATTGCAACTGGAAAATGCTACAGATTTAAAAAGTCTATTGTATTTCAAGCACACAGAATAAAAAAAGATTCATACCTAGACACAATTTTCAATTGTTAGGATAGAGGAAAAAAAATTTCATAAATCTTCATAAAGAAGAAACACGCCATCCTTCGAGAAAACAAAACAATAGACTGACCTCAGAATGTCCTGGCACCCTGCATGCCAGAGGAAAAGTGCAGTTTTATCTACAGAATTCTGAGAAAAACATTGTGATCCAGGAATTGAATATCTATTTAGTGGGACAATTATTTGTGAAGTCCACAAAAAATACATTCTTAACCATGTAAGGTGTTGGAAATATATTGTTCTTGGTTCAAGAAAAAAAAATACTCAAAGATGCAGAACAGGTCATTGAAAGAGACAATTAAAATAAAGAACTCAAGACTGAGGACGTCTTGACTCCACTTCCAGGCAGGATGGAGCAGCAGGAACAGGGCCTACTCTTATGTCTCAAACAACCAGAAAACCAAGGCTTCAGACAGGGGGCAACAGGCCGCACCAGTCAGTGCTCCTGAAAGAAGAGAAACAGTGAAAGGAGCCCTTTGATTGCCCTAACTTGCTGCCCGGACAGAGCTTCAAGGCTTCTGTGTAAAGTGAACTTGTGTTCACTCTGACAGACAGGGATCAAAGTCTGGAGACACACTGATGGCTCAAATTTGAGCACCACTACAAAGGAGAGAAAGAAGGGAGAGGAGAGGGAGGACAGCAGAAATATAGATAAAACATTAAAAAAGAAAGTGACCATAGAAATGAGGCAAAAACTGTATTGTGTTTTTCCAGAAGATTCCATTTTCCTCAACATGTATTTAATGTACTCACATACAGTGAAAAGATTTTGATAAAATAGATAATTTTCAGGAAAATACAATGCCCTAATTGACCAAGAAAGAGAAAACCAGATGAGACTCAACACTGAAGAATAAATTAGAAACATAATCACAGAATTTTCTTCTCAAACACAAACCTTGGAGCAGGCAATTTATCAGTACATTCTTCCAAACTTTCAAGTGAGAAATATTCCTCATACTTTATAAATTGTTGCAGGGATAGAAAAGGCCAGAATAATGCTCAGCTAACTCAGTTTAGTCCAATGACAAACACTATCCAAGAAAGCACCAAAACCAAGCTATGAATATTTAAGTAGTATATAAATATTGTGAGTACAATACTGTCACTGGAACCCAAAAAGAATAATTTACCACTACCAATATGGGCCCATTCCCAGAATACTATGATGGCTATAGTAAAATGGGCCCAATATAGATATATAGATTAATGTATTAGATTAATATATACAGAAAAGCCACTGAGAAACATTGAAAATCCTAACTTTTAAAAAGACTTGAAATATTAGAGGCATTCTTTCTTGAAAATGATGTACTATATTAAAGATTTCTAGCATTATCCATTATGAGAAAGTACCAGGAATATTAAAGTACTAGGAAATAGAAAGTACTAGGAATATTAAAATCTGGAACAAGATAAATATGTTCATTATCATAATTGCTAATAATCCTTCTTCTGAAAATTCTAATGTATAAGATAAAAAAATGAGAGCTATTAATATTATTTACAAACAATATTATGTATCTATGATCAGAACTGAAAGGTCAAATGATAAAACCCTTAAGATTACTAAAAAACTTCAATAAAGTGACTCATACAAAATGAATGTGTATACTTGCTATAGTCTGTGTTTGGGTGAGCATGTTCTCCTTAGGGTCCTGAGGACTTTTTGCTGGAAACTTGGTCCCCAGGGTGGCAGTGCTGAAAGTGGTGGAACTTTAAAGAGGTCAGTCCCAGCAGAAGATAATTAGGTCATCACTAGCACAACCACTGGGAAAGATTAACGTAGTTCTTGTGGGTCGCGGTGAGTTCTCGTGACCTCTGCATCTCTCTTCCCTGCTGTCTCACCAGGTGCTCTCTGCCTCTTGACACACTCCTCCCATGACGCCAGCCACTGTGTTGCCATGTGGCTACAGCAGATGCCAGCACCATGCTCCATTCTGGACCTCCAGAATTTTGAACTAAGTAAGCTTCTTTTCTTTACAAATTATCCAACTTCAAGTATTGCATTATAACAACATAAAACAAATGCACACGACAGCTAGGTACTTTCCTAAGTTTCAAGAAGAGACAATGAAGAAGTCACCCCTTCACCTCAGTGCCAGCCACCAATAAATAAATAAATATGATAGAAGCAACAAAACCTAATAAACATCAAGAAATAATTTTGACAACAAATATATGAATCTTTAATGAAAAAACTAAATGCATGAAAAGATTACTGAGATATAAAAGATGCTTTGAATTAAGAGAAATAATAAATCCTGTAGGAGAAGACTAAATTTTCTAGGGTATGTAAAGTGCACAAAATCCCAATGTCCATCGACTGATATATACATAAATCAGTTTGGTTTATTCATATAACGAAGCGTGGTGCATGTTAACAAAACACGGATAAAACTTGAAAATATTATGCTGGGTCAGAGAAGCCATACACAAAAGATGATGTATTGTATACTTTCATTATGCAAATTGTCTAAAACAGACAAATGCAGAGAGACCGAAAGTAGAATAGTGGTATTCAGGAGGTGAGGGAAAGAGAGGTGGAGAATGGTTGCTAACGAATAAAGATTTTCTTTTGAGGTTGATGAAAATGTTCAAGAATTAAATAGTGGTAATGGTTATAAAACTTTGTAAATATGCTAACATTGAATTGAAGAAACTGCGTATAATTCCAGCACTCAAGAGGCTGAGGTAGGAGGATTGCTGTGAGTTCAAAGCCAGCCTGGGTTACATAAATGAGTTCAAGGCCAGCCTGCGCTACATAGTGAGACCCAGTCTCAAAAAAACAAAATGAGGAAACTTTGCTATGCAAGTTGTATCATAATTTTAAAAAATATTTCAAGCGAGTTATATAATAGTGTAATTATAGCTATATTAGTATAATTTCAAAGAAACAGTAAACCAGACTAGACACAATGCATTAAAATGTCCCATACAGGAAGCACATGTGTTTGTGAGAGTATGTGTGTTCAGAGAAACACACAGAAATGTTAACAAGCATTGTGTCTGGGTGGTAAGATTGCGGATGACTTTTATTTTCTTCTTTTTATTTTTTGTATTTTCTAAATTTTCTACAATGAGTCAGAACAAAAATAAACATGTTTTTTAAAAACAAAGTGCGTCAGCATATAATTAAGTCCTGGACTCTTAGAGACCAGGGGGTCAGGGAGGAGCTCGGCGGAGCTGCAGCCTGGCCAGGGACGTGCCCTGGGGAGGACAGGGTTGGCGTGTGCAGGGGAAAGGGACTCATTTGCATCACACCTCACCTTCTCTGTGTCCCACCTTTCCCCGAATCTCCTCCTCAGCGTGTCCCCAGGTCTTGGCATTGGAATCACGTCCTGACCACGAGGGGCATAGCTGTGGTCCAGGCCCTCTCCAGCCGTGGGCTCCCGACCAGCCTCACCCGCCATCCCCAGGAGAGACTTGGAGGTCCGCCGCAGACAGCTGAGCCGCTGTGCTCTCTCAGACACATCCGCACCATGGGAATCCTGCAGGGCTCCAGTCCCTATGACTGTCCTCTGCTGGCCACTGCAGGGCCAACTCTCTCTGCAGACAGGTTTCTCAGAGGCACAGAAAGCTGGGCTTGCACCCGACCACTGCTCTAGATCCAGTCTTCCTCCCTGTCTGCCCCCCATTCACACTTTACGCACACTCTTCCGTTCCTCGCAAAAGCTGTCTTTTCATCATCGGTTCAACTCTTCTCCACTTTCCACATAGCTAAAGCCCCACAAACGCCCCCTCCTCCCACCCCACCACACTCTGGACCTCTTTGCCCAGGACTGCTGTGAACGCGTCTTGAACCTCTCATTTGATGATAAACTCGCTGAAGGCAGGCGTCTCAACAGAGATCCACAGGACAAAAATGTATCGGAAGGGGTGATCCTCACATCCTCTCCTCAGGGGTGACGGCCACCCAGGAGCACTGGCCCAGGTCTCAGAGGGTATAGCATTGCTCCCCTCAGGGAAATCTAATTTCACAGTAAAGTCTGGCAGGGGAGGAAGAACCACAAACCCAGCCCCTATTGTCTGTCTATCCCGCTCTAGCTCCTAATGGGGAGGGCTTCTCTGAGCTGCCCAGAGTGCCCTACCTGTGGCCCGTCGGTAGCAGGAAGGATGTCACTGGGAGAAGCAGTCCCGGGAATTAGTGAACAGTGGTATTAACGGCAAGAACACCCTTGCTATGCAGTCAGAGTGTGTCTAACATGGTGCTCTGTCTTTCTCTACATCATGTCACGAATCTCCAAAATGACCTATTACTCCATTTCACAGACTACAAAACTGAGGCTTGGAACATTTAGGCATTTGTCTATGATTTTTTATCAGAAAAGGGAAGAGCTGCCTTAAAAAAAAAAGTAGCAGCTATTTTCAAAGAAAGCCACTAAAATCACATGGCACCCTTTCAGCTGACAGGAGACAGGATTCCCTGGGCTGTCATATTCTAGAGGCACAGACTGAGCCAGGACTTGAGGCTGCTGTCCCTGGATCAGGGCTCCCAGCTGGATGTGGTGAGGCCTGGGTGGTGTGTGTGTGTGTCTGTGTGTGTGTGTGTGTGTGTGTGTGTGTGTGAGGTCCCAGCCTTGCACAATGCTCACACTCAGTAAATGCTCCAAGGTTCACTTTCCTTTCTCCCTCTTTCTTTTAAACCTTGAAGCAGCTTGGACACAATCAGATTCAGCATGCTTGTTGAGGCAAGCCAGGAAGGGTGGACCTCTGTTTCAGAACTTTCCAGATTTGCCAAAAGGTTCCCACTTTGTGTCCCAACCCCTTAGATCTGAATCCAGATTTCTAGATGATACCTAAAGGGTACTGTTGACTGCCACATCATGACCCTCCTGCTCAGCCTGCATTCTGATCAGGTTCTCCCTCCCTCTGGCAGCAGGAAGCTGGTGTTGGCAGGCTCTGGGTCCACCAGGGCATTTGGCGCAGCCGGGGCTGGCTGAGATACAGAGCAATCCTGTCACTAAGTGCCCACTGGGCCTTTTGTTCCCAGGAGAGTTTAGTTCCATTGCATGTAGCCCAGGGCTTGTGTCCACTTTACAGATGGGAAAACCAAGACTAAAAGACAAGGAAAAGTTCTGAAGACTGAGGATGACTAACTTTAGTATTCCATGTTTGCCATGTGCCCAGAATCAGATGGTCATTCTACTGGGACTTCCTGGAGGAGGTGAGTGGTGCACGGATATAGGCAGTGGAGAAGTGCCTTGGCAGAAAGGAAGAGGAAAGCACCCTTGCCTGAGAAATGGCTTCAGCCAAGGCTTGAAGGTAGAGGAGAATGAGTTTGGCCATAAAGGTGGAAGGAAGGGACAAGAGGCTTAGAGTGAAGAGCAGGGACTACAGACCCCAGGTGTAAACCAAAAGATTTACCCCAGCTGGTAAGGGCATTGGGGGTGGTTCCCGATCAAAGGATCACAGTGACTTAAATGGTGCCCTCTGATGACCTGGGGAACCCTTGGGCCACCCTTTGCCACCCCCTCAAGATTCACCCCCACCTCGACAAAGCACAGAACTGGGAATCCACTTAGTTTGCTTCTGGTCTCCCCAACTTTCCTGCCGGGTGCACACTAGACTGCCCTTCCTCTGCAGTCCTCTTTCTCCCTCTCTTCTTTCTCTTTCCCTTCCTTTCCCCCTTTCTATCTCCTCTTCCTTCCAGGTGGGGTCCCCCCCACTGCCCCGCCCCCCACGCTCCAGATGTTCTGAAGGGGTTTTTACTGCACGGGCGCTTCAGGCCCCAGGTTAGCAGATGTGCAGCTGAGAGACAGGTTAACGGGGGTCTGGGGAATGTGCCGGAGCGGAGGGGCTGGGGGCTGAGACAGCTGCACTGGCCCAGAAGGCCTGGTGGCTCCCTGAGGAGGCCTCCCAGCCTCATTCCTTCAGCTGCAGCTGACAGGGCAGGAAGGGAAGGGGAATCCACTGGGGGAGCGACCTGCTGGGGAAGCAGGCCTCCTGGCTCCCTGGCTAGGATGGACCCGGAGCTTCCTCTCCATCCCTTCCCACCCCCACCGACTGCACCTCCGGAAATTACGAACACCTCCCCAGGTAGTCAGCCTGCTTCCCCCAGCCCCTGCCTCTTCATTTTGGATGTCCCTTCTCCACAAGTCTGAGCGGCTGCAGGGACACAGATCAGCCTCAAGTAGCAGGTAATTCTAAATAATGTTAGTCTTGGCTTCAGAAGACATTGCATAGCTTAAAAATTTTTTTATTCTGTTTTATTTAAGGTGAGACATATTCTAACATACAGACCCTGAGAATTTAGCTATCAGATGGCAGAGGCCCCCACTCCTCTCACCTTACCAGGCACCATGCTCACACCCAGAGGCGCTGCCCATGTTAGGCGCTAAGCTGGGTTCTTACTTCAAGCCCCCCCCCAACGACTGTCTGCTCCCCTACCTGCCCTGAAAGTGATAGCGTGGGGTAGGAAGGGCTTTGTGCCCTGGATGTCATACCTTCCTCCTCCAAGGAAGAACGCTGAGGGCAGGAGGAAGCTGTGGTAGAAAGTATGGACTCAGGAAGCAGACACACCTGAGTTAAGAAATCCAAGCCCTGGTTCTTACAAGTTTCATGTTACTGGGCAAATTCCTTAACCACTCTGATCTTCTTTCCTCCTTCGTTAACTTACACATTTATGCTGCAGTCTTCCCTGGGGAATACGGGAAGGGTCCCCCCACCAGCCTCTAACTGTTTCCAGCTGTCCACTTTCTTAGATGGAGAAATGACCCCTTCCTCTGGAGGCCTTTCCAGGGGTCCTGGCTTTGGTGCCCGATGAGTGGCGTAGACCGAATCTTTAGCAGATTACTCACTGCTGCTACGTCCCACGCATGGAACTGGATCTGGGAAATCCCAGACTTATAAAGACACCCGCTCTCTGCCCTCTCGGACCTCAGAGGGGCCAGTGAACTAGAGGGTAGTGCTGGAATTACAGGCTACTGTGTGCATACTTCTGGGGGCACTGGAATCAATCTGGAGGTCAGCAAAGGCTCCTGCAGCATGAGACATCTGAGCTGAGCCCCAGGGGACGAGTAGGAGGCAGGAGCGATGAGTTAGAAGGTGAGAAAGAGAAATCAGAGTGAACATCCCAGGTAGAGCGAACCACAAAGAACAGGAGCAGAAGCTGCCGGCCGAACGGAAGTGCCAGTTACCAGGGGGCTCCCGCACACAGTGGGAAGGAATCCGTGAGCGGCAAGCAGGAGCCAGGTCCTGGGGTGTCCAGCAACTTAACCAGGGAGTTGGGGCTGTGTCTTCAGCATGACTGAGAGCCACAGAAGAATTTTAAGCCTCTGGCGGCAGCGTTGGGAGAGATTGAGGTATGTTCTCAAGGGAAGCAAGGGGACCATTGAGGAAGTTGTCTTAGCCACCTAGGCAGGGGATGACATAAAGAGGAGGACTTACAGTGGAGCAATCAGGCAGACAGTCACTTGACCAACTGGATGAAGAAGTGGCGAAAGCATCATGGGTGACACCTCAGTTTCAGAATTTGGAAACCGAACGGATGGTGGGATCTCCTGGAGAAGGGTGTGCATGAGAGGGTAGACTGTGGGTTTGCTCTGGGAAACGTTCAGTTTGAGGCACTGCTGGGTCATCCAGTAGGTGACCCACTAGGCCAATTTAGGCTGGAGATGTAGACAGGGGACCCACCGGCTTCCAGGTGGTTCCAGAGTCTTTTGGCAGGTAGCAGACTGCCTAAGGAACTGGGGCTGGCACAGAGAGACAAAGCCAGAGGCCCTGAGAACTATGTCCCTTCCAAGCTGGGCTGGGGGAGAGCAGCCCTAGGCAGAGAACCGGGAGGCCGAGTCCTCACAGCAGCCACAGGGAGAGACGGTCTGCACTCCCAGATGCTTCTGCGCCTGTGGAGGAGACGGGGCTGGAGAGCCTGGGCACAGGGTCCTCTCCCTTCTGCTGGACTGGCAGGGTCACAGACGCCACACTGGAAAGGAAGAAATGGAGGCAACCAGGGTGGACTCCGAAGGGGAGGAGAGGGAAGGCGTGGGAGGGGCTGTGGGACAGAGACCCAGTGAGGTTTCGTGAGTGAAGACCTAATGCTGTACCCACCACATGGAGGGGTCACATTCCAGAACGACTGATCTTAGAGCCCTCTGGTCCACACGGTCACACAGACTTGAAAGTAGACCGCCCCTTTTCCCAGGGAAAAGTGTCTGCACTCCTGGTCTGGGCACAGTCTGGCTGCAGCTCCTCTGCTGGTCACTGGGTAACGCTGGGAACACGCACCCTCTCTCTGCTGCCTGCTTTTCTCACCTGTAAAAGAGGCTGTTGGCCTGGGTGACCCTGCACCTTCCAGCTCTGGTATCCTAAGGCTCTGTGGTCTCAGGCAGGCAGCCTCCACCCACACAGACTCTGCTGTGGCCAGGGCAGGAGCCTGGACACTTGCTGCATTTACTAGTTGGATTCTACTCTCCAGCAAGTGGCTGGCAGCCACCTGGGCTTCTAAGGTTCACAAATGACAGAAATTATTCATGGACCACCCTTACTCAAAAAGAGACCACATTTACTGGGTATGGTAGCTCATGCTTATAATTCCAGCATCTCAGGAGGCTGAGGCAGGAGGACTGCTGGGAGTTCAAGACCAGCCTGGGCTACATAGTGAGTTGAAGGCCAGCCCAAACTACATAGTGAAACCCTGTCTCAAAAAGAGAGAGAGAGAGAGAGAGAGAGAGAGAGAGAGAGAGAGAGAGAGAGAGAGAGAGAGACTAGATTCTTTTAGAAAGATATCACGTGTTCCCAGAAAATGTCAGGAGAAGTGACACTTTCTTCTGTCCCCAGGCCACATAAGGAAACCCTAAAGAACCTTCGGGAGAAGGTACTATAGCTTTGGCCTTCTGTGCGGTTATTGACAACTGCAAAGTTCCTTCCAAAGTCTAACCTTTATCTCTCCAGTGCCTCCCTCCCGAAGTCCTCTGGTCCTTCTTACGGCCACCAGGCAGTTCCACAGCCAAAGCTTCACCCTTCCATCTCATGGGTACAAGTGACTGGAGGGAAATACAGGGGCTTCTACAAGCCTAAGATCGGGGAAGTGAAGAGTGATGCGTGCCGCCTATCTTAAGTGAGACTGGCAGGGAGTACAAGGTTCCCCAAAAGCTCCTGGGCAAAAGAAGAGTGATGCTGCCATTTAAACCACATACGAATCACCCGAAGGGAGAGAGGTGGACGGAATGTGTTAAAAGTCAGATTCCGAACCAGTGAGGCTGTGGTGGAACTCGAGATTCTATACTTCCAACATATTCCCAAGGGACGCTTATGCGGAGGCCCGCGAGGCACACTGTGAGTGGAGAGGATATGAACAGTGGTGACCCATTGATCAATCCCCTGATCAGCTCCCTAAACCTTCATTTGCTCATCTGTAAAATGGGGATCATAGCACTTTCCTCCGACCCTTGCTGCAGGAATCAATGAGGCCATGCCTGGTATCAGCCTAGAGCCTGGTAATTTATTAAGCACTCACCAAACATTAATTACAGTACGATTCTTGCTACGCACACTAGACTTCACCTGGTTTTCATTAACCCTCTTCACAAACTAATTTGATGCCATCTTTACTTGCACTGGCTTTTGTGTCTCAGATGCTTACGTCCACAGTGCACAGGGAGGGCTGGGGGAGATGGAGACCTAGGTGTGACTGACATCCCCATATCAAACCCCGAGCTGCTGAAGGGCAGGGTCTTTGTTTTATTACCTCGGTGTCTTCCACCTCAGGCATTGCAAGCACTCTGCAAGGCTGCAGATAATAAATGGGTGCAGGGAGGGATGGACCGATAGATGTGTGAGTGGGTGGATGGGTGAGTGGATAGAGAAGTATCCACAGTGGGTATTTCCTTCAGACATTCCCACAACCCAGGCCAGCTGCCTGGTCTTCAGCTGCTCAGGGAGGTCCATTAACCTGAGTGGAGGGGAGCTGAGGAGCAACCTTGCCCTTGCCCTGTGGGGAAGTGTTTGGCCCCTCTTGGGTCTGCTGGGGGCTCACTTGAGCCCAAGCCCAATCTGAATTACCAGTGTCCCACACCTTGAGTGCTCTCACCTCTTCCAGTCTCTCAGGCCTAGGCCCGCTAGAACTCTGAGGGCTCCGCAGTGGCCGAGGCAGAGAAGCATGTTTAGCCTGAAGGAGGGCTGAGGAGACCCACAAGTCTGTGCTGTGGTGTCTCCCATGGGCCTGAGGCGCCATGATGCTCCTGGGTGGCCCAGAAGAGGCCAAATCTGTTCCAGACCAGCATTTATGGCTGAACGAATCATCACCAGATCCCAGGGTCCAGCCCACCAAGGACGTTCTCCTAGTACCTCTCAAGAGCCAAATTACCCATGTTCAGACCCTCATGGGCTGCAGGGGGCTGCCAGCCTGCCCACTCACCCACCTCAGAGCAGCCTCTGCCCCAGACACATGTAGTAATCAACTCCCGGAACCTTGGGAAGATCCAAATACAGTAGCATATAATCATGGAGCTTGAAATAGCTGTGCCAGGGAGGCCATCTGCCACCTCGTGTGTCCCTGGGGACCCCCTTGGCTGGACCCCAGGGCCCTCCCTGGCTGGTAGGCAAGGTGGGAGTACGGACAGAACTCACAGGGTCACCTGCAGAGCTTGGGGGCAGAGCTTCAAGATGAGATCTTGGGTCAGAGTTCCCAGACCTCAGCCCAGGTTGCTTCTCTGCTGCTAGCTTGGGACACCCCCTGTCATATCCCCTCCCCGCAGGCACAGCTGAATCAAGGGCTCCTAGAGACTCAACCTCGGCTTTTCATCCCCAAGCCCTCTTCCTCCAGATCCAGGCTCGCTTTCCCTCCTCTCCTCTTTGTCTTCTCCCTTGCAGTGGGTTGAATGGGAACTCCCAATGCTGTATGTCCATGCCCCAATTCCCAGGATCTGTTACAGGGATCTTATTTGAAAAAATAATTTTTTTTCCAGCTATGATCAAATTAAGGAACATGCTAGGATATCAGCAAGATTATCAGAGGGGACCCTAAATCCAATGGCAAGTATCTCTACAAGAGACTACAGAGACAGACAGATAAGAGGGAAAGGCCACGGGAAGACAGAAGCAGGGGCAGAGGGATAAAGCCATGAGGAAGATCGGCAGCGACCAGAAGTGGTGGGCAAGGAAAGATTCTCCCCTAGAACCTCCAGTCGGAGGTTCTAGACCCCAGTGATGTCTTCCTCTTTCCTTTAGTGCTCAGGAGACCCAAGTAAAGCCCCCCGGCCTTCCATAACTGGTCCTCTTCCTGAAATCACCCAGGCATCCCACTGGGGCCCCCTGGGCTCTTCTCACACAAGAAGACCCTCCAGGCCCTCCGGAGAGTCTAGGGCACATCCCAGCTCCTGTCTTTCCCAGCTGTGTGACTTCAAGTCAGTTACTTGACTGCTCTTGGCTTCAGTTGCCTCCTCTGCAACATGGACATAATAGAAGTGACCTTGGAGGGCTTTCAGGATTAAATGAGCTACAGAGCATGCTGAACATATTGAAGTGTGCCAAGCGCGCACTACCCCTCCCACCCCGGCTCCGCGCAGCCTCCAGTGCCCCACTAACACCTCGAATATGGACTTTCTCTCGCTTTAAGCACCCAGTTCGTGGTAACGTGTGGAGGCAGCCCTCACACATGCAAGGCAGGGTCTCTGCCCCTGAGCTACACCTCCAGCCCGATGTCAGTGGTCCTGCATCTTCACTGAGCCTCAGAGTAGCATGGGTGGGGAGGGTTGTGAAAACAAGATAACTGGTCCCACTCCCAAACTTTGATCCAATATGTCTGGTTGAGGCCTGAGAGTTTGCATTTCTAACGAATTCTCCACTGATACTTATGCTACTGGTCTAGGGAACACTTTGAGAACCATGCATCGTTCTGTACGCCCTATGCATGACTGTTCACCCATTCCCTATTGTTTGTCGCTCCCCTTGAAGCCCTTTTTCTGTCACCCCAGTGATGTCTTCCTCTTTCCTTCAGTGCTCAGGAGACCCAAGTAAAGCCCCCCGGCCTTCCATAACTGGTTCTCTTTCTGAAATCACCCAGGCATCCCACTGGGGCCCCCTGGGCTCTTCTCACACAAGAAGACCCTGCCTACTCCATTCCAGGCCCTCCGGAGAGTCTAGGGCACATCCATCCCCTCTGCTCTGCACTCTCAGGCCTGCCTGTGAGCTGGGGCTGTGTGTACACAGGCTGTTGCTGACTATGGAACCCTTGGTTTTTAGAAATACCCTCAATGGGGCCAAGGATTTATCTCAGTGTCATAAACACCTACCTGGCAAGCGTGAGTTCGATCCACAGTACAAAAAAAAAAAAATACCCTCAAGTTCTAGTTGTTAGTAACAACCAACTTTGCGCGCCCCCTCATGGATTCTTTGGGGGTTCCAACCAAGGCTGAGGGTTTCCAAGGGTTAATGCTGATGCCACCATATCAGCATCCCCTAGCTCTCCAGAAACTAGCATGGTCCCCCCATAACCAGGATCCCTTCAACTTCAGAATTTCTAGATAGGGTCAGAAATGTGTCAACCCAGGACCCTCAAACACCCACTGGCAGAGCTCAACCCAAGGGCAGCTCTGGGAGCAGGTACACTGTAAATGCTCTGGTCATCAGAGACCACAGTAACCATTCGCTGGGGCTTGTCATCTTCTCCTTCTGCCTCCTTACATGTGCTCTCTAGAGGCAACCCAGCCCCCAGGTACGTGTGTGCACTCTGGGCCAGGCCCCCTGAATTCTGACTTTGTCTCTGCTGCAAGTGATGTCACCAGTCTGTGCCTCAGTTTGCTGATCTATAAAGCAGAGATGAGGAGACGCTAGCAGTGACTGTCCCACAGGAGGCTGCTAAATGAGACAAGTGCAAATGTTTCACACATGCAAAGGGCTGTCTATGTACTGTTCTTATTAATCTGTCCCTGAGCACTGTTCTGGGGTGTAACTCTTCCTAGGATGGAGGGGGGTCAGAGGTATGGACGAAGGCACCTCCCAGAAGCCTCTGGCTTTTGGCTTTCCCTGGGAACATCTCCTAGCCCTAACCTCATCGGACCTCTGGCACTGAACAAGACTCCTCAGCCATTTTCTCCACAGAACACGCAGGTCTTTCCTCCTCATCCAACTTTGCAGCATTCCCAGCAGAGTGGAATGCTCTCACTGCACAGAGATACTGATACTCAAAGAGAGTGAGCACATGGGGCATAAGTGAGTCCAGAGCAGGGCCAACAGCCCCATCAGGAGGTTCTTGTGTCTCTATGGAATGACATTACTTGGGATGCGTGCCTCCCAATCATCCCATTACCTCCTCACATTTTAAAGATAGGAAACCATAGCCAGGGATTTAGCTCAGTGCTGTAAGCACCTTCCTGGCAAGCGCAAGGTCGTGAGTTCGATCCCCAGTACCAAAAGAAATTTTAAAAAGATAGGAAACCATAGGGTGAAAGAGGGGCGATGACTTCCTTGTCAGCTGGTTATAGACACAACCAGTACTTAACTCAAGTCTCTGTAACCTGAAGCATTACACCTTCAGAGAGGAACAAAAGCATTGAAGTTAAGACTTAGCACTTTGGAATCAGAGCTAAATTAAATCCCAGCTCCTGTCTTTCCCAGCTGTGCGACTTCAAGTCAGTTACTTGACTGCTCTGGGCTTCAGCTGCCTCCTCTGCAACAGGGACATAATAGAAGTGACCTTGGAGGGCTTTCAGGATTAAATGAGCTACAGAGCATGCTGAACATATTGAAGTGTGCCAAGCGCGCGCTACCCCTCCCACCCCGGCTCCGAGCTGCCTCCAGTGCCCACAAGCACATCTGCACGCACACATCCACCCGCCCCAGCCTCCCACCTCCTCCCTCCCTGCAGCAGGCAGCCAGCGTGTTTAGGTCAGCTGGCTGGAGCCAAGGGGGTGTGGCGGTTCTAACCGGGGTTTCGGTTGGGAGGCTGGCACAACTCTTGATTAATTTCTCCTGCTCCGCACAACGTCGGCCAGCTTCTTGTGGCTGTCCTTTGTAATTATGCATTTCCCCCCTAGGGTGTCCAGCATTGGGCTGTTTTTCTGTTTTCTCCCCTTTATTCCTGCGACTGTGCCTTTCCGGCTTCTCTGGGGGCAAGCCAGCCCAGTGCCCAGCTCCTTCTGATTTGTTTTGCTTTTCCACGCACTCGCCCCCAGGTCTGCCTAGCCCCCACCCAGTTTCTATTTTCCCCCAGGCTCCGCCGGCTCTCCGTGGTTTCTCTTGGCCCAGGCTCAAGCTTAGCGTGACACGTCTGGTGTGGCCACCCTCCCCCTCCTGCATCAGCCGGGCAGGCAGCAAGTGTATCCAGGGAGGGGGCAGCAGAGCTGGGCGCTGCCAGCCCAGGTGCCAAGCCAAACAGCTCATGCGCCACGTCTGACTTGGTACCTGGAGCCTGAAATGCTGGGCTGGCTGGTCCCATCCTCTAGCCCAGCCCCACTCCAGACTCCCCCAAACCTACTTCCTACAGCCCTGTGTCTGGTTTGAGCTGGCAGTGAGTAGACTGCAGGACAGAACCCTCCCCGAGGCCCCCAGAGTACCCACAAGCGTGTGCTGAGGGCCCTCCTGCCTTGGGACAAAGAATAGCCTTCTCCAGGGACACCTGCCCCAGGGTGCACCTCGCCTGCTCTGGGGAGGAACAGCGCGCTCTGGGGTGCACAGCCACCCCCATGTACCCTACATGCCTCCCGACAGGAAGCAGGCCACTTCCACTTGCTGATACTCTGGGAGGCAGAAGAGACCCCTGATGACAACTGCCATAAAGTGGCCTCCCTTTGGGCATGTGGAGCCCCAGTTGTGGGCTCTCCCTCCTCCTCTCCCTCCTCACCAGTCCTGACCGTGGACAGCCCCTGACTTTGTCTGCCTCTGTGTCCTCATGTGTAATAGACAGAGCAGCAGGGGTCTGTGAGGGGGAGTGGGACAGTGCATGTAAAATAGCCCCCATGGGGCTGGCACCAGGGTGCTCTGTACACTGTCCTTTGTTCCTACATCTGTCCTCAGCCTCACAACTGAGCCTGGCTTTTCTGTCACTAAAGGGGAGGGACCGGGATTAGGTGGGGTGGTACTCACTGTGAGGCCTAACGTAAGCCACCTTGAATGCCACCACTGCCACCAACTTCCAACAGCTCAGGACAGAACACCTACATAGATCTTTGAGTTGAGTTATGCATAGCACCCTTCATTACACACACACACACACACACACACACACACACACACACACACTGAAGCCCTACAGGCAAAGGGACTGAGCGTCCAGTTTGCCTGGGATGCTTGGTCACCCTCTACGGCTCACTTTTTGCAATTCCTCCAGCATATTCCTCACTAGCTCTTGCCATGTGCCAAGCTCTTGACGACTCAATCCTCCATCCACCCAGATGCCAAAGTCAGAGGACTGGATGTCACTTTGACTTCCCCTCCCCCAACCCCCACATCGGTCAATGCTATTACTACTAATGAGTGCAGTGGTGGCCACAAAAGTTTCCACTCTGTGTCTTTTCTGTACATTGACTCATTTTGTGCAATTCTGTTGAGGTACAGAGTCACACCATGGTCCTGGAATGCTTTGAAACCCATTGAGTTTAGTATTCAGTGTGTGTTGACAGAAATGTTTTGTCCTGATACTATTCACTTACTTGGTACTTAACCCACAAGCTAGAACATGTTGGTGTCATGCCACATTACCCTTTCCAGCCCAAACAACATTTTGGTACTCATTGTGCCCAACTAATGCCAAGGTAGCACCATAGATACCAGCGTCACCTCTGCTTGGCAGAAAAGGAAACAGAGGTGCATCTATCGGAAAACCTACCCCAGGTCTTCCAGCTGGGGAGAGAAAAAGCTGAGATTTGAACCCAGAGAATCTGGCTGTAGAGACTTGATGACATGGCATCTTGATGTCCCCAGAGTCCATCCACATTTCCCTTCACTGCCGTCCCTGCCTTTCCTTCAGCCACTGTCACACTTCCTCCACCCTGGGGCTTCTTCCCTGGTCCCACCGCCAGGCTGTCCTCCGTGATTGCTGCCAAACTGACTGTCACTTCATTCTCTTGCCAGAAGTCCCTCTATGGTTCCTGATTGTGTCGAGCATAAAGTCCAAATCCTTAAGGAGCTCTCTGCCTACTTGTAGGGCACTGTCACGTGCTAATTCCAGATATTTTCTCATCACTGTGCTTTCCACCTCTCCCCCCAAGTACACAGGCCAGCCAAACTCCCTGCTCGCAAATCCTCTAGTGTTCGCACGACTCTGCATCTTGGGCTTGCACACTGTGCCTGTAACCTCTTCCTGGCTTCTTTACCTGAATGACACCTCCTTATCCTTCAAGACTCAATACAGGCATTGCCATCCCAGTAAATCCGCAAACACATTGGTAAATTGTATGAATTCATGACCGGTTAGATGAGCAATATCACAAAACCAGCGCCTCACACCACAGCCTTCCGCAAATCTCTCCCACTTGATCTGTGTCTTATCTTTGCAGCACCCTTGCAAGGCAGGTGGGAGAGATCATGAGCCCCATCTGAAGACAGGCAGCCCGATGCTCGGAGAGGGAGGGCAACCCAGACCGTCAGGATGGGAGCCAGGGCTGGAGGCCAAGCGTTCTGTCTAGCAGGCTGCTGCTTCCTTCACAGGATTGCACGGGGCAAAACCTGCTCACCTGCCTTCCGCTGATGAGAGTGGAGGACATGGCATCGATCCCCGCCCTGGCCAACCAAGTAAGAGAGTAAAAGGGCCGGAGTGGCCACTGGTCATCTCCAGGCCACAGGGCTTCATGCCTCCCAGAGTGTGTAGGGGAAACAGCCTGTCCAGCCCAGGAGCTTCCCTGCCTTGTCTGAAAGCAGGCTCTCAAGATGTTTTAAACAAAGGATGTGATTCATAAATTTTAAAAAACAAAAATAACCAACTTAGTAAGTATAAAGAAATTCAATGAAAGTCTCATTTTTTTCCTATGAAGTCCTCTTTGATGCTTTGGGTGAAGTGTCAACTCTTCCGTCTCCCCTTCACACATACACACACACACCCACACACACATACACACACCCACACCCACACACACACCCACACGCTCCTCTTATTTATTTTGGGCTGTCCGTGCTCTTTGCTGGTGCCCTAAGCAAATGTTTGGTCTTCCCTGCCTTAGGGAGAAAGTACAGGCTTTCCTGGGCTTTGATCTCCTGACCCTGGCCCCTAGGGGCCCATGGGGCTGCCTGGTCCTGTCCAGAGGTGAGGCCGGCTGCATGGAGGGCACGAAGATGAGAGAATAAGAGAAGTTAGGTCCTGTCCTTAGGGACAATCAGGCAGCTGGGGTGGAGGATATTAGGGTACAGACTCAGAGCCGCAGGCCAGAGGACGGCCCAGGGTGGCTGCAGAAGAGGAAGCCCTAACCGTAGGTGGTGTGGCACAGCTAGTTAGAACACTTTTCTGTTTTCCCCCTTTTCCTTTTATAGTGCCACAGGCCCTGAATTTCAGACATGAGGAGTAAGGCCGCTTCCCAGCTCCCTCCTCTTTCCGCTTGAGGAGAGACAAGAGTTTAGAGTTGTCCGTTCGACTTCCACATCCACGCTCTGGGCAGATCACAGCAGTATCCATGGCCAAGGATACCACAGGCTCTTGTCCTGTATTCTGTTTGTGCCTCAGTTTCCCTCAATGGCCCCAGCCTAATCCTATCTTCCAACTTTGATTTCTCCCCAAATTCATATTCGTTCCCCCATCTGACATAGATGCACCTGCAGGTTCAGCTGGGCTGCACAGGCACGTGTGTGGAGCCTATCACACTCTAGTCCTGTGCTGTGCACTGTGTGAATAAAAGCCAACCCCTGTCCCCTGCCTGGCAGCATTGGCACGCGTGCCATCAGCCTAGAGCACCTGCTCCTGCCTCTGCCTACAGGCTGCCATGGTGCCCCTGCTGGGTGAGAGAGGAACTGCAGGACTAGCGAAGGGACTGTTCTGTCATGGGTGGCCTGAGTCCCAACTGCACTCCCACCCTCATGTAGGGGAAGCGGGCGTGTGAGCCCAGCCTCCTCTCCGCCCACAGAGCCCTGGAGGCCAGAGCAGCTAGGTGGAGGAGCCCCTTCCCGACACCCCACACCCCAGGCTGCAATGGCAGAACGCCAGTTGCCTGGGGACTGCTGCCCTGGTGGCCCTACCTAGGGAGGTCCTATTCCCACAGTCCTCTAGAGGAAGCCTTCCTGCCCCAAGATACACAGGCAAGTATACACACACACACACTGAGGACGGCAACAAAGCCCTGCAGCAACCAAAGCCAGGAGGGGCTTCCTGTGTAGAGGATGGAGCAGGCGAGGGGGGCTTGAAAAGAAGGGGGAGCTGAGGCAGGGGCCCCGCTGTGACTCAGGCCCTAGGAAGCTGGTGACTCCCAGGACAGCCCTTGGTGACTCACAGAGACTGCAGGCTCGGCAGCTCCCACAGCGCCTCGGCGGGGATTCCTCCCAGCTGGTTGTTCTGCAGCATCCTAGAGGGAAAGAGAAAGGGTTTTGAGGACTCTGTGGTGGGTAGATCTGGGGTTGGGGCCAGGACTGGAGAGCTAATCCCTTGGAGACCCCATGCCATGTTAGACCTCCCTCTTGCTGCGGTTTCCAAGCCCGTGGAAGAGCCCTGGTCCAGTCCCTCATCCTGTTAATAGGGAGCACAAGGGTGCTTGGAGCCTGGGAGGTGCAGCTGGGGCCACAGTGTCTCCGAAGGGCTCTTAGGACGGGGCAAGAGCCAGGAGAATGATGAAGATAAAAGATGAGGTTGCCCTGGGAAGCAGTGGGGGTCAGAATGTGCGAGATTCTGCTAAGATTGGTCAGGAGGCACCTGAAGAAGTGGAGGTTTTTCTCCCTGGGCCCCAACTTCCTTTCTATGTAGCTGAGATGCTAATGGTTTCTTTGGGGAAGGGGAGGATGTAGATGAGGGCAAGGCTGTGCCTACGGTGCCAGGGCTCCAGACCAGAGTTTTCTGGCAGTGTTGTCTATGGAAACGATGTGAAGCAGCACAGACCCTGCACGAGCCTGTCCTGGTGGTTCAGTCTCACACGATCACACAGGGAAATGCGAGCTGACCAGTGGGAAGAGTCCCCTGCTAGGCTGCCCTCCTGGAGCTAGAACCTGGCCGCAGGACCCCAGAGCCTGTACTAAGCCATGCATTTGATAGAAATGTTGCCCTCAGCACCTCCCTCCATGTGCACCAAGGAACTCCGGCCAGGGAAGCGCTGGGGGCAGGAGCCATGAGAGCCACAGCTAGCAGAGCCAGGAACACCAGAGAGGTGACAAATAGTTTTAAGGCCCTTCCTTTAGTTCCATGGAGGTGCCTGGGGGTCACCAAGGTGGGTAGGTGAGACACAGCCCAGAGCCCACCCACACTGCACACCCTTAAGCCCTTCATCTGCCTTGTGTGTTAGGACTTCTGCACAAGGTGTTTCGGTTTTTCCCCTTTTTTTCTCTTTCCTGACCTTTTTCTTTCTTCCTTCCTTTTTCTCTCCTTCTTTCTTTTCTCTTTTGCTCCTTCCTTCTGTCTCTCCTGTCTTCCCTCCTCCTTCCTCCCTCCCTTCATCTCTGCCTATCTCTAGGTCTCTCTTTCTCTCTTCTCCTGCCCTCCCCATCTCCTCCCTTCTCCCCCTCCTTTCTTCCTGCCAGGTAAGGGTGCTCGGCAAGCACTGAACATTGAGCTACACCCCCAGCCCTTGTTTTAAATTTCTATAGCTTACTGTGTTGGGAAATTTATGTCAGCTCCTCCATTTTAAAAGTAGAAAGAGTCTCAGAGAGAGAGAATCTGCCAGCTGCTCTGGTGAGGTGCTGTTCTGGCCTCCAGCTGCAGAGGAGACCCCTTTCCTGTCTTCCAGTCTCTTGAAAGGATGGGACAGCAGGCTCTGCCTCGGTGGAGGAGCATTTCTGAGGGTCTCACCGAGGTCTGACCAGCATCCTCCCATGAGCCAGGCACCAGGCTTAGTGTCCAGTGTCCCAGTGACTCAAACACCCCCCATCTGGTCAGGTTGATTCAGTTCCTTGGTGCTGATGGAGCTCTACTTCAGGCCAGGTGTGGCTGCCGTCCGGCCAGGGCGGGGATAACACAGTCACTGTCAGCCTTAGAGGCTCCATGCAGCGAGAAGAGGCCTACGCTAGGGTGCACACGGGGAGGTTTCCTCTCGCTGTGGCCCAAGACACCAGCTTCCTCCCACTCCTCTGTGCCCCCCAGCCAGGGCTGCACACCGGACAGGCCCCAGATCAGAAGCAGCGAGCTGCCTTTCTGGAGCTCTAGTCTTTCCCAAGGCCGCACAGGCCAGGACTCCTCAGCCACAGACTGCACAGGTGCTGGGCTCTGCCCAGAAGCAGGGCACTTGGGCTGGGGATTTAGCTCAGTGGCTTAAGTGCCTGCTTGGCAAGTGAGACGTCGTGAGTTCACTCCCCAGTACCGGAGGGGGAAAAAAAAAAAAAAAAAGAAGAAGCAGGGCACCTGGGGAAAGCTCCTGGCCAGTCTCCCAGAGGAGGAGGGAGGAAGCCCTGGACAGTCACCCCTTCTTCCCAGATCCAGGTCTACTGAGAAGCGAAGCCCAGCCTCCTAGCTGAGGCTGCAGTAGCCTGATGGAGAGAGGGCACAAACTGACTGCAGAGGGAGGAGGACCAAAGCCTGGCCTGGTGTGGGTGGGTAGGGAGTCTGGGAAAGCAACTTGCGAGGGCATGGGCTGGAACCTTCGGGGATAGAGATCCAGGGTCCTGACAGACACACACCCCACACCTTCAAGCTGGGCACTGGGGCACCTGAGGTCTGGCCACGGCTGCCTCCTGCCCTGTAAAGGTACACTGGGCAGGAGCAGCAGAGGTCCAGGCATCGTCCCACCTGTCTGGGGCAGCAGAAACAGTGGCTTCCCTTCGTTCCAGTGTGAGTGGGTGGTAACTCTGGCGTCTGGGCCTCCCTGGGGCTGGGGGACACATAGGAATAAGGCTGGCCATCCTTGCAGGGTGTTATACCTCCGCCCTCCAAGGAGCTGGAGGTGGAACCTAGGGCTTCATACATGCTAGACAAACACTCTGCCACCAGCCAGTGCCTCCAGGCCTTTTTATTTTTATTTTGAGACAGAGGCTCACTAAACTGCCCAGCTTGGCCTTACACTTTTGATCCTCCAGCCCAGCTGCTGAACAACTAGGATTACAGGTGCACACCACCACGTGCAGCTAGAGCTGACGCTCTTGATCCATGCCCAGTCAGAGCTCATGGGCTTGAGGGCATGGGGAGCCCACTGAAGAGGAAAGGACCAGAGTGACACCTCCAGGGTAGGCACGGAGTGGGTGTGAATGACACAAGGGAGGGACTCTGCCATGGTCACTTGGGAAAGGATCAGAGAAGGAATCCCCTTTCTTTCATCCCTTGCCCTGGGGAGAGCAAAAAGAGGGGCAGAGTGAACTTAGGGACAGCCTGGCTTCCAGAAAGGAAGGCACGGTTCTGAGAAGGGCCCTGCACACAGGGATGGCAGAGAATCCAAGAAGAGGCCCCTGGTTGAGGGCCACTGGGCAGAGGGCAGGCTCTACCATGTTTTCCTTGCAGGTCTGAAAAGGCAGCGATGGCAAGGACATGGCACAAGGAGAAGCAACATCACACATTGAAAAGGTGGCTGTGCCTGGGATGCATGTGCCATCTTTCACTGTGAAGTATTTGAGAAACGGGAAGTCCCTGGGCAGCCAACTGTGCCTACAGGAGAGTGGCTCTGCAGGGACAGGACTGGCCTGGAGAGAGGCTGCTCTGCCAGGTGGTCTTCAAGGTGGGGCACAGTGGGGTCACTAGTGGAGGGAGGGGCAGGTGGTCTTGGCTCCCACCTTTTACAGCCCCTCTCGGCCGCCCTCCTTCCCACGCCAAGGCACCGTTGGTGAAAAGGGGGCGGGCAGGCAGCTTGTGGTTTCTCCCAAGCTTTGATTTATTGCCTAATGCAGGCAGAGAAGAAAGAGCAGGCTCATCTCTAAGCCAGAGTCTTAGGAACGGGCCATGAGCCTCACATCTTCCGAGGGCCCAGCACACACAGCCCTGCTCTCTAATCCGGGCTGCAGGTCTGAGCCTGCCACCGGGCACAGACACACCACCAAGCAGCCCGCCTGCACCCACCACCCCACGGGCCCAAAGCCTCCCCACCTCCCTGGGGCAGCAGTGTTTACAGAGTGAGACAGAGATGGGCCGGAAGAAGGAGGTCTGAGGGGCAGAGAGAGGAAGGGCAGGGCCTGAGCAGCACAGAGAAAGAGCGAAGACAAGAGACCGAAGCTGGGGACACAAACAGGAAGGACCTCCGGGCAGAGCAGAGAGAAGCAAAGAACAGAGGCCAGAGAGGCTGGGAGTCACACTCAGAGGAAGCTGGAGAGAGATGTTAGGGCCCAGAGGTGTCAGGGACCCACAAGATGGGAAAGAGAGAAAGGACAGTTGCCTGGCTGGGGGCCCGGAGCTCCTGGACCACAGAGGAAGGGCCACCAGCAGCCCCAAGGATGAGTGGGGTCCCAAGCCAGGGCCCAAAACTAGATTCCAGCCTCCTTGCATCCTCTCAGCCAGATGCTCTTGTGCAGTCAACAACCTACTCAGCTATACAAAGAAGACCTACAAATACAGTCAGGGCTGAAGGATAGCAGAGCGGGAGAATGGCTCACCACTTTAAGGAATCCCCCAAATACTTATTTTATTGCTTCAGAATAAGCCCTCAAAATTCCTTATTTTCTTCTAAAACTCATCCTTGGGGTGGTGTGTTCTCTCAAGGAACCTCTCCCACCCACCTTGAGACTCAATGTATCCTCTTTCTTCTACCATTTGCCTCCCTTACCCATCATTAGAACCAAGTAGAACACAGAGATTGGGGTGATGGAAGACAGTGCCTCTACTTTCCCTCCTCTAAAATGGGTCAACAGTTCAATGGTAAAAGGAAAGCAGGTGCAATACCACAAGGTCCTCAACAACCCTCACCTCTCTTTTGCTTCAAAGGAAAGGTGGAAGGGCTGCGAGGAGGCAGCCTGCAGTCTGAAGGAGGAGCTGTTTACCGTGAGAATAGATATTGAGGGCTGGTGACACAGAGATAAGGTTGAGCCTAAAGAAAACCCATCTGGTGTCCTCCTGTTCAGGAGCAGTCATACCCTTCTGTAGACTAACAGATCTCAATGACCTATGAAGATGTCCATTACTCAGCAGAAAATAAAGAAAAAAATCTTTTTGGTACCGGATATCAAATTCAGGACTTCGCACTTGCCAGGCAGGCACTGTGCCCAGCCCTCGCAGCAGAAAATAAAGACATTTCACTTCCCTGTACAGTTGTCACAAAGCCAAGTACCATGAGCTTGTTCCAGACAAGATGAAAGCAGAGAAACGAAAATGGCAAGCGAAGTGAAAAGTGAAGATGAGGAGGTGAGAAGCAAATTGTGGGAAACTCCGTCTTGGGTTAGAAAACTCTGATTTGACCACAATTCTCAAAGTGGCCCCTGCAGGTAAAAAGAGGTTAACTCTACTTACAGGATTTTCAGGCTGTCGAGGCCAGAGAAGGCTTGTCCCGGGATGTGGGAGAGATGGTTCCCTGAGAGACGCCTGGAAATCAGAGACAAAGGTCAGCGATGTCGACCGGTTGCCCAGAGACAGGGTGACCTGCACTGGCCGTGAACTAATGGCACAGGAGAGGGGCAGACAGGGTGGCAAGTACCACTTACTGATCTCCACAGCGCGTTTAGCTCTTCACATGCCTCATCGCAATTCGCATAATAACCCTGCAAGGTACCTATTACAGTTTCAGTACCTCTTATTTGCTTTAGACCAGAAGCATTTGGAATTTCAGAAATTTTTCAGACTTTGGAAAATTTGCAAATATATAATTATCTGTCTTAAGGATGGTTCCCAAGTCTAAACACAAACTGCACTGTCTTGTGTATATACACAGCCTGAAGATAATTTTATGCATTTTGTTTTTGTTTTTGTTTTCTCTGCTGGGCATTAAAGCCAGGACCTCACACAAGCTAGGTATGTGCTCCACCGCTGAGCTGTACCCCATGCCACTACAGTAACTCAGCTCTCTGGTGTGTTAACCCCCACCGGTCGCATGTGGTCAGGTGCACAACTGTCCACTTATAGTGTCATGTGACTGCTCAAAAAGCTTCAGATTACAGCTGGGGATTAGGGCTGCTCAACCCATATTAATCCCGAACTTCAGATGAGGAAACTGAGGCTGGAAGAGGTCAGGCACTGGCCCTCTAGGTCCCAGAGCCAGTCAGGGGCAGGGCGGGGGTTCCCCCTAGATCTGCGCTTCAAGGCTCACGGCTGCTCCACGGTGACACATTGCCCTCTGGCCTGACCCGGGTCGCCCATAGCCTGCCCTGGACTAGTGCACCATGTCACAGTGAAGGAGTGGGACACAGCTCACCCTCCCAACACAGGAGCATTAGGAAATGGGGTGCTGCATTACCCCCAACATTCTGGTCTAATTGTTACGACGTCTGTCATAGCATGATCAATTCTAAAAGGAACAAATGGAATGAAATTATATGCAGTGCCTACAATTAGGGCTTACATCTGACCACAGAGCGTTTAATGTGGGTGCCTCAGAGATACTCTGGATCTCCAGAGTCCCCTTGAGCATTGGTTGCTACTGGGAGGCCTATGCTGGCCTCTCAAAGAAGCCAGTTTTTAAAAACATTATCTTGGAATCAGGCATGGTGGCACATGCTTATCATCCTAGCACTCCGGGAGGTTGAGGCATGAGCATCCCAAGTTTGAGCCCAGCATGAGCAATTTGGCAAATTGGTGAAATTCTCTCTCAAAATAAAAAATGCAAAAGGCTGGGGATGTATATATATCTCAAGGCCTTTGAAATAGGTCCAGCTCCTTCTTCAGAATAGGAGATATAGAATCAGCCTTGAGCTCTTGGGTTTTGGCCCCTGCCATCTGCTCTGAGTACCTGTCCTTTGCTCTTGCTTGTCATTGCCACCCAAGGTGAGTCACCTCCCCTGAAAGGTAAACTGTCCACTTCCTTAAGAGCAGGCTCCTTGTCCTCCTCACACTTGTCCTTGTCCTCGTCCTCCTCCTCCTCCTCCTTCTCATCCTCCAGGAAAGCTTCCCTGCCCACTGGCAGCCCCACCCTCCTGCACAGTGCCCGGATGCCCCAATCCAAGGGCCACATCCACCTGCTGACTACTGAGGGTCCTCAGTCTCTGACTCGAGCTCCCTGGGGGCAGCAGGTAGGGTCAAACTTACCTTCCACGCAGAGGGGACCCACGGGAGCTGGCTTCCACACCCAGCCATAACCCTGGGGCTGACGGACTCTGAACTCTGACAGGACAGGCTGGATCCCTAGGGCCAGGGTGAGGTGAGGACACCTGCTAAGGGAGTAGCAGGGCCAGGGTAGAGATGGGACTGAAGGTGTTTTTAGGACCTGGAGTCCACAGTTTGCAGAGCTTAAACAAACTTCCCTCCAGGAGCTACAGAAGATATCCTTCTGTGAACAGAGGATAAATGGGGCTGGGAGGCGCTGGAAATAGAGCTAGGATGAAAGTGAGGATGGGGACAGAGTGATGTGGCCTCCCTGGGCAGACAGGTGGGATACGAGCTCTTACTGGGCCGTGACTTATTCACAAGCACCCTAGAGATGAGGCCAAGCTCTGGATTCCGAGAAGGGGTTGGCCAGTGAGCACTCTGGGGAGAAAGTTGATCTGTTAAGGGAAGGCCTAAGACACCTCTTCAGGCTGTGGCGAATCATGGAAGGACTTGAGCGGGTGAGGTTCACTCTGAGAGCTCTGGGGGGTATTAGACTGGAGGGAAGAGACCCGCCACCAGGGGGACTTGTTCACTTCTAGAAATGGGGGAGGCTGGGTCAGGAGCAGAGCGAGTAGAGAACAAGGGATGTGGTGGCTATCTCTGAAGAACCACCAGGTCCTGGGGACGGGCTGGAGGTAGGACACAGGGGACCACAGAAGCTAATAGGTGGCTTTGGGGAGAGGCACAACCATGGACATTAAGAAGGGAAGTTGCAAAGAGCCATTGGTTTCAGGGGGAGCAAAAACTAGATTTTAGACCTCGTGGCCAGTACTGCCACCCTGGGGTCCCTTGTGGGTCAGAGACCAGCTGAACACCTGATTGTCAAGAGCCACCTCCCATGCTGTTTTCTTTCCCCTCCAGTTCCATCCTTCTCCGGGGGTACCCTGGAGCCTCCAGCTGGTACAGATGACCAGAGCTTTGCCTCCCACCCTCGTCCTTTGGGACAGCCACTCACAGCTCCTCCAGGAAACGCAGGTGGCGAAAGAGGCCGGGCTGAAGTTCCGTGAGGTTGTTCATGCTGAGGTCTCTGCATAGAAAGAAAATGCCAGGGGCTGTGAGCTCCCCATCTGTGCCCATCTGTTCCACTAAGCACCAGCCACTGTGGGGGGCCACCCTCCCACTTGTGAGCCATGTGCCATCCTAACTCCACCGCCAGTCTGGAATAGCAGCTGCACCCTAAGGAATAAAACAGGGCCACCCGGTCCAGCTTCCCAGCCTCCCCTCTGCCCTTCACCATCCCTGCCGGGGTTTCCCTGGAATGTACAAGAAACTGACATCCATGAAGAGAAGAGGTAGAGGAAAATGCACGGCATTTCGGAACAGGGGCAAGGCATCCCTTAATGCAAAAAATACTTCATCTCCTTTTTTACCCATGAGGAAACTAAGGCCCAAGATTACTGCCATCCTGACCTACAGAGCAGTCTCACAGCGTTCATGCACTGGGGCGCTCACCCTGGGCTGGCTACAAGAAAATAGTCTTTCAATCAGCCCCAGGTGAAATGGCGTTTGACATCCTCTAAGATCTCCCTCTGCCAGTCTCTTTCCTGTGCCCCCTGCCCTGCTCCATCTCCTGCCTTTCTCCCAGCAGAGGTCATAACCTTTCAGTGCACCCCAGAATATGCCTTGATTGCTAAGCAGAAGGATGTGAAGATCTGATCCCTCCACAGCCTCACCACCTAGACCATTCTAAGCTTCCTGTTGCCTAAGAGATCCCATAAGTGGCTTTTGTGTCACTGTTCTCTGAGACGCCCTGCACACAAAATAACCACAATCCTCTAATTACTGGAGGCCCACTCTCTGCCAGGCACTGGTAGACCTTTAACCAAATAGTCCTACTTAATCCTCACAACCCCAGGTTAGCTTCCATCTTACATTTAAGAAAGCAAAAAAAAGAGCATAGAACTTCTGGAGTCAGAAGGCCTTGAGGTCAAATCTCCCCTTCCTGGTTACCTATCAAACCTTGGGCTCTTGACAATTTGATCCTTTGTTTCCTCCTCCCTAAGAATGGGATGAATAACAAGCTAGTAAAGGCCTTATAAGGATTAAGTGAGCTAATGTTTACAGACTGTCTAATAAACAGAATATACACAACAAATATTTGCTGTCCTCCTTCTGCCTTACCCTCAGCTCCCTGTAGGCCAGAGTCCCAGCCCCACAGCCCAGGGGGTAGGCGGGAAGATCTCGGGCCTTGGTTTGTGGGTCCCACCCTATACCCCATGGTAGCAATTTCTTCTGTTTGCGCCTGGGTGAGCAGCAGTGTCTGAGGTTGCATCTGTGAGTGCCTGACACACCTGGATTCCACCTTACTGCAACCTCCTCATGGCTACTTTTCGTAGAGGGACAGGGGTGGGCCCAGGCAGGCAGCTGGGCAGTGCTCGCAGGCCTCTTGCCCCCTCCTCCCTTCCTTAGGAAGCACCTTCACCCACAGGCCTCAGTTTTCCCAGAGAACGGCGTCTGCAGTTCATGTGCTCTTCAGAAAGGCAGGCTGGAAGCCGGGCACGGTGGCGCACACCTGAAACCCAGGGCACGGGAAGCTGGGGCATCGAGGTGTGTTCGAGGCCAGCCTGGGCCACACAGCGAGAGCAGGCCAGCCTAAACTATATGCCAAGATCCTGTCTTAAAAAAAAAAAAAGCTGGGAATAGTGGGGACACATGCTTGGGAGCCTGGTTCCAATCTATAAAAAGACTGTTTAGTCTCAAATGTTTTATCTTTGATAAAGCTCAGACTCTAGACTCCATGTCCTCTAAGGCAAGAAGACACTCCATGCAGGGTAGAGCCAAGGCCCTGGCACGCTGAACTCAGGGCTGGTGTTTATCTACATTTCCCTCCTGCTGCCTCGTGGAAACCTCAGAGCCATCTCCAGCACCCTGGCCTGGAGCAGGGCTCAGCCAGCCCTGTCTGGAGGGCCGGCAGGCAGTCACAGTAGAAGCCGGAGAGGAGCTGGAGAGGGTTTCTCCTGGATCCGAGGCAGGGGTCTGGTCTTGGGATGTTCCCAGGCTTCATCCGCTGGCCTTGGGTTATGACTGACGTGTGCAGATGCAGGAGTACACTGGACAGTGGTGGGGAAAGTGAGGTGATGTCCATAGAAGCCCAGGCTGCAGACCAGGGTCCGATTAGAGTCCTCCCCGTCGAGTCCCAGGCGCAGCTCATCCTCAGCAAGGAGGGAGGTTCAAGGTGCCGCAAAAAAACGATTACCTCTAAATATCTGCCCTGTGCATTGCTGGATGTGTCTGGACAGGCACAAGCGGGAGCTCAAGGCGCTCTCGGGGCATGTGACTCAGGCCTCATCACTCAGCTGTCCCTCCAGGGGCCGCACCGGAGGCTCTGATGAGGCTCCAAGGCCCCCACCCCGCCCACCTTCTCTGCCCCACCACCCTGACTAGTGGCCTCATTGTTCTCCCCTGGGGAGGAGGGGGCTGCACCCCCACAGCCACCCCCACCCACATCCCACCCCAAGACAGCGCAGCTGGGCTGCGAAGCTCGGAGGGCCAGGGAGGAGCAAGGAAGGGGGATTTCTTGGAGGGGGGAGCCCCATTCACGCCTGGCTGTCTCACAAAAGCAAAAGGGATGAGGCTGGTGCCAGGTAAAGGGGAAGAAAGAGGAGTGCCAGGGTGAGAAGAGGGTGGTGAGGCAGATCTCAAAGCTCAGAGCCTCCAGCCATAGGTTCTTGGATGGCCAAAGGCAGAAGTAAAAAGCGCGGGGCCCTCCACAGGGACAGGCAGGGACCCCTCCTGGAAGACTCTCCCCACACTGATGCTGTTCTATCACACTGGTGGGTCTGACCTATGACTGTCCTGGAAGGTCAGCCAGGTAACCCAGAGAACATAGCTGAGACATGTCAGCCAGTCCTGGACTTAGGGGAAACTGAGGTTACCCTGACCCTTGGGCACCTGGGATTTGCTTGTAGCAACACTGGCTTGGCCGAATGAACCTGCATTTATAAGGAGGAGGTCATGTGTTGGAATACGGGAACTCTTGGGTGTGCCTGTCTGTGGACACGCATGTTCCATGTGGGAGGGTACGTGTGTGTATCCGCACATGCACACATCGGAGTGTTGACCCATTAAGAAGCCACAGACTTGCTCAAAGTATCTATATAGACACAAGCTCTTTGGGAAAAAGGAATAGCTTCACCCAAAGCTCACCCATTAGATTCGGAGACCTTTTTTTGGCTTGCTGAGCTTCAATTAGCCTGGTTCCTTCTGTGGCCTTTAATCTTTCCCTTGATCTGTTTCTGGCCTCCAGGAAAGAGAATAATTTGTCTGATGACATTTTCTTAGGGTCTAATCTGTGGCTGAATTGGATACCAGATGCCCGAACACAGAACCTGCTCCACCCTATTGCCCCATGATCCCCCCAGGCTCCCACACTCGGAGGGTCCAGGCTTAATTACTACCACTGCCATTTTAAAATTCTTCATATTCTTTAGACAAGAGGGTCTACATTTCGTTTCCATTACTGCTCTCCACCGAGAAGCAAGGGACCAACGGGCTTGCAGTGTCATCCTGGAGACCTCCCCTGGCAGCTGAGGATACCCAGAGGGGCTTTGTGTCCTCTCTGTGCTAGATACCATGATGGGGTCCGGGGCAGAGGGAGGTGAGGGGGCGAGGCTGGAAGGCAGGTAACAGAGGTGAGAGGCAGCCCTGGACATATGAGGGAAACATTCTCAGAGCTTCACGATGTGATGCAACCAGACCGCCCCAGGATGCTGCTGCAGTGGTCCACGTCACCGCAGAGCTGAACGGGTCTGATAAGTGGGAGGATGCTGCAGAAGCCAGGGGCAGAAAGCAGGAAAAACTCGGCTGGAGGGCTGTGGAGTGAGAGTGCCTCCCTGACAGCTTCCAGCTGATACCTGAGTTGGGGGCTGGGACTGTTTTGAAGAAACAGTGAAGGCCAAGCCCCAGGGTCCTACTAGGGTACACTTGAGGAGGGGCCTGCCCCCACGGGAGAAGAGGCTCAAGACGCTGTCTTTGCTCTGGACTCAGGTTGTCCAGCTCTCAGCCAGCAGAGACCACTTAGGTCACATTATTGTTATTGTATATATTCAAGGTGCACAACTTGCTCTGACACATGTACACACCAGGAAGTCATCAGCACAGCCAAGCTAGTGGACCCATCCATCCACACAGTTCTCTGGGGCAGAGTGCTTAGGAGCTACCCTCTGCAAAGGCCAGTTAGGGTGGCAGGAAAATGAGCCTGTCCCCAGCCAGAGCTGTGTTCCATAGTCACTTCTCCTATAAGGTGATGTCCTCTGAAGTCCTATGTCTTTTGTACATACTCACTTGGCAACAATCCTGGGCACGCACCATGAGCCTGGCGCCATGCTTACCTTTATCATTATCTAGCACAACCAATTGGCTGTGTGACCCTCAAGCATGTCACTTCATGTCTCTAAGGCTGTTTGCCCATCTGTAAAGTGGGAAGAATAATAATACTTGCCTGACAAGAGTGTGAATTATATGAGTTAATAAATCTAAAAACACTCCACCCAATAAATATCATAGCCATCTAACTGAATTTAATTATTAGTATAGAATGATGCATTTGACTGTGTCTTCAAGGCAAACAATCTTAGTGATTCCAATCATCTTAGAAAGGTGCTTAAAATATAAAGGCATTCAATAAACATTCAAGCAAATTCATTAAAGGACTGGAGTGTGGCTCAGTGGTTGAGTGCCTGCCTGGCATGCAGGAGGCCCTGGGCTCTGTTCCTATCACCACACAGTAAACAAGGAAACAAACCAAAAACCAAAACCAAGTAAATGCATTACAGATATAGATAGATATTGCCCTTCCTTGGCTTCCGTGCCCTTGGCTGATGGCTTCCATGCTGGGGAAGTCCTTTCCATCTCAAATTTGTTTCTCTGCCACTGCTGGTATAAGACACAACCTCTATAAAGAGCCTATTGCTTGCTTCCAAGTCGGTGACGCTCTTGCTCCTGGTGCTCACGGGTGACACGTGTTCCAGGGAACATGAAGCATGGTCCTCCACTAAAGAGCCCTCCCAGCGTTACAGCAGCTGTTGTGCTTCTTCCTGAGCCCTCTCCAGTTCTCGGATGTGGCCTGTGGGCTGCTGCAACAGCCTGCAGTGGGGTGTCCCAAGGACCACCCCAAGCTGGGCAGACAGCTCGGGTGTGACAGCAAGCAGGGCAGGCTAGCGTAAAAAAAGCCCACTGGGGGTTCCCGCCACCACAGAGGGCCAGTACATAGGCCGCTGCCCCCAAGACCATTTAGCACTCAGAGAACACATGCCAGATTTCTCTATCAACTCGGGAGGTAGGTGATGGGGCAGAGAGGAAGGAATGCAGAATTTGGACTCAGGGGACCTGGTTCAATGATGCTAACAGCTAAGTCCCTTCCAGCCCTAGAGATCATGACATCACTTCTCTGCCGGTAACTGTGGGCTCAGCACAGTGCTAGGCCTGGAGGGTGGGGTGGAGACAGAAGTTTACAGTGTTGCTGGGGAAGGATTGTTTACTCACAAAGTAACATGTGTACTTTGAGGTTTGCAAACCGCTCCTGCAGCCATTCTCCCAATTAAGTTCTAGACTGTTGGAGGGGAAAGAGCCAATGGGGAAAAATTCCTGGGACAGAACCAGGAGTGGCATTGGGAGGGGATCACAAGGAGCTCACAGAACTGAGTCCAAGGGGGACCCCTTGCCACCAGAGCACTGCTTGGCACCATGGGTGGGACAGACAGTTCTTTGTTGGAGAGGACTGTCCCAGCACTGCTGGGCTTTCAGTCTCCTTGGCCTTACTTATAGTGCTGGTAAGTCACTTATCACGGCTTCAAACACGTGGCTCTGTGGTACAGCACTTGCCTACCATGCTCAAGAACCTTGGTTTAACCCCAAGAAAGCTAAAAATAAAAATTTTAAAAGCACACCATGTACTTGTGAACACCTCATCAGTGACAGGTTTGTCTACACTCCATTTATTTGCGCAAAAATGGATGTAAAGAGGGACAAAGGGCCTGTTACCTGCCCTGCAAATTAATGGCAGAAGGCCGATTACAACGAGGTCTCGTAAGACCCAAAAGGGTGCTCTTTCCAGCCACAAAACTGATCTCCAGTTTTCTGATGCACTCTCCTCTGTCCAGTTCATTCCCTGACATTTCTGCTCAGAGAGAACACAGGCATGGCTATATTTTGAGATTTCAAACACACAGCTTGGCATAAAGTTCTCTCAGGTTTTTGCAGCATGCATACATTCCCAAGCAGAGGCGTGGACCTCAGTCCGGAAGAAGCATATCTGCATCTGCGTATCGGCATAAGCCATTCTCTTGGGCTCCACACACAATCCTATGTGAGAACAATGCTGTATTTTTCAATAAAACGGCTATGGCTTTGTTTGGCCAGTCCTTGGCTCTCTTACTGGTAAGAAGAATGCTCTGAAGCCTGCCTAAGTGGCAGGAGGGCTGGGGTAGGGGGTACAGTGGAAGGACTCAGGTAGCAAGACGAAAGCTGGAGGGGCAAGCAGGGAGTCCCCAGACTTGTGGGTGTTTGTGAGGCCAGGGTGCTCAGGTGGCTGCTAAGCCAAGGTGACATCTGTACAGGTCAGACTAGACCTGGTGAGGCTGGAAATCCAAAGCATGGCTACAGGGTGACCCTGTTCATTCAAGTGGCCTGGGAGAGACAAAGGTAGGGAAAGAGGCATTCCTACAGATCAGGAAGAGAAAGGGCAAGATTGATTGATTGATTGACTGATTGATTTTTTTTGCACCAGGTTGGAGACCACAGAAGTCAGAGAATGTTTCATCAGCAGCACTTCCGTGGGTCTCCTCAATATCTGAAGACAGAAAAAGGAGCATCGAGGGAAGAGACCCAGGAGCAGTTCTCCCACTCAGAAATCTCCGTGTAGAAAACTATGGTTTGGCACCAGCCATCGGACTGAACTTCAGGTTAAGTCCTATGGCTCCAGCTTCTTCCCACAGGGGCTCCTTCCACAGTGGCAGCAGTCTGACACGGGCGTGAGCATCTAGCACAGTGAGGACAGGGAGACTAAGGTGGAGCCGTCCTGACCCTCAGCACCACAAGGGAGCCCCTTGTGGGAGACAGCCCGGCTCCCCCTGGGCTGAGGAGAGCATCTCTGGCTCTGCTGAGAGAGGGGGCTCTGCCAGACTGACTGGTGGTCCGCAGAGCCCCGGGCCCCAGTCCAAGGCAGGTCAGGTGCAGGGGCCATCGGGGTTAGAAGCTGTTCTTCAGCCACACCCAGAACCAGAGGAGCAAGGCATAGCCCTGGGGTTGCATAATGCATTGCGTGCTTCTCCTCCCGCTCCCACCTCCTAGCCCAGCCATGCCACCCACAGACAGAAACATTAAAGAGACCCGGGCCTCCTGGGCCCACCCAGGTCACAGTGTCACCTGAGAACGGTCCCTAAACACAACAGGGCAGAGTCTCTGGACAACATTGAAGGCCTAAGGGCCACTCTAGACGCCCTCTGCTCCCAGCCTTCTCTCTGGGAGGCTGTAGACCTATGCTGCTCAACCAGGTAGCCACTGGCCAGCCCTTGTGACTAGGAATGCTTAAATTCATTACAATTAAATTAAATTTAATTACTTAGCTGCACTGGTCACATTTCAAGGCTCAAGAGTCACACAAGGGTGCCAGGGACAGTGAAGATCTAGAAGGTGTCCCTTGGCCCAGGCAGCCCTCTGGACAGCCGGGCAGCCTCCGCAGCCCGGCCTGTGCGGTCTGCCACTCACTGGCTCTGTGACTTCTGTCTCGTCACAGGAAGAGTGCCCACCACGTGACAAATCACCAACAACTTACTGTGAGCGTCTCCATCCAACTCTATCTTCACTGAGGCCCAGTTCGAGTGCCACAGCCTACAGGAAGCCTCCAACGTTCGACCACTCATTTAATAGTGCAGCCACTTGTCCACTCAGTGTTTGGTAAGCACCAACTACAGAACAGGCAGTCTGCTAGGTGATCCAGCCACAAAGTTCAACTCCATATGCTCCCTGTCCTCAAAGAATCAAATCCAGTGGGACAATAACAAGAGGGGCTACTCCATGCCTGAGCGGTGAGTGCTGAGACTGGGACCTGAGTGTCACAGGGCTTCCTCACCCTAACTGCTGTGGCCTTTTGACTCTGATGTCTCCTCAGAGAGGAGACTGAACCCTCGTTCAGTCTAAAGCCTAGCCACACCATCCTGTCGTCAGTTGCAAACTGTCGTCTCCTAGTCTCAGACGGCTCATTCATGTGGCTGGTTCCCCACTCCCCAACAGTCTGGGAGCTCCTTCATGGCTCCTAATCATCAGTCTTTATCACAAATACACACCAGCTTCAAGGTCCATTTTCTACACAGCAGTGGAGGGATGGACCCCTGGGCCCCTTACAGAGGCACTAAAGGATGAGTCAGAGCCCATGTGGGAGGGAATCAAACAGACACAGCGAAAGGAAAGGACAGCAGCTTGCCCACTCACTCGCCAGACTGTCTCTCACCAGTGTATCTCCAGCCCTTGCTCTGATTTCTAGCTCCACTCAGAAAGAGTGTCATGTCCGAGTAGTGTGTGGAAGTGTGTGGGTGCAAATTCCATCTTCCTTATCAGACTGGAAGCTCCCTAGAGAGAAGGACTGTGACAACCCAGGACTCCAGGCCTGCCCCAGGGAAGAACTGAGCTTCCTTCCTCTACTGGGAAATCCCTGAGTTCCCAGGCAGGGACCTTAGAGGGCTGGGCAGAGCTGGAGCAGGAGGGCAGCAGGTGGGAAGGAGCCGGCAGCAGAAAGCATGGGCAACCCACAGCTCTGAGCCGGATTGTTTCACTGAAACTTCTGTCTGCTGCCTTTGTTCACCCCATAAACAGACAGGGTGTGTCTAGGGGCAGAGAGCTTGGGAAAGAGCCCTCAATTCAGTCCCCTACCCCACCCCAGGTGCAGGCCTTCCTGTCACTTCAGGACCCCCTCCGCTCTTATCCACCCCAGTGACTCAACCCTCCACTGCCCAGCCACGCCCAAATACCAGCTGCCCACCCCCAGCATGAGGGGCAACACCAGGGTCTAACTGAAAAGAGCAGAGCTGAGTATTCAGCTCCAGACTTGACTTGACCTGTGCATTTAACAAATTAGGCTCAGCGAAAAGGGTTAAGTACAAAAAAAAAAAAAAAAAAGAAAAGAAAGAAAAAAAGAAAAAAGCCAGGTGTGGTGGCACACACCTGTAATCCCAGCCCTCAGGAGGCTGAAGCAGGAGGACTGCTGAGATTTGAAGCCAGCCTACGTCACAAAGTGTTCAAAGCTAGCCTGAACAACATAATGAAACCCATCTCAAAAAGACAAAAAAAAAAAAAAAAAGTAAGGCCCCAGTAGGGCCTGGTGGCACAGGCTATAACCCAGCATTCTTTGAAGCTGAGGTAGGAGGATCCTAAATTCCAGCACAACTCAGGAAACCTAGCAATTTAATGAGCCTCTGTCTCAACGTAAAAAAATAAATTAATTAATTTAATTAAATTAAAGCCAAGCATAGTGGAGCACACCTGTAACCCAAGCATTTGGGAAGCTGAAGCAGAAAGACTGCCGCAAGTTCAAGGCCAGCCTGGGCTACATAATGAGTTCAAGCCCAGCCTAAATTGTTTGTGAGACCCTGTCTCAAAAACAAAACCAAAACTAGCAAAACTTTTAAAAAGGCTGGAGATGTAACTCAGTGTGAAGTGAGTTCAATCCCCAGTACCACCACCATCACCAAAAACAACCCCCAAAGAGTAAGGTCCCTCTTTCCTCTGAACCCTAACCCCAAGCCTCAGCCCACCCCACCCCCATGTGGACATCTTTTGCAGCGACCAGGGCTCGGGCACATCCCTGGTCTCATTTAATTCAATCCTTTGCACAGGCCAAGGATGAGGCCACATTTATTTCCATTTTAAATGGAGACTCGGAAATATCAGGTTGTGCCCCTTCAGTCACACAGCTGGGCAGCGGCCCTGCGAACCGGCCCTGCGCGGAGCCCGGGGCGCGGTGCCCTCGAGCGCCCACCCGGCCCGGCCCTGCCCGCGCCACTCGCCTCAGGGCGGAAGCGGGGAGCGGCAGCGGGGCCCCCGGGACAATGCCAGGGATTAGAGCCGGCTCGGAGGGCCCCGCCCGTCGCGGCGGCGGTCTCTGCGTCCCGAGCCCCGGGACCGCGGAACTTTCCGGAGCGCGGCGCCTCCCCCGACCCACCTGGGCGCGCCGCGCCCTGCACCGCCCGCCCGCGCCGCGGCGCCCGGCTCTGCGCGCCGTCCAGGCCCTGGGCCCCAAGCGTCCGGACCGCCCTGGCCCGTCCCCCGCCTGTGCGTCCTCCAGTCCGCGTGGCTCCGCACTCAGCTACCCGCCTCCCGGACTCCCTTCCTATTTGGGCCATAAGACTTGCAGGAAATCTAGATCGGAGATTTAAGTCCCTCACGCCGAGGCTGGTCAGCCCGCGCCTTCCCTTCCAGGGTTCGGGGCTCTGGCGTCAGATGGCCGGGATCTTATCACGGCCCTTGCACTAACAGTTGTTTCCTACGGGCAAGGTGCTTTTCTCCCTGTGCCTTAGGTTCCTCATCTAGGAAGAGGATATAATATGAGCCCTCCTAAGAGAACTGTGCGGTTGAAGTGGGAGAATCCACTTGTGACGGGCATTAACTCTGACCAGTCGGTGCCAGCGTCCCTCCCTCACCTGCACTGCTGCATACCCCCCACACACACACCCCGTGAGCCCCGTCGTGGAAAGGACGCGCTGTAAAAAAACCGAAGAAAGAGCTGGGCTGGGGCAGGGGGGAGGGGAGGGCGTTCAGGGTCAGCCCCGCCCTGGGAAGGCACCAGCTGCTGCTTTTCTCTGGTGCCTCCAAGTGATGCCACCTGCCTCGCCCCTGATCTTCTCATCCTTTGATCTTCTGATCTCCGGCCAGGGTCTCCCAGCCAAAGGCATTCTTGTCTCCCAGCCTCCTCCAAGGAAAGGCAAAGGGCTGGGCTCCCGCCCCTGCCCCAGCTCCTCCCTCCCTTCCTTGCTGTAGTGTAGCCAAGACTACCAAGCAGGCCTAGGAGGAGGTAACAACCTGTCCCTTCTGTTTTGTTTTGTTTTGTTTTATTTTGTTTTGTTTTGTTTGGGACAGGGTCTCGCTATGTAGTTCAGGCTTGCTTTGAACTCACTATATAGCCCAGGCTGGTCTTGAACTCCTAGAGATCCTCCTGCCTCTGCCTCCTGAGTGCTGAGATTATGGCAATGCACCACTTCCCTGGCTACAACCTGTCCCTTCTGAAGTGGCAGTGTTTGGGGACGGGAAAGAGACATGAAGAAGAGCACAACACTGGGGAAATTCCTAGGCATGGTGCCTGGGCTGGACAGGACCCTGCTGCAAAGTTATTTGTTCTCTGCACCCTTGCATGCTGGGCCTAGCTCAGCACTGCAGGGGGTATGTGTACCCTGGGTACAAGAAGGGCAGCAAGAGACAGTTCTGCCCTCAGGACGCATCCATGTGAGGAGACATTCAGAACAGGCACCCAGGGACAGACCCTTGAGCACTAGTGCTAGAGGATACCCGAGTCCCCGAGCCTCAGGAGACAGGCAAGGGCCTACCTGACAGAGCTGGCCTGAGGTAGCCAGGAGGGACATGATTAGCACTAGAAGATGGCCCTGGCTGGGGACTTTGCAAGGCAGAAAAATTACCTGGGGTGCTTGCGCTGGCTGGGTGTGTGTGTGTGTGTGTGTGTGTGTGATGGGCTGAATGGTGGCTCCCAGAAAGATATGTCTACCCTTTCTTGCCTGCAACCTGTGAGTATGGCCTTGCTTGGAAAAGGGGTCTTTGCAGGTGGAGTTCAGGGAAAGGTCTTGAGATGAGGTCATCCTGGATTATCCAGGTGGCCTCTGGCTCCAATGACAGTGCCCTTGTCAGAGATACATAGAGGCCACACAGAGAAGAAGGTGAGGTGAAGACAAAGGCAGTGAATAGAGTGATGTGACCACAAGCCAAGGAAACCAGTGACCACCAGAAGCTGGAATTTGGAATAGCTTCTCCCCTCCAACATGGCCCTGCAGGTGTCCCAGTTTGGGGTCTGTGGCCTCCAGAACTATTGAAGAATAAATTGGTGCTTTAAGCCACCCAGAATGGCACGTTCTGGTGGCAGCCACAGGTAGGCAGGGAGCAGTCAGAGGGTCTAGATGTGGCTCGGAGCTGATGCCCAGCCAGTGCCAGCTTCCCTTCCCGCTGCATCTGGATCTCTTCTCACTGTGGGTGGCCACTGCCCTTCCCCCATTCACTCTCCATCTCTAGCCGCTCTGGTGCCTCAGCCCACGCCGGTGACCATCCCACTTCTCTACCTTGGAGAGTCCGTCTCACCTCCTGAGACGCCTCCTGCATCTATGCTGGCCTGGAAATTCCATCCCTGGGCATCGAATCCACAGGAATGTATTCCATTTGCTCACAAATGGGTGACTACACCACACTGCTCATAGAAGCACTACTTACAATACCCCCTCACTGGGAAGAGCCCAATACCCATCCACCAAGAAATGGACAGATTGGTTGAATCCACCACAGTGAATACTGTGCAGCGACAGGAGTGCACCAGCTACAGCGGGTACGGAGGCAGAGTAGATCCAGCCCCAGGCACAACGAGGAAAAGAACCCAGATACCAGAACCATACTCCTTCACATGAAGTCCCAAACACAGCAGCACGTCCTGTGTTGTGCTCACCCTTGTCAGGTGGGCAGGGACTGGAAGAGGCCACCAGGTGAAGGACTTCTAGAAAGCTGATGAGGGTTCTGCGTGGTGTTCACCCAAGGCTAAATTTTTGTGAAAACTTGTCAAGCTATGCACTTAAGAGCTGTACTCTTCTCTGCTGTGTATATTATACATAAAATTTAGTTTTTAAAAAACTCATTCTGAAAGATTTTCATGAACCTCAGGCTGGCCGAGTGTTTCCCTCTAGAGCACATGATATTCTGTGAATATTTCTCAGCTGTTACTTTAGTGAGTTAAAGTCAGATGTTTATTTCTATGTACCATTTTGCCTTACTCTTCCATGTATCCTTGGCGCCTTGCAGAGGTTCTGACACATAATACATGCTTTGTAAACACTTAAAATATGCTGGTATAGCCGGGCATGGTGGCACATGCGTTTCATGCCATCGATCAGGGGAACTGAGGCAGTAGGATCACAAGTTTGAGCCTAGACTGAGGAAATTAGCAACTTAGCTAGGATCTATCTCAAAATTAAAACTTTAAAGAAAAAAGGGTTGGAGGGGTTGGGGATATAGCTCAGCAGCACAGCACCTACCTGGCAAACACAAGGTCATGAGTTGGATCCCTGGTACCAAAAAAAAAAAGGTTGGGGCCGGGGTTATAGCTCAGCGGCACAGTGCCTGCCTGGCAAGCATGAGGTCCTGAGTTGGATTCCCGGTATCAAAAAAATTTTTTTAAATTAAAAAAAATAAAAGAAGAGCTGGGGAAGTAGATCAGTGTGAAAAGCCTGGGTTCGACCTCTAGTACTAGAGGGGTGCTGGCATGATTAACGGTATTCCCAGACCTCTGTGCCTGGCCTCTCTGACCATTAGATCCAGCTCCTTAGGTATTCGTCGGACGATTCCTCTCCACTTATGCCCTTCCCTGTGTGTCTCCTAAGCACTCACCACAAGCCTGGGCCTACCTCCTGCCTAGCACTGCATGTACAGACCGGTCACCTGCTGACCCCCCACACTGCCATCTCTCTTCACCCACCACGTGTGTCTTACTTATCTCGGGTCTTCAGAGCCTAGGCAGGGACAGCACAGGGATTGAAGACTCCATGTCCTCCAGTCGCTAGAACTCACTATCCCAGCCTAGGCACAAACCTTGGTTCACTTCCGCTTGTTTGGAACTGGGTGGAAATTTTCAGAAGTTTCCTTTGAGAGAGAGAATGACTATGAATAGGAAAGGCCAAAGCTTTTAAGTGAAAGGGTTTATAGACCAGATGTCTCAGGAGCTTCTTGACCACTTAAGATGCTCCACACTGCAGCTCTGCCCCCACTGCAGCTGTCTAGGTTGGATGCCACACCCAGGGCTCCTGTGGTGGAGCCAGGTCACCAGCAGGTCTGAAGAGGGTTCCCTCCTTCGTGGCCATCCTGGGAAAGCCCATTTGCTCCAGCCTGGGCTGGTTTATGCTCTGTTCCTCCTGGTTGCTGGACATGCACTGGTTCATGCATCCATTCAGTCTTTCATCTCTTCCTTCCCTCCACCAATACCTTTGAGCATCCATGTGAAAAAGCCTTTTAGAGGCGTTAAGGATACTGAGGAGCACTAGTGGCCAGGGCCTTGCTTCCTGGGGCTCCCAGCCTCCTCTGAAAAGCAGACAAGGAAACCAGAGGTAGAATCAGGGGGATGGGGCCCCTGAGGCCGAAGAGGCTATAATGGGAAGCCTTCTCCTGGAGGTGAGGATTAGGGGGTTTCTTGGCGTAAGGGACATGTCAGGCAGTTCCATGAGCCATAAATGAAACCAATGCCTCCCTGGCTTCCTCCAAAGACTCCCTGGAGAGCTGCAGGCCTCTGGTCTGAACCCGTTTCTAAACTGCATCCTTCCAGTAAGCCAACAGTGATGTCCATGGGGCTCTCTCTCATAGCCCTGCCATGGCCGGTGCAAATTAGGCAAAGGTGGTTCTCTGCAAGATGGGGTAGAGAGTGGCTGTCCAGAGACTCAGATCATGGCTAATGCTGGTTAAACCTTAAAATGCAGATTCAGAGTCAATGGGTCTGAAATGTAGCCTGAGCTTTTGCATTCCCAGAGGCTGCTGCTGGAGTGTGGGTTGTACTTTGAGTAAAAAAAAAAAAAAAGAAAAAGAAAAGCTTTAGGATATCCAAGAGACTCTATAGAATAAATCTCCTTTAAGCATTCTTGTACTTTTTTTTTTTTTTGAACCAGGGATTGAACTCATGACCTTGTGCTTTCCAGGCAGGCGCTTATGCCACAGAGCTAAATCCTTAGCCCTCCTTTAAGTAATTCTTTCTTTCTTTCTTTCTTTCTTTCTTTCTTTCTTTCTTTCTTTCAGTACTGGAAATTGAACCCAGGGTCTTCAACACTGAGCTATACCCCCAGCCTTTTAAAATGTTTTTATTTTAAAACAGGGTCTTGCTAAGTTAAGTCACCCAGGCTGGGCTCAAACTTGCCACCTTCCTGCCTCAGCCTCCCAGAGTGCCAGGATTACAGATTACAGGCATGCACCAACACACCCAGCTTCAATCCTGTTTTTGCTATGCATTGATAGGCTGACCCAGAGATATGCTCTTGTCACCTGGCCTAGACAGGGGCCTGGCCAGGGAGTCCAACAGTGGTTAAACCCTGTCCCTACTCCCCTCATCAACTCTGCCTCTCCCCATGTAGTGGGGTCCTTGGGCAAGGGCTGCCTCTTCCTGATTCTCACCAAAGTCTAGCCTGTGCCAGCCACTCCCTAGAGAACCAATGGGCAGGGAAACTGCAGGAAGAAACAGATTCCTGTGGGAGACCAGGGAAGGCCTGCAGCCTCTTCAGCCACAGACAGTGCTGGGGAGCCCTGGGCCCGAGTGCATGGCATTGCCAGTGCATCTACAGGCCAGGCTGCCTTCCTCTTGCAGACAGTGAAATGGAATCCATTCCACCCCACTGGTGCAATGCAGACCTGGCTCCTGCCTATCCCCTCTGGCTAAAGCAGGAAGGAACCTGGGGAGCACTGGGGCAGGAAGGATACTGGGAAGAACTTCCAGCAATCACATTCCTACAGAGTCAAACACCACAGCAAATGTGCATGGGGGTATTGGATGACTTGGTCTGCCCATCTAGAGGTACCAGCCCAGGGCAGGGCAGGAGGCCTGAGCAAGACATCAGGAGGGCTCCCCAAGCCAAGCTTCTGTGCTTCAAGCCTTCCTTTCTTACTGCACTCTCCACCCTCACTGTCTCCCCGCAGGCTCCAGGGCCATCGGTCCATCAGCACTGGGCATCCCAAGCTTTCAGAGTTTAACCCAGGTATTTTCTGACCAGTCCCCCGAGCTCTACCCCCAGCAGGTGCCCTGAGCTCAGAAGCATGGTGCCTTTGCACCCCCATGCCAGTCTAGATGATGAGGTTAATGCCATTTGGCAGGTGGATGAAGGGCAGGCAGGGGGGAAGGGGCACCCTGGGCTCCTGCATTCAGAGCAGGGGAGTAGGCAACCAGGTGAGGGCTGGCGTGGCGTCGGCTGGCAGGAAGGGGGCATTCTTCTTTCTGCTGACTGCACACAATTAATGGGGGCCTTGTTCTGGCTGGGCACACAGCCCTGGAGATGCTGGGATGGCCCTCCTAGGAAATAGCCCAAAAAGATCAGAGGACTTGGCCAAAAGGTTAGCAAATGGATAGCAGAGACAGAATTCTAGCCTAGGGTCTCTGATTGCAGTTCCACCGGACAAAGAGGAAATCTATGGGTGGAGTGGGGGTCAGATGGCTGCTAACCTCCTCCATTCCTGTAGAGGACTCTTGTGCCCCTCATTCCACAGGACTGAGAAAACTGTAGTAGCGTGACAGCGGCAGAGCTGAGAGAAGGGCTGGGCCAGCAGGCTGTGCGGCCGAAAGGAGGAGCTCCTGAGACTGGCTGCTCTTACAGGATGTTCCTAAGCATTTTCCTCCCCAGGTAGACTAGGGACCATGCAGGAGCTGTCTGTTATGCAGTGATCGCCCCTTCTCTATTATGGCCACATTGTAAGACCCTCAGCAGATACCTAAAACCTCAGGAGCACCAAATTCCATATATCCTATGTTTTCTCCTATACTGGCAAGTAGGTGTCCTGGTGATTTGATTTATAAATTAGGCACAGTAGGAAATTATTGGCAATAACTATAAAATGAACTAGAACAAGTATAACACTGTTCTACAATGAAAGTTATATAAATGTTTTCTCTCTCAAAATACCTCATACTTTTACCTCTTCACTTAAAAGAAGCACTTTACAGCCTCCCTTTGACATTTCCAAAGTGCCAGCTTCACTGCTCTTACACTTTGGAGCCATTACTAAGTAAAACAAAATGCAAATACTATGATACTGTAACTGACAGCACCACAGTGTAACTGTCAGATGGGTAACATATATAGCATGGATACTCTGGATAAAGGAATGATTCAGATTTCTGGCAGGGTGAAGTGTGTCTGAATGAGATTTCATCATTGTACTGAGAACATCACACAATTTAAAACTTAACATTTATTTTTGGAGTTTTTAGGATCTCAGTTAATTATGAGCAATTAAAACTATGGAAAGTAAGACTTTGGGGCTGAGGATATAGTTCAGTGGTACAAACACCTGCCTGACAAATGCAAGGTCCTGAGTTTAATTCCTAGTACAAAAAAAAAAAAAAAAAAAAAGAAGGACCTCAGATAAAAGGGGACTACCACAGAGTTAATGCTAGTGCCCAACACAGCTGTGGCTGCTACTAAGTATGCAGTCAACAAATGTCAGTTGGTTGAAATAATAGCTAACACTCACTACATGGCTACTTGGAGCCATCACTTTCTGGGTAGTAACTCATTTAGCCCTCATGATAACCCCTCAAGGTAAGAATCATTAGTATTCCCATTTTAAAGAAGCTAAGACACAAAAAGGGTTTTTCTCCAAGGACTAGTAAGAAACGGAGCCCAGGATCTAAGCCCAGGTGGGGTGGCTAAAAACTCTGTGCACTTAGTGACTCTGCCGTACTGCACAAACCTGGGAAGCAGCTGACACACCCAGATGCCCCTGTCCTCCTGTTCAGGCCAAGGCTTGCCCACCAGAGCTTAGCTAACATCTGAATGAGAAGCACCTGGACCCAGCTGTGCCCTCGTGGCTACCTTAGCACACTGCACCCTGTGGCCCCAACCTCCCAAAAGCCCTTGGGCCCCTCAAGCGCAGCTGAACAGAAGCGAACTCCTCTCCCCGGTGACATCTCCCAGAGGAGACTCCTCCTGTGCTCTTCTGCTCTAGCTCCAATCATCAGATCAAAAGGGGTCACTGTCGAAACTGTGAAAACAGAGAAATGCATCTAGCACCTTACAAGTCACAGGAACCTCCATAAAAGTGGTCTTATTTGAATTTTGGACCCCTTGGGGTGGGAAGCAGTTCAAGAGATATCAATGTTCCTCATGCTGAAAACTCAAATTTGAGGCTCAGAGAGGTTAAGGAAAAGATGGACTTTGTAATTTGCAGGATTCAGAGCAAAGTAAAAAGGCGTCATCCTTTGTTACAAAATTATTAACTTCAGCATGACAATAGCACAGCAGACGTACAGGGCCCTTCCAAGCGTGGGGCTCTGGGTGACCACACAGGTGACGCATCTATGAAATAGGTCTTCGTTAAGGGGCTTGGCCTATGAAATGAGCTGGTTCTCGGGTCTGGCTCTCTTGGGTCCTAAGCTCTTATCTGTCCCCAGGTAAGTGGCGGTGAGACCCTAGGTCCTGTCCTAGTTCCTGATCTCTGTTGTTTTTGTCCTAGACAATAGTCCCCTTCCTTTCTTGTCCCCTCCCAGTCTCTTAATCTCCTCTGTCCACCACAAAGGCAGGGATTAGTTTACAGCCTCTTCCTGCCTCAACTCTCAAAACCCCTGGACACATGATCTAGCTTTCCGAGTCCCAAACACCCCCACCCCTGGGCTGCCCCAGATCTGGAGCTGAGGGAGAAAAAACAGACCAAATGCATGCACGTATACTGCTTATGGCCCCATGCACAGCGCCCCCTGCAGGTAGAGACCCATACTGGAGTGTCTGGGTGCATGGGTGTGCCTGTATGTGTGTTTGAAGGGCAGCTGGGACATGATCCTGTGAAAAACAGACTGTGCCTGCAGGAAGCTCCCAATCTACAGGGGGAGGCATGGCCCCTACCCTAAGAGAGCTCACTCTCCTTCTGATGCAGAGAAGTGTGACCTCTGTCAAATGGTCAGTCAGCCACCGGGTGTGTAATATTACCTGACGGTTTCGGAGGAAATCAGATCACACCCTGTACCTGCTGAGCACTCCCCCCAGCAGGACCTTCCTCAGAAGCTCATCAGAGAGACATGATCATCCCCATCTGGCACATGAGTGTCCGCTCAGGTCTCCCAAACCCAGACCTGTGTTTCCCCCAGGGGCAGCAGGTCACCTCCCTGGGGCCTCGGTGTCAGGCATCAGTGGGTGTCACACCTCCCCATGCTGTGTCCCTAGAGCTACGCACTCTGGCCCTTTCTCTCCCGTGCACTTCTCACTTCCCACCATGTGTCACCATTCTTATGTGCTTTTCTTATTTCCTCCTCCTATCCCAGGTAAAGGACAGCCATGGACTTTAGAGTCCCCTAAACTGTGTCTCCCCTCATGTGAATGGGGACAGCAATGGTCCTGGCCTTACCTGGGAAAATTCACAGGAAGGTAGCTAGCAAGGCGCCTGGCCAGCTGTAAGCTTTCCACCCACATCTGTCCAATGAATGAGTGAATGAATGAGCGTTTGCTCCGGACAGCAGCCTGTGAGTTCCAGGAGTGTCAGCACTGACCATTAACAAGGGGGAGGAGGATGCTGTGGCACCAGCTGAGTGCATGCTTGGTGTTGGTGGCTATCGGAGCTGTGACATCCCTCGACCTGTGCTGTCCTTGTCTGTGCGTGGGAATGTGGGAAAAACTGGACACCAGAAGGAACTGCTCCTCAGACCGAGTCAGCCTGGGAAGGCCTATTTCCTCCAGGAGGTGCTAAAAGTTTTTGCACGGCCGCTGCTTTTGGCCTGTTTCCCAGGAACCAATGATAATTCAGGTAGGGGCGTTTCAAGCTGCACATCACTGAGGTGGAATAAGCTTGGTGACCTGGGTCCCACTTCCATGGTGCTCCCTCATCTATCCCCCCATGAAGGGAAGCACTCCCTGCCCTGCAGTGACCCCAGCATTGTGCTGGGCAAGGGTCCTAGGTGGTGACAGTGAGTCCTTGACACGGCCCTTATGTCCCCTCCATCAGCCTGTGGGCCTTGGCCTTGGGCCTGGGAACCTCATCCAAATCCTTGACACTGGTGCAGTGGAAGACCCTTGGCACCTTCCTGCCACCCTGCCTCAGTCTGGACACTCTCAGGGACACTTCCACCCCTCCAAGGGCAAAGGCAAGAGAGTGGCAGGGAGAGGGTGCAGAACTGTGTTCTAGAGTCGAAGCTCCAGGCGTTACTCACAGCAGACTTCCAGACCAGCAGAGCTGAGATGCTGAGATGAAGGGTGACTTCGTGCCTGCCTCATTTTCCCTTCTAAATGCTCCCTCAGGGGGAGAAGAGGACACATAAGAACAATAATTCCCATGTGTTGGCCACTTGCCATGTGCTAAACACTGCTATATCCCAGGTGTCTTTCTGCAACCTTGATGTTATTACATCCATTTGGAAGCTATGGAAACTGAGGCTGAGAGAGGTGAAGAAGCACCCTGGTTGGCACCAGAGGTGGCCAGATATTGCTTGGGTTTGGCTGATGCCTTTGGCTGGAGCAGCCGAGTTGGTTTATCCCAGCTGCAGGAACCTTGGACTGATTTTTCCTGTCTTAGATGCATGCCCAGAAGAGGTGCAGGCAGAGAGCCTTGCTCTGAAGCATCCTACACTGGAGAAGGGACAGAAAAGCTGCTGAGAGGAGGGACAGTGGTGACCCTCTGTGGTACCTAACTCCCTCCTGGGCTCATGGCTTTTCCTTCCCCTAGAGACTGCATCCTTCCTGACAAACCCATGTCCTGCCCCCCAGACCTTCCCTGTCTACCCCAGTCCTTTCCTCCTTGCTGCTGGTCCTCTGTGGGTGCTCTCAGCATCCTCTGCACTGTGGGTTCACTTTTCATGCACACCTGTCCTGTCTGCCCTAAGCAACACATATTGCCCAACCGCCTTAGAGAGGACCCAGTGCAGAGCACTTTGATGATAAGCTGCACACTCAGGGATTCTGTTGCACCTTCCCCAACCAGAGTCCCCCTACTTCTGTGCTGAGCCCCAATGCATTCCCTACAAGCAGCCCCGAGACCCTAGAAGCCATGGCTAATGGACAGAAAGGGGACTGGGCAGAGTACCTAGAAAGACCAGAAGCTGGAAAAAGGCTTTTTTGGGACTGCACAGCTTCGCATTTAATGTGGCCAGTTCCTGCCCCTCCCCTTGGAGCTCAGATCCGCCAGCTCAGACCCCTGAGAGCCAGTATGCTATGGTATTTCCGAGGGAGAGTTCTTGGCTGAAAACCCAGTACCAACAATTACTGCTGGTGGGCTTGGGCAACCTCCTTAACATGTACAGGCCTCAGTTTCCTCATTTGTGAGATGGGCCTGTACTGGTCCAGCTCTCTCCCAAGGTTCATGTAAGATGGTTCAAGAAATTCCCATAAATGGTGTAAGCATTCCATAAAGGACAGCTGTTACAGTGATTGGCTGGGGCAGAGACCCAGGTGATGGCGGGTTCCTAGACAGGTCTCTCTGGGCCTGATGAGCTAGCGTCTCTGTGGAAGAAGACCATAGTCCAGGGGATGAAAACTGCAACCAGGAAAGTGTCCTCAGAGCACACCGAAGCAGACGGGAAAGGCAGGAAGCAGAGTGCAAGGTGCTTCCCTAGCCCCAGCCTAGCATTTGTATCTCTCAATGCATCAGAGGAGCTCTGGTCACCTAGGGTTGGGGAATTCAAGATACGGGTCACAAGCCTCCCTTGGAGGTCTATGGTGAAGAAAAATGACGTGTGAACAAGAGAGGGCTGGAAATGGAACACAAAGAAAACCTCCACTCCGGAGGTACCCTGTTGTTGAGCTGTGGCCCAGCCCCCACCTGCCTGCCGCCAGCCGCTGTGGCCTGCTCTGGCATGGCTCCGGGGGGGCGTGGTGCCAACCCCTGAGCTCTCCCCCCACCATGTCCTTTTGCTGCTTCCAAAATAACTCTCTGCTCACTGCCCAAGTTTGGCCTCTTGGGTGTTTTTCTCCTCCTGGGACCTGTTCTCCCATGTCTGAAGGGTGGCAGGGGAGATCACTACTGTCATTAGAAACTGGGGACCACCTCCTTTTCACAATGATTATTTAGTACAGAAGGTCTCCTACAATGCTGAGAGTCCCTAAGTCAATATGTCCATTTCACTTGGCTCAAAAGTGGTATTTCCGGTAGAAGGAGGGAGCTGGAAATTTCTTCCCCACCTCCAACTCTTGTACCTTTGCAAGGTGTCCAAAGCTCTCAACAACAGCATGTTCTTGGTCCTGCTCCCAGCAGAGTGAGTTACCAGCCTAAGGTCACACAGCCCACGAAGGAAGAACTCAAAAAAGGATCCTTGTGGCCCTTTAGGTATGCCCAAGGCGGAAACGGAGCCTGGTCTCCAACGCTGCCTTCTCTTGGGCTTTAAGGGAGAGAAGACTCATTCCGAGGAACTTCATTTCTGGGGAGAAGCTGGGTGCTCAGCCGGCACTGGCCGGGAAGCTCAGACTTCCGCTTTGGAGAGTCTCCCATCAGGCACCGGGCCTGGCCCCATCTCCTTCAGGCGTCCCTGTAAGGAGGATCACTTCCTCCATCAGCCCAGCCCCGGAGCCCAAGAGCAGACTGGCTTCTTGAAAGGCCATTTCCCTGAAGGTCAGCAGGAGGGTGGCAAGGAAGGAAAATCATCTGACTGGGCCTGGAGGATGAGGCTCTGGCACCCCAGATACCACCTGTCACTTACTGGCCCTGTTGTTCCCTTCTTGAGCCTTAGAGACCCACTGGTAGTTAGAGACATGGAGAAAAAATGACACTAACCCACCAATCGCCAGCACTTACAGTGCAAAGGGCTGGCTTTGCTTTCTGCACCTCATTTGCTCCTTCTCACCGCCCCCCAGGTAGATACCGTTAGTGTTTCCACTTGAAAGATTTAGCAACTGAAAACAGGACAGTGGACCGGTTTCCCCCAAAGACTCGAAGCACATCCACGGCAGAGCCAAGACTGAAGCCAGGGCCACCCTCCAGGGCCCAGATGCGCCCCGAGGTCTGGCGGGGTGCTCATCCAGATGCCCCCCCCCCGGGCTCTGTACTCTCTGTCCCTGATGGGCCCAGGTGGGCAGGGGGGGGGGCGAAGGGCTGTAGCGTGTGGGGCCATCAGGGTTGAGAGCCCGCGCGAGGGGAAGGCGGGGCTGAGAGGGGTGGGCCGGGGGCCAACTGTGCTCTGAGCCAGGCTTTCTTCTCCTCCGCCAGCCGCCCCACCCGGCCGCACCCCGTGCCCGCTGCTGCCAGAGCCCAGAGGTTTCCTTTTTCTTTTGCCTAGGGCTGTTTCCTGCCTTCCCTTTGAACTGGGGTGTTGGCTCCCCACACTCTCTCCTCCAGAGACCCCCTGATGGGCCCATCCTCCACCCCAGGCCACATGGGAGGTCCCAGAGGACCCCATTTCCTGGACTCACTCTAGCCCTCCTTGCCTTCCTCTCTCTGCTCAGGTCCACTGCTGGCTGGACTCTCCCCTGCCCCCCTCTCCCGGCGACTGCCACCAAGCACTAGGGGCTGGAGGGGTCCTCTGTCCTACACCAGCAATAGGTGATTCCGCTTTTTCTTTCTAGTTTTCAGCGAAAGCACTAAGGTTCAGAGAAGTTTTAGGACTTGCATGGGGTCTTCTAGCAACAGAGGCACCGAGGGTTAGAACTCCCAAACCCCAAGTTTGCAGCACAGGGCAGGCTCTTAGAGCCCATCGGGAAGCCACCTGAACTGGCAGGAAAGGAGCCCCAGTGAGAGCAAAGTCCAGCACCCCGACCCCACGCGTGTCTCACAGGGCCAGCTCCCCCCACCACAGCCACATGCCCCCTGCATCCTGATAGGCTGCAGGACCCCATCTGGGAAATGTTGGGGGGCAGACTGGGGTCTTCCATCAGTCCCTGCCCTCCCCGCTCCAGAAAGCCCTAAGCCTACCAGCAAGGAAACACGCCGAAGGCCACCTGGATCCCGTTTGGTCACGCTGTCTGTCTCCTTGCCAGCCACCGGCTCACTTGTCACAGTCCCCAACAGGTGCAGCACACCTTTCATAGAGCAGAACTGCTCCTCTCCTTTCAGAGGTAGCTCCAGGACCTCCTCCTGCAGGAAGACTTCTGCCACTGATGCCTCCAGGCCCTGAGCCCCTAATAACAACACTGGCTAACACGCCGTGAGCTTTTCCATGGGCCAGACTCCGTGCCAAACCCTCCACAAACATTCTTCAGTGAACTCGAAAGCAGCTTGTGGGGGCCAATACTAGCTCCCTTTATAGGTGAGGAAACTGAGTGGACACAGAGGGATAAATGAATTGGCTCAGGTTCATACAACTGGGAAGCAATGGCTCAAGCCCAGCATAGTGTGGTCAGTGCTTGACTTTTTTGGTTTGTTTTGTTTTGTGAGACAAGGTCTCACTATGTAGTCCAAGCTGGCTTTGAACTCAAAGAAATCCTCCTGCCTCGGCCTCATCAGTGCTAGAATTACAAGTGTGCACCACCATACCCAGCAGTGGCTGACTCTTAAGATTTAAGCCTTTTAGCTCTCTTCCCCCTCAACATCCCGCCTCCATCTTTTTGGTTACAGACATCCAGAGTTGCAGTGAGGAGGCTGCAGGTTACCCTGAATCTGTACACATGCACTTTCACACGAGTCTGAATTCCCAAGAAAGCAGTCCAGGGTGGGGAGGGCAGGGGTGCAAAGGGGTGCCTGTGAGTGTGTGAGCCTTAGGTCTTCTCTAGCTAGCTGCCCACGAGGCTTTTCTTGGCTTTGGGAGCAAAAGGAGGAATTCCGAGAGCTACCCTGTGACTCCAACTCTGGTCATCTGTGCCCAGCAGATATTTTAGGTCTATATATCTCTGTCTCCTTGTTGTGTGCATGTGTGACGGGGTAGAGTAAGAGGCATGCCTCCTCTTAGCCGTCAGGTCGGACTGCACCAGAGCCAAAGCCCCAGCTCCTTAGCTCTTTCCCTGAGGAGCCTTATGGGGCGGGGCAGTGCAACCTCACATGTCTCACTGAGCCTCTGAGGAGCAGAGAATTGTTTTTCTAATACTAGGGTTTGGAACTAGGGCCTCACACATGCTGGTAAATACTCTACTCCTGAGTACATCCCCAGCCCTTTTTAAATTTAGGGCCAGGGTCTTGCCAAGTTGTCCTGGCTAGGCTCAAATTTGCAGTCCTCCTGCTTCAGCCTCCTCACTCACTGGAATTAGGGGCACGTGCCACCACACCTGACCCAGGAGACTTTTTTTAAAGAAACACTTGAATAAGAGACATTGTGAATGAGTGAAGTCTGCTCTCCCACCCAAGACCAGACAGGCTGGCCACTGAGCCTCAGCATAGTCATAGCTTTTGGACTTGAGCATCAAAGCAAAGGATGTAAAGACTTCCCAGACTTTCCTGGAATCGGGAATGGAGAGAGGTGGGGCAGCTATGTCACTGAAGGTGCAACTAGAAGGAGGGGCTCTCACCACCCTGGGATGGGGGAGCAGGTTCCAGTATTGAGGTGGAATCAAGGAATTCAGAAAAGGACGCAGAGGCAGCTTCTGCAGGACCAGGCTTCTCCAGATACCACCCAAAGGCAACCGAGCCCAAGGCAACCACCTGGCTCTCCTGATGCCCTCGCCCTCGCCCTCGCTCCACCTTCAGAGGCCTTTGCAGCACCTCCTTGGAGCCTGAGGAGAACCCCCTCCTCTCCATGCAGCAGCCCACCATCCAGTACGACCCCTGCACAGCCCAAGGCAGGGGACGAGGTCTTCTCCACCTCCCTCAAGTATCCCAGGCCCTATGATATTGAAGTCCCCACACCGTGCTGGGACCCAGCTCCAGCTCTGCCCTCTCCTGCCCCTAGAAGCTTTTCTTTCTTTCTTCTTTCTTTCTTTCTTTCTTTCTTTCTTTCTTTCTTTCTTTCTTCTTTCTTTCTTTCTTTCTTTTTTTCTTTCTTCTTTCATACCAGGAATGAAACTCAGGACCTCTCAATTGCCAGGCAAATGTGTGCTGCTGAGCTATATCCCTGGCTCCCTGGAAGCTTTCTTAATCCCCAGGGAGACTTAGGACCAGCTCAGTCTCACCTCCACTGAACCTAAGGTATTCACGTATCCCAGGGCATGGTGTCCAAATAGTGGGAAAAATCTCTGTATGCATGGCGGGCAAAGTGGCCCTTGACCTCCTTCCAAATACCTGCAGGAAACAGGATATGGGTGAGTCTGGGAAGACTTGGATTCTGGGAAGGAAATCAGGACTGATCCACCTCAGAACTCCCCTACAGCCTCTGCTCCTTTAACCGGGCAAGGGACCTCCCCCATGCCATGTAAGCCCAACAGAAGTCATTTCCAAACTCTTTTTAGCCACGATGTCTTCCAATGGCACCATGTCATCTGCCCTCAGCATATAACACTACTAGACTAAGGCTGCCCTGCCAACTGTCCGCTCTGTCAGTTTTGGTCTTGAATTCCTGTGGCTTCCTCTGCCATCAAAACTTGGATGGTAGAGGACTCAGTTTGCTTCTCTGGAGCATGGACATTATTTTCTCCTCCTCTCTCTCTCTCCCCTGGTATACAGCTCGTGCCTTTTGAAGTAGATGAGAACATTTCAGCTGGTGACAGAGGTTGGGGAAGACAGCCCCATGGGAAATTCTCTTAGGGTCCTTACACCAATCTTAAGCACCCTGATCGCATTTAGTCCCATATATTGTTTGCTTGTTTGTTTGTTTGAGACAGGGTCTTGCTATGTAGTTCAAACTGGCCTTGAACTCACTATGTAACCCAGGCTGGCCTCAAACTTGCAGTGATCCTCCTGCCCCAGCCTCCTGAGTCCTGGGATTATAGATGTGCATCACCATGCCTGGCTTGTTGCACTCTTGCTGAGCCCTGTAAAGACTAGTCATGCTCTCTCTTCCAAAGGGCTCCCCCGTCCTGGGACCCCAGAGTTGTAGGATCCTATCCCTGAGCAAGTGCCTCAGACTCCTACTGCTGCCCCACTGAGGACCTGCCTGGGTGGGGGGGGGGGCAGAGGAGGGTTCCCATCCCCAGGGATGGGGGGAGGCAGGTGGTCTGGAATGTGCTCTTACGCCCTTCTCCTGCCCAGGTGCTGAGGATCTGCAGCCCCCACCCATCTTCCAGCTCTGAGGGAAAGCTCTGCTGAGCTGTCCCAGGATGGCTGCCCCCAATAGGGTCCCCTTCACGCGCCATCTCACCCCAACTCAGACTCTAAAAATGGTTCTCTGGTTTTCAGCCTCGGCGCCTGCCCACAAATTAGTGTCTCCAACACAGCCTCCTGGGACACGACTTCAGGGAGGCCTCTGGCGGGCAGGGGGCTCAACAGAGGGAGATGGAGCTGGCAGAGTCCCTTTCTGAGGAGCCTAGGGTAGGCCAGGCCCCCTCCCTGCTACTTGGACCCCACACCAAGCTGTGTGACAGCTCTGCTCTCCTTGGCATGGCAGAGGGACCGATCTCACCTCCACCCACCCCAGCACACTCCCCTCACCTCCACCACCAGGAATGTCAGTGTCCCCCGTGGCCACTGTCCTGGACACTGCTCTGCTGACAAAGACTGCAAGACAAGGGGCGCCAAGCCCTGTCCTCCTGCCCAGAGTCCATAGCCCATGTTGCCAGGTCCAGGCTTCCATGGAACCCCAGCAGGGAAGCGGGACTCACCGCTGCCTGATCCTTAGCCCCAGATTCTTCTCTCCTCCCGATTCTGCAGCAAAGGACTCGGAAGAGGAAGAGCCCTCTTCGTGATGCCCACGCCCCAGGCACCAAACTGGCAGGTGCCCTTGACCGTTGCCGGAACAGTGCACTAGCGGGCAGGGAGGGTCCCTGGGCAAGTACTCACAGGTAAGCCGTCAGGGGATCCAAGTCCCCTGGCACAGTGGAGAGCCCGAGCTCCGAGCAGTCGGCTGACAGCATGATACCATCCTCCTGGCAGTGGCAGGGGGCCGGGCAGGTTGCGCGCCCCTGGCCAGGCTGGGGGCCGCCACCCGCGCACCCGGAGGCGCACATTGCGGCGCAGAGCCACAGCGCCCAGTATCCGGGCGGGCTGGGCATCTCGCAGCCGGGCTGCGGGGCACCTGGCGGGTGCACCGGCGTGCGCACGGGTGCAGTGGCCTCTGGGGCTCGCGCCCCGTCCCGCGAAAGTACCCGCGGGCTGCGCCGTCGGTGGGGACCGCCCCGCGGGCTCCGCTTGGAGTCGCGCAGCGGCGGCGGGTGCGCAGGGACCTTGCAGTCAGAGAGGGGCAGGCATTGTTGAGTGATCTTCGTTATTTAGTTTCACAGGCTGGGCTTGGCGAGGGAGGGAGACACAGGCGGAGGAGGAGTCAAGGAAACTTTCTGCGCTGCGCTGCGCTCGCTCCCCTTCCCTCCTTTCCGAACTGGCAGGAATTTCATCCCGGAAAGGAAGGGGGGGGCGGCAAGAAGCCAGAGAGGTTCAGCATGTGGGAGACCTGCACTTGTCGGAAGAGGGTGCCCCAGAGCCTGGACCCAGGGGGCTCGCGCTCCTCTTGACTTTGGGGACAGCCACGGGGTCACACAGGATCCAGAGGAGGCCCTGGGGAAGAGACCCTGAGGCCCTCCTAGGCCCCCAACCCTTCCACCCCTAGAGGGACCCAGACCCAAGAGAAGCGATTTGTCAAGGTCACAGCTGGTGAGGGCAGCCCCGAACTGGAGCACAGGTCAGCCTCCCTCGGCCTGCGCCCTGCGCCCTGGGTGAGGGAAAGGCGGCGCCTTTCCCAGGGGGTCTGGCTGCCAACGGATGCCAGAAGCCGGGTCCGTGGCGAGCTGGATGAGAGGCGGTGGGCACGGATAGGCCGTTCCCTGAAGCCACGGAAACGGGCACGGATCTTCGCCCACCGAGTGCACGGTGGCTGCAGAAGCACTCGTGTGCTGTCAGTCAGGTTTATGGCCCGAGGATCACCTTGGTCTCTGCCCCAGAGGTAGGGAGGCCAAGGGGCTTCGTTCCGCTCAGCTGGTTGTCCGCGCCTGCCAGAAAGTCAGCAGATTGGCGCCATCTGGAGGCTTGGTGCTGCACCTGCCGCTCAGCCACTTCAGGTTAAAGTCCCAGGGTCAGTACGCCAGAGAGCACAAAGAGTAAACACTGATCTGGAGACCAGGCCCTGTTCTCTCAGAGACTTAAGGCATACTTGGCTGGCTGTGCTTCCTTCACGTAACCTCTTGCTTTCTCTGGTTCTTTGGTCTTTCTGAAGCAGCCCCAGTGTAGCCCCAGCTGGAGCAGATTGAGAGCCCCCACTTCCCAGCTTTGCTGGCCCCCACAGTCCACCTAGAGTGCACACCAGAAACACAGGGACCTGGGGACAACCTAGACTCCTTCCGCCTGCCCTTCTGCATCCCAGGACCCTCTCATCAATTCCTCCCCACCCTCTGCAGAACTCCTGAGGCCAATGGGGCTAGCGCAGGTGGACAACAAAGCCAGCAGACTCTGGTTGGGACCATGGCCCTAAAAGTGGGAACTGGGCCTTTGGATGGCCCCGAGTGGCAATTAGAACCACAGACAGAAGTGCTGCGCACAGCCCCTCAGGTAGGCCTGCATTCCTGGCTCACGTCTCTGTGACCTTGACTCCATCCCATCCCTGCTGCTCCAGTGTGAGGGGCCCAGGCTGGAAAGACCATGGCTGAACCCCATTGCAGCTTCCATGGCAGTCCTTTGAGACAGACTCAGGCAGTTCAGTGCTGTCCCCCACCTGCCCATGTGAGGGCCATTATGCAGCAACACTTTGGACTCCTGGTGAGTGTATAGCAGAGGACCTTGACACTCAGTCCTTCCTGGGGCAGCACCACAGCCTAACCTCATTCTGAGAAGGCTCCCCCCAGACTGGCAGATAACCTTACTCTTCTTAAACCAGGCCTGAGAAGGAATCCAACCCCAGTGACCTCTAATGCACATTACTAAGGAACTGAGGTTGTCCAGTGAGACCCCTGCCCTCTATCCTGGTGGGGAGTCAGGCTCCACTTAAGAGAGTTCCGTTCTGATTTGTCTTGGCTTCCTCTGTGTTGTCCCAGGATTCTCCAAGGTTATCAGCACTCAGCGTCAGGTACCACGGCACTTGGAAACTTTCAGTCTAACAGGGAGGCAGGCAGGAGCTTATGAGGCCATCAACAAGCCTGCTGTGATGTGTAGTCTGCTCCAACAGGGTTTGGGACAGATGCCTCCTCCCCACCCCGTTCTCTGGTGTCCTAGCTTCCCATCTGTATATCCCTGGTGTTTTCTCCCACCTCCCTGCTATGTGGCGGGGAGAAAGGAAGAGGGAAAAAGAGCAGAGAAAACTGGGCAACTCTGGCCTGAGGGCCACAGTGTGTTTGCAGCAAGAAGCCTGGCAGGCAGAGAAGGCTGGGGACGGCAGGAGGCGGAAAGTGAAGAGCAGGATGAATCCTAATGTATTCAGGGGCGGTAGATAGGGAAGTGGGACTCTAAATCCAGGGCTTAGCATCAAGACACTTAGGTGGAGAAACTGAAGTCCAAGGAAACTGGGGGTTAGGGAGGCTGGGACCAAAACAGCCTGCCAGCTGGTGTTAGCTCAACTTCAGGCTCCAGCTCATATCTCTACTCTGTACCTGTCCACAAGGCCCTTGGGTTGGGCCCCATGTTACAGGACAGACAGATGAGTGCTCAGCCTTAGCCTCAAGCATGTATCTTTATTCCCTGCCCCTGGCCCTTCACACCATGGTGTCCGGTAGAGGCTGCCCTCCTGGAAGCCCCACCAGGGGACTTGCCGGGTCAGGCCTGGCAGGGCACTGCTTCTTCTGGACTCAGGGCAGCCCATCCACCAGCACACTGTTCAGACAGTGATAGAGGCAGATATACTACTCCTGTGGGTAGCCAAGGATAAGGAGGCTCACTCTTCCTGCCCAAACCAAACAGGGAAAAGCCCCGGGGTCTCCCAGTCCCTAGGACACCATCTAGGCAAGAACACAGTGGCTGACGGTGCCACCTGGTGGTGACAGGAGTGGCACAGGCCAGGGGCTGCCTGTAGCTGTGGCCAACCTGCCTTCTCTCCCCACCCTCTCCCTGGTCACCTCTCACCAGAGTAGGGGTCATGAGGGCACAGGCCTGTGACTGCTGCAGGGCTGCTTTAAAGACATCCACAGTCTGCTCGGTCCCTGCCTGCTGCAGCAGCTGCTCCAAGGCCAGGAAAGTGCTCAGCTGGGCTGCACCCTTGCTGCAATGGACCTAGAGTTGGATGGGGTACCTGGAGGGGGTGGGATGCAGGTATCTAGGGATATGGGGAAACCAATCCTGGACCCAGGGGCTGAGAAAAGCTCCTGGGCGCTTGGCCAATCCACCAGGCTGGGCCCAGACAGAGAGGGGGGTTAATCCCTACCACATCCTTGAGGACAGGGCAAGAGAAGTCAAGGCATCGGGAGACTTTTGGACCCCTAACCCAAGCAGGGCTCAGGGAGATTTATCCTCCGACACCTGCAGTGGCTGAGTAGTGTACCAGGCTTCTTGTTCTTGCCCTGGAAGCAGCACTGGTCCACAGCAGCCAAGAGAGGCAGCAGGGAGGCAGCAGGCAGCTCGTGCCCAGGCTCCTGGTGTGGGAACTGCAGCCGCTGCACCAGCCTCTCTGTGCCGCTCTCCCCCTGAGGCAAAGACCAGATTGGTATTGGCACAGGAGGACAGGAGGAAGCCAGCACAGGATCCGCCCCTACCGTCCACCACCCGAGACCTGTGGCATCAGCACCTACATGTGTGACCCTGAAGAGAGTACAGGGCCAGCTGGCAGTGCTGCTGTCCACCACCCAGTGCACGGTCACCATGCCTGTGACGACAGGCTGCATCTCTGTTGGCCAGAACACCTGTGGCTGGGACCAAATTAGAGCTCAGCTTCCTCAGGTCTCCGAGGACCCCCTGGTCACAGACAGTAGCACACACCCACCCCTCCCACCTCAGCCCAGCTCCTGCGCCCCCATCCTCTGTCTCTGCTCTCCTCACCTCCTGGGTGTCAGGTGGGCTTGCAGAGACCAGCACGTGGGCTCCGTGCTCCCACACCAGCTCCCAGAGCTCCTCTGGCCTTGCAGGCCCCGTCAGCACCACATGGTCACGGCCCAAAGGCCCACCCTGCAGAGAGCAACTCACTGGCTCCAGGGACTGAGGTGTCTCCTGCCCACCCCACAGTTCCAGAAACCCCCACACCAACAGTCCCAGCCTGAGAAGCACAAATGGTCAGAGAGGGCCGCCCGCAGCGTCTCACAGGGAAGAGCCAGGCTTCCGGGACAGCATCAGCGGAGCTCTCTTCGCTCGGGGCACTCATGGCAGAACACTGAGACTGAGAGTGAGCGCCTGTGGAAAGTGCTGAGGTTGAGGCTGCAGGTCCTCAGTGCCCAGCCCATCCTCAAGCCCAACCCCTGTCCCCAGCAGAACTCACAGGAGATAGTGCTGTCCTGCTCATAGCCAGAAGGGGGCGTTGAAGAGCCAGCCTCAGTCTTGATAGCCTGCAGCAGGAGCTGGGAGACGGCACGCTGAGGCCAGGCAGCGGAGAGCTGCTTGCCTGCGCTGCCCATCCCTGGCCTGAAGCATACCTCATACTCCTTCAGGAAGCCAGCGTTGGCATTGGCCGCCCTCTTGGCACACACCTGCGCGAAGGTGGCCACAGGGATGGGCCCAGTCCTGGGTTAGGGAAACGAGGTGAGAAGGCACATGGGATTGCCCAGCTGCTACTGTGCCTTCTCTGCTTGGTTCAGGACAGGATCCATGGGGAGCCCAGGGGAGCCACACTCACTCAGAAGTGCCCAAAGGCCCTTGCAGAACCCTGCTCAGGATGCAGCTGTGCAGGAAGACGTACTGGTTCTGGTGGAGGAGAGGGCAGCAGCCTGCTGAGCAGCGCAGCCCAGCCACAGAGCACCCAGGAGCACGACAGGAGGACAAGAGAGCCATGCGAGCGCCTCCCCTGTGCTGTCTGTGTCCAATCTGGCAGGGCCCAGTCCGTCCTCCTCTTCTCCAGAAAGGAAAACAGCAGCCCAAGTAGGATACGGCACCTCTGGGCCTCTTTCCCTGGGCTCCTCCACATGGCCCTTGTGAGCTCCTTTCCCCAGTCCCTGCATGACTGTGTCCCTGAGGCCACCCACCCTGGCCCATCCCCTGGGTCCTGAGGCCCTCACCAGGGTCTGGATCATGAGGGGCCGATGCAGCCGGAGCGTGTACACCGTGTTGAACACATCCACTGTCTGCTCCGCCTCCAGCTGCTGCAGCAGCCTCGAAAGGGCGATGAAGGTGCCCGTCCGGCCCACACCCGCACTGCAGGGACAGCCCCTGTGGAGCTAAGTCGGGAAGGGCCACCCATGCCCCCACTGTCCCTTGGCTCGACGCCGGGCAGGGGTCCTCTGTGGCCCCACCTGCCTTCACCTGCAATGCACCAGGACGGGCCTGGTGCCCTGGGTGGCCCTGGCATGCTCATGCACCAGCTCCACAAAGGCGAGCAGGGAGCCAGGGGCCTCTGGGATGCTGTGGTCCGGCCAGGTGGTGAACTGCAGCTGCTTTACTCTCCGCTGTTTGTGCTGGGCACCCTAAGGCAAGGATGGGCAGGAGGGCTAGGGCTGTGCCACTGAGCTGTGACTGCCTAGCCCCAAGGTCCCTTGTTTGCCCTAAAACCTCCCTCACCAGCTCCCTAAAGCCAGCGGTGAGGTCCTCATCAGATTAAGTGTCCCCTGGTCCCAGTCTGGATACTCCTAGAGTCCTCAGGCTCTCAGCTACTCCTGGGTAATCTCTGCTGGCTGGGGGATGCCTTTCCCAGGAGTCACAGCCCAAGCAGGCAGCCAAGAGGTGGGGTGAGCAGGGAGCCCTGAGCTGAGTGCAGGGACCTGGGATCTGCCCTTTACTTCTCTGCCATCCCCAGCTTCCCTGGGTGCTGGTGGAACCCATGACCCTGAGCAGGAAGGGACTGTGGAGACCCAGGAGGGGGACCCCCAGTGTCTGCTCTCAGCATCTGAACAGTAATACCCACCCCACCCTGGTCTGTCCCCAGGGCACACACGTGCTGCAGCTCGAAATCCCTCGTGGTCCACTCATCTCTGGACTCCTCAGCCACGAGATGAATTGTGAGGTGACCATGGTTGACAGGGATGGAGTCTGCTGGCCAGTAATGCTCACATAGCACCTAGGACCAGGGTCAGAGAGCAGCAGGGTGGCTGTGGGCTCAGCAACATCACTGTCACCCCCGCTGTATCCAGTCTCAGCCTTCTTCACCCATTATTTTGGTGCCTGGCACCTTCATGGAATTCTGCTCCTTTACCCCCACCTCCTCCAGAAGTCCCCCTCCCCTTGTTGGGTGTTCACCTCCTCACCCTGGACCCTCATACGGACAGGAGGATGCTGCATTATCAACTGGTTCCTTTTTGAAACTGCTGGCCCTGATTTAGGAGCCGCCTGTCTCTGCCTCGTGGCCCCAGTGAAAAGACAGACTTAGCAGCCTCTCTCAGTCCTAGGCCGCTGTAGGGAGCCAGGAACACAGCAGATGCCCCAGGCTTATGGAGAGAAAGGTGGTCGAGTGTCCTTCATCCTATCCCGAATCAAGCCAGGAGCTTATGTACCTGATCACTCCCCATGCTCCCAGCCCTCAGGTGACCCTGGGACACCCCCACCCCCACCAGCCCCCAGGCCTGACTGGCCTCTATCTGGTCTGCCTCACATCCCTGCAGAAGATGCGTGCCACCTGGCGGCCATTCCTGGGAACTGCACTGTGCACTCACCCTCCCGTTTTCCATGCCCACCGTCAACATGACGATGGTGTGGACCTGCTGCTCCCACACCAGCCGCCAGAAGTCTTCCAGCGTCTTCTTGAGAGGCCCCTGGGTGGCAATGTACCCTCGTGGGTGGGCGTAGCCCTAGGGTGTGGGGTGGAGGGCAGGAACACGTGCTAAGTATGTGAGTCAGGGGCTTGGGCCCCCTAAACATGCAGCAGTAGACATGACCCTGTGTGAGCTCCAGGAGTGAACAGGCTGTGTTGTGTGCAAGCCTACGCAGTGCAAACACATGTGCAAGTGTGCACACCAAGAGCTCACACCAGGAAAGGTGACTTCAGAGACACCCACCCATGCCCTATTCCTCAAAGGGAAAAGAAAACCTACATGAAAGTAACAAAACCCAGACATGCTGGAAACAGCCTTACCCGGTCCACCCTCTCCACCAATCCTAGTGTGACCTTCTGAAGACCAAACCCTACCCTTCTTCCATGCTCCCCTAACCTTCCATGGCTCCCCACTGCCCACCAAATAGAATCCAGAGCCCTCCGGCTAATAATGAAGGTCCTCCTTCATCCGACCCCAGTCTACTTTTCCCATTCCCCAACCCCCAACACGCCTACTTACATTCCATTAGCACCGCGCACGAGCGCGCACACACACACACACACACACACACACACACAGCCTGCCTGGCTGTTTTCATCCAGCTAAAATGATGTCCTTCTCCTCTTTCATCTCTTTAAGGGACCATGTGTCCCCTCCTCTAGGAAATCTCAGTGGGCCAGATTTGTCCTTCCATGAGCTCTGAGCGCAGCACTTGTCACACACACATCCGTGTGGCTGGTGTCACACACACACACCATGCGCTCACTCCTTTGAGGATGTGAATGTGGCTGGCTCCACCCTGCCCAGCACAGAGCCTGGCCCCCAGGCAGACCCTCAAAACCCACTACTGCCCTGATCCAAATGAGTACAAGCTTCGGGTTTCAGGGACCGCTGCTGAAGTGGGGCAGGACGGTGCATTCTGTGAGCCCCGCCAAACCGGGGCAGGCACCCCACAGACAGCCCAGTGTGACCCTTACTGGGATGAAGCTGGCATTGATGTAGTTGGAATGAGGCTCTCCCTCCAGCCGGGCCAGCCTGACCCTGGAGTGGTCATCTGCAGAGGGCGGGGGAGCCATGAGTTCGGAGTCCTCCTTCATGCCAAGCTCTGGCCCTCTGCCCAGGCCCCTGTCCCGCCCCCATTGCTCACAGGGCAGCACATGTGGGTAACGGTTTTTGGTGATGTTCGGCCTCCGATCTGGGCTGCTCCTTGCCTACCTCCTTCAGCTCCTGTAGAGAACAAGGCAGACACTGGTTACTGAAATCACCGCAGGCACAGGGCAGGCACAGTGACTGTGAGGTGTAGCCCTGACTAGACGCCCCGTCCTCCCTCCTCAACCTGTGGGCAGGCCGGGCCTTACCTCGAACTCTTGAAAGAAAGCCTGATGCGAGTGAGCGCTCTTAGCCTCGAAGCTCTGCCGGAAGCTGTGCACGGGGATGGGACAGTGGGTCTGCCTGGTGGGAGAGGGAGGGAGTAGGCCCTGTCCGGTGGGTGCTGGATGCAGAACTGGGCGCAACCTGATCTTGAAGTGGACAAGGGCTGTTGCAAATGCAGACCCCGAGTGGAGCCGCTTGTGTTCCAGCCCCTCCACCGTCCAGTGTGGGCAGAGAACCACCAACGTGGGAAGACGTAAGAGAGAATCTGAGAGGGAGACGAGGCCGGACACACGCATGCGCACCTGGGTCTTTCTGAGCCCCGCCCTACATGGGTGGTGCTCGGTTTAGGTCAATTCAGCAGGAAGTCAGTATAAAGAAACACTTGTCCGAATTTAATACATGGGACTGGTCCAATCCAGTGAGGACGATAGTAGGTGGACGTGGCAGTGTATTTCATGTGTCGACCCAACTGAGCCCTGATGTCCTGATACTTGGTCAAACACTATTCTGGATGCTGCTTTTGTTTTGGGTGGGATTAACATTTACATTGGTTGACTTTAAGTAACGCAGATTACTCTCCTCTCTTGGGGCACCTCATCCAGTCAGATGAAGGCCTGGATAGAACAAAGACTGACCTCTGCCAAGAAGGACGGAATTGTCAGCAGACTCCTTCCTCAGCTGCCTACCCCGTCTGAGTTTGGATTCCTCAATCACATAGCCATGTTTTTTCAGTACTAGGGATTGAACCCAGGGCCTTGTGCATGCTAGGCAAACTGTCTACCACAGTCCTTTTTTATTTTGAGACAGGGTCTTACTGAGTTACCCAGGCTCGTCTTGAACTTGCGTCAGCCTCCCAAGTAACTGGAAGACATGGCGCACTCCGCCATGTCTGGCCAGCTAATTCTTTAACCTATCTCTGTCTCTCCCTGACTCTATCTCTCTTTGTCTCTGTTTATCTCTGCATCTGTCTCCCCATCTCTCTTTCTTTCCATCTCTTCCCCTGTTGCTCTGTTTTCTGTGGAAATCCCTGAATTTCACAGTGAATTCAGAGGAAAAAGAGGGGAGTCTGCCTGTGAGGAGGAACGTGGGGAGGGGGGCTGGCAAAGGCCTAGAGCCCCACTGGGCGCAGTTCCAGAGGAAGGGGCCGCCAGGGGAGCTTGGCAATGTCATCATGGCCCTGCACAGCGTGCCACACTGCTACCACCAGCAGGAAGCATAAGAAAGAGCGCTCGCCGCAGGCTGTGAGGCGCGGGCTCGTGGGACGTTCTGTCTTTCTCTACCCTGCAGAGTGAAGAGGCAGAGGCCTGTGGAAGGCAGTCCCCGGGTGGGCACTGGCTCCCCTGGTCACAAGGCTCTCCCCAAGGCCTCTGCCACTCACCTCTGCCCCTTCACCCGCCGCCAGCCCAGCAGGCCCAGCACAGCACAGACGACGAGCACACAGCCTGCCATGATGCCCACCATGACAGGCGGGGACACTGCTGCCAGGGGGACACTGGCCCTGGGCCCTGTGGAGGGCCAGGGAACAGTCTAGCATGGCAGCCTGTTCCCCTGGACCTGCAGGCCCATGCTGGCCTCTCCTGGACTTGGGACTTTCTGGATGGAGAGCACAGTGACATGGCTCCGTGCTCCCCGAAAGTCCCAGATGCAATCTTAGGCCAGAACTGGCCAAGCTGAGAAACAGAACACACAGCAAGGACTAATGGCCCACCCCCTCCCTGGCACCCTCAAATGGAACAGGGAAAGCCTAGCTTCCTGGAGCAATGCCATCCTCCGCAGTGACAGGGTTTCACTAGGTGGCTCAGGCTGGCCTCAAACTCAAAGTGATCCTCCCACCTCAGCCTCCTGAGTCCTGGAACTACAGGCATGTGGCACCATGCCCTGCTCTTTGTTTTGTTTGTTGGTTTTCTTTTGTTCTGTGCTACTGAGGATAGAACCTAGGTAAGCCCTCTACCACTAAACCACACCCGCAGCTATCATTTTACTTTTTTAAGATAGCTACTAGGAGGTTCCAGATTATACTGGGGTTCACTTTGCACTGGTGTATTGCCGTGCATTCCTATAGGCCAGTGCGGTTCCAGAAACTCAGTAACCAGGGAAGCAGCTGGCTGCAGAGGACAGTGCAGGAGGCCTGTGGCTGTGGATAGCAGCAACCTCCTCTGTCTTTCCTGCTGCCCTGTCTCAGCCCATCCAGGCCAAGTCTGGTGCCCAGTGCATCTTCACCACTGACTGGGCCCAAGCTTAGCTAAGCAGGCAGCGTGTGATCTCCCCTAGCCGAGCTCTGTGCCTTGGCCGCTGACTGCATATGAGGCTCAGAACAGGGGCTGCAGACTTTCCCCATCTCCAGGGTCCCGCAGACCCCCACCCCCCACCAGGTGCCCGCCCTACCTGAGAAGGCTGAGAAGGAGATGATGGTCTCAGGGGAGCTGGGCCTGGTAAAGGCAGCAACACTGAACCTGGCACAGAGAAGCAGGACCTTCCGTTGGGGAAGGACAGGCACGCAAGGAAGCAGGGCCATGAGCAGAGGGTGCTCAGAGTGAGCACTTCCCTCCCCGCCCCTCCACCATTCAGAGGCTGTGTGTGGGTGCTGGTGAGAAGACCACCTCCAGATTCTCTTCCACCTTCCTGCCCTTTTCTGAGAGCAGGAAAGAGCTCTGGAAAAAGGCACCTGGATAGCCTTCGCCCTGCGCTGGCAACCCCAGACAGAACTCATGCCTCGTTCCGTTCCTCTTTTTGCCTTGCCTGCCAAGAAACCCAGTCAAAATAATTCTGTTGGCCCTTATGGATTAGCACATGCAGTCTTTTTGTGACTCGGGCCCGACTGTTGTTGAAGGAATGAATAAACATCCCCTAAATGATACTTAGAATAGCTCCTCCTCCCTTCAGCCTGAGCCCTCACCTATATTGGGAGCCTGGTTTGAGCTGCCCATTACATATCTCCTGCATGTGGCCACAGTCCTCTGTGCCCACAGGCACTGTCCAGGACCTTGGCACCATCCAGGGCCCTGGATAGAAGGGGCTGGGAAGCAGGACGGCCAGGTAGGAGTTGTGTCCTCTGTAGTAGTGGTCATACCACGTGTGGTTGATGACTTCCTGTGAAGGCCGAGCCACTGGGAGAGGAGTAGGGAAAGTACAGAGCAAGGGAGGTGGTGAGTTTGAGATCCAGGGTTCTGCCACGAGGAAGCTACCGCATTTCTCCAGCGTGTTCCCTCTACTCTTAACCCAACACCACTGTTGTCCTTGAGAACATCCTGGGGACCCCTTACTGCTCCCAGACTGTTACCAGCTTCAGAGAAGAGTGCATCTCACCACCCCAGGTTGGGCAACACCCATGCCTCCCAGCCCCTCCTGGGCCCGGGACTCACATGTCATGTTGGTGGTGGCAATGACACCGTACCACTGGATCTGCCCATCGTCCTTGCCAAACATATCCTGTGTGATCACCACCCCCATGCCCATCCGAGGCTCCTCCAGCTGGGGGGCTGCAGCTAACTCTGGGGGGTGCCAAGCTGGGGGCAGAGAAGAGGAAACTGAGGCCCTGACAAGGCGCCTAACCATCAGTCTTCAAGGACGGGCACCATGCCTTTCTGTGCCCAGCACCTCTTATAGTACTTGGCCACAAATGGCTAAGGGACACAATTGAATGAAGACAAGAAGATGCCCAGGCCAGGACACCAATGTGCAAAGCCTGAGAGTAAGGTATGATGAGCTCCAGAGGGCAGGGCAGGGCTCAGGCAGGCAGAGCCCCCAGGAAGCCAGGACCAGCGAATGACAGCCCCCAGGGGTGGTGATGGAGGGAGTCTAGGGGAGCAGAGGTGGCCCCCGAGGCACAGGGAAGCACCTACCCTCTGCAGAAGTAGTGCACACCAGTGTGACTGCCCGGCTCCACAGACCATTCCTGCCCAGCACAGTGAGGCTGAGGCGGTAGGAGGTGGCAGGCACCAGGCCGGACAGCACAAGGGCGTCCTCAGAGGTGCTGGCCTGGAACACGAGGTGCGCATTCCCTCCTCTGGTCAGCTGCTCCGCCATCACCAGGCAGGCACCCACATCCCCTGCAGGCTTCGTCCAGTGTAAGGCCAGCTGGGTGGCATCAGGCTGACACTGCACATCCTCCACGGGGCCGGGCTCTGTGGTACCAAAGGCATGCTGGGGGTGTCAGTGTACCCCAAAAGGGTGGCAGTTGGGTCAGGGTCTCTCGAATTTGACAAATACAAAGGGACTGGGCGTCTATGCTCAGGAAAGGGTATCAGCCACATGGGAGAAACAGCTTCTCTCTGAGGCATTGCTGCTTTTCTGGAGGAGCTAGAGGGCATTGCTCTGGGCAGGGGTGGGCACAAATCCACCCAGAAGTAACAGGTGGCTCAGAACAGAATGGCACTGCTGCCAGCCTGGACAGGGGCCCTCCATGCCCCACTAAGGACGACAACGTACCAACAGGCAACACCACGGAGTGGGTAGAGACCTGCAGCGGCCCCGCCTCGCATAGCACCAACAGGGAGAGACTGTGGCCCGGTGGGAGCTCCCTCAGCACAAGGCGGGCTTGGCCTGGCACCAAGGGTTGCTCCCTGGACAGGTGCCCGGACTCTGAGAGCCGGGCATGGCACACACCCTGCCCGAGGGGACCACTGGCCCAGGCCAGGCTAACCACAGCGCTGCCTGCCTGCATGGATACCAACACCTCGTGAGGCACGCAGAGGGCTGTGGAGGGAAGAGCAGAAGGTCACCGGGCTGTAGGAGTTCACATGGTACCAGGGGCTCACTGATCCATAAAGGACCCTCAGAGTGGAGCCGGGAAATGGGGCGGTAGGGGAGTAACATGCCCCTGCGGGAGGTACCAGGGGTCTCCAGGGCAGCCCTACCCCCCTTCCCCCACTCACTGCCTTCTTCCCCACCCTACTCACAGGTCCAGCCAGAAACATTGGCGGCTGCAGTGCAAAGCGGCCCGGCCCACGTGCCAACCTCCACCTCGTACTTAGTGCCCGGAGTCAGCGCAGAAAAGCTCGTGCTGTTCACCTCTGCTCCCACAGTGCCCACAGCCACCTGGGCCCCTGCTTGGTACAGGGTCACTTGGTAGCTGTCCCGGCCCCCAGGAGCATGAGTCCAGGATGCCCAGAGCCGAGTGGGGCCTTTGCTGGTCACATTCACCTGAGAAGGAGCGAGGGGGGCTGCAGGGAGGGCAAGGTATGGGGGACAGACAAGACAGAACAGAATCTGAAGGAAATGTCCGACTCTGCTGGCCCCAGTGGTCTCCCTCTGCTCTCTCCATCCCTGGCCATCAGGAAACACCCAGGACTGAGCCCACTACCTAGAAGCAGGCTCCCTAGTTGCCCCCAGGAGCAGGGCCATGCTCCAATAGTGATGAGTGTATGAATTAGTCCTGCACTGTCCTTGTGCCACCACCCTCCCATGGTCAGAGCTGGGCTGGGCAGCAGGAAAATCAAGCCATGGACTTTCCCCAGCCTCTACAGCCAAGGAGCTGTTAAAGCACCTCACATGGCCCGACAGGCAGGTGTGGGGCCCAGGTGGTGCCCTGCCCTGCCCAGAGCCTGAGCCCAGGACTGAGTCCCACTGCCCTGGTGTCCCCTCAACAGCTCTCCTCTTTCTAGGCAGGGACACTGAGGCTTGGGGAGGGAGAGCCTTGCTCTCCTGACTCCCTGGTCACTTTCTCCAGCTCTGTCCATCATTGGTGGCCCCATTGAAAGAAGGAAGGACCAGGGTGGGGGTGCGTGATAAAGGGCAAGGGCAAGGGAGACCCGTGCAGAGGACACTCACAGGTCCAGCCCATGGCGTTGACACTGCCACTCTCCTCCAGTCCCCGTAGGGTAGCCAGCCACACCAGGAACTCAGAGCCCCTGGGCAGCTGGGCCCAGGAGAAGTTCTGGGTCTCTGGGCCAAGGTCTCCTCGCTGTCCAGAGCCAGGGGCTTCAGGCTGTACAGCCTCAGCCGGAAACCATCCCTGCCGCCCGGTGGGAGACTCCAGGAGGCCCTCAGCTCTGGAGGCTGGACAGCAAAGCCCAGGCTCAAGTTGGTGGGCGGAGCAGGGGCTTGGAGGAAGGGAGAAGCAGACTTACAACAGCCTGAATCCCCCACCTCTTCTTTCCCAGACAAGACCCAGAGCCTCCCACTCTAAAACTTCGGCTTCTGCAAGGCTCAACACCCACTTTCCTCTGCCCACCAGGGAAGCCTGTCCCCTGCCCATACCCTGTCCCCATGGCATGACCAGGGCACCGTGCCTGGTTCACTGCACTTCTGTGAGCTCTGCTCCTCTTGCTCATACCTAGCACAGTCCTGCTCTCCAGTACATCTGCTGACACTCAGCTCTGCCAAGGCATCTGTCTGTCTGTCTGTCTGTCTGTCTCTCTGTCTCTGAGCTATGGGTCTTGGTGCACACTTAGCTCCTCCTAAAGCCTGTCTCCCCAACCCCACAGTCTTCTCACTCAGCTCTCTGCCTCCTCAGGGAACCTGGTTTTGACTCTATACAGGTGTCCCTTCTGTCCGAAAACATCAAATTGAGCCACATAGGATTCCTGCTATCCAGCCATTCTAACCAACTCGAATGTAGTTTCATCTGATTCAAGCTAATATACCATGCACTTCCCTACCACTGCACTTACACTTACTGTAACATGATATACAAGATTCATATGCAGTACAGCTATAAACCCTTTGCCTGACCTGATACCTAAAATATGGGAGGTATTAATTAAATATTTGTTGAAAGGAAGGAAAAGAAGAAGGAAGGAAGGAAGGGTAGGGGCAGACAGGGAGAGAAGACACACACAGACAGGTGGCTGAGTGCATGGCTAGCCAACCACCTGGTAGGAGGTGGAAGATGCCTGCAAGGAGAGTCATCAAAGGCCCCACCTTGAACTCACAGTCCTTAGAGTATGGTGCACAGAGGCAGAGAGTAGAGAAAGCTGGTCTCTACCCACCACCCTAGGCTGGCTGAGCTAGGAACTCACGGGTGCAGGCACGGGTCCTCTGAGGGCTGGAGTGGAGGTTCCCTGCCCAGGCCTGCACTGACACCATGTAGCAGAAGCCAGGCACCAGACTGCTCAGAGCCACGCTGCCATCGTCTGGGCCCAAGTCAACACGGCCACCCAGGGCCCTCTGGCTGCCTTCCTGGTGCCAAGTGACCAGGTAGCCTTCCCGTTGTCCTGGTGCTGGAGCCCAGCCAATGGTCAGATCAGACAGGCTGGCCCTGCTGGTGACCTCCAGTGACTGTGGTGCCAGGGGACCTGAAGAGAGGGCGAGTTTGGTGAGGGGCCCATATTGTGTCAGTGGCCCTGTGTGCCCTCTGCCTGGCTCTCACACACCTCTCCCCTACAATGATTGTGCTCACAAGCCAAGGCCTTTCAGCTCAAGCCCAGCGGATGCTGTAGCTGATACTCACTTGTGTGGCCTATGAGGCTCTGGATAGTGACGCCCAGAGATGAAACAATGTCCACATGGTAGCGGGCCCCAGGTACCAGCCCACAGAAGGTGATGTGGTTGGTGCTAGAGGGCACGGAGATGTTTCCCAGGAGGCCCAACATCAGCAGCGTAGAGCAGTGCCCGCCTTCCAGGCTCCCTGCTGGCCTCCAGACCGTCCAGCCGCAGCTTGGCACCATGGTCCCGCCTAGTTTGGGCTGCCGAATCTGGAGGGGAAGCAGCCCCAGAGAGTGAGGACTCACCTGCCTCTTGATGCTGGTGGCCCTGCCCCACCCTGATCCTCCCAGCCCAGACTCACCATCCAGCCAGGCACTGGCCTGGACGTAGGCATCATAGGGCCCAGCCAGAACCTCCAACTCCAGGCCATAGTGTCCAGTGGGCAGGGGCCCTGGCCATGTGGCATTGCAGGCCTCAGGGCCTACGGCAACAGTCTTTTCTACTGGCCCACTTAACCTCAGCACACAGCCATCTCGGGCTCCTGGCCCGGCTTTCCAGCTTGCCCAGAGCCCAGGAGGCACAGAAGTCAGCACCAGGTCCAGCGGGGGGCAGAGGGATCTGTGGAAAGAAGGGCAAATGCTCCTTGGGGGACCTGAGCACCGAGGGAGAATACAGAGGGACCAAGAATAGGATCAGAGCTGTTGCTCTTTGCAACAGCTGCTTTCTACACACACCAGGCCATGTCTCCCCCATCCAGATGTCAGTCTGACAACTGGTTTCATGACTAGCTTTCAGAAATCTGTTTGCCACATGCTGGATGCTACCAAGATCTGGTAGCTGCCAGGTGGCCATGGGCAACAGGGATGAAAACAAGAGCCTATTTGTGTCCACCTGCATGGCTCTGAGGACTCTGTGTGCAGTATCTCACACTTACTCCTCACAACATGAGGACTTGGACACCAGCCTTTAAAGATACAGACACTAATGCCCAGAGGGAGTGTGCAGCTTGTCCAGAGACCCACAGCCAGCAGGTGGCAGAAAAGAAACCGAGAAGCCAGGCAGCTTGGTTTCTTGCCTCTTCGTTGTCAGTGATTCTCAGCATAGGAAGCACAGTGGCACTGTGGGCTCTGCCCAGGTCAGATCACCCTGGCCACTTGTGCACAGTGTGACCTGGGGTTCTTTCCCTATGCACCTCGCTTGCCTCTACTGTAACACGGGGTAACACAACCTAGGGCTCTCTTGGTGTAATAAAACCATACACAGAAAATGCCGAGTACAGCCCACCCTAGAGAGAGGCTCCACGGATGGTAACTGCTGCTTCCGACATTACCTTCTCGGGTAGCCACCGGGCTGCTGAAGGCCACACTCTCCAAGCCTCAGGAAGACACCCACTCCCCCACTGGCTGAGTCTGGGCTCCTTGCCAGAGCAGAAGAGCTGAGCAGCCTCTGCTGTGTCCCCTTTCTGCCCACTTCCAGGTCCACTCCGTAGCACTGGGCCCCATAGCCCGATGGGGCCCAGCAGCAGCACCAAGTGTCAGCTCATAGCGGGTCCCTGGAGACAGGTGGAGGAAGGCATGATTTGAGACTCCTCGTCTGACCATTGCGGTCAGGTTAACGCCACCTAGGAGGTCTGTGAGCCTCAGATGGAGCCAGGCGGCCCCTTCGGAGCTGTTCCAGGAGGCCTGCAGGATGCTGGTGCCCAGAGCGCGTAGCACCAGGTGATCCGGAGGCACAGGGTCTGGAGGGAGGATGACAGAGCAAAGTCAAGCTTGAGGAAGGTCCCGGGAGCCAGATGCTGGCGTTGATTCTGGCCCTGGGGATCCCAGGAGCCTAGCCGCATGGGAACCCAGATGCCTACAAGGTTCTGAGCTCACCATCTCTCCCGCCACTCCCACTCAGGGCCCTGCCAGGTGCCCAACTTACCCGTCCACTGGTGTGTGCTGGTCTTGGCCTGGAGATGGCCAGCCCAGGTGGTAACCTCTAAAACATACTTGCTACCTGGCAAGAGGTTGCCAAAATTATAGGATAGGATGTCTGGGGACACAGAGATGTTATATGCCAGTGTTTGGGATTCTTGGTGAAAGAGGAGAAGTTGGTAGCTGTCCTGCTCCCCAGGGCCATTACCCCATGAGGCCTCCAGGCTGGCAGGGTTCCCGGAGCTGTGGAGCTGAAGTCCATGGACAATGGATGGGGCTGCAGCAAGGGAGAGAGACGCACCGAGGTCAGCGAGGCAGGACCTCACCCCGTCCCCATGGGCTCTTTACCAGACCTGCTTCTCTGAGAAGCTGCTCCCTTCAGTTGCCCAGACCCTGGCCACCTGCTGCCTTGGCCCTAGGCTCAGCCCCTCTCTCTGCCCTCAGGCTTTGTATCAGTGCGGGCCATGAGGGTAACGGTGACATTCTGCCCACAGGATCGCAGGGTGGTCACTTGTAGCTGGTAGTGACTCCCTGGCACCAGGTCCTGGAACTCAAAGCTGGAATCATTGGTACAGGCCTGGAGCTGCTGCCCTTCCGGGGAGCCAAGGGGGCTCAGACGAGTGAGGCGGAGGGCGTGCCCAAGCGCACCTGACTGTGCGGCTCCCCAGCTCAGTAGCAGGCTGGTGGGACGTTCACCCTCAGGGGGGCACCTAGGGGAAAGAGGTGCATTCAGAGGCTCCTAGAACCCCTTCTGCCCTAAAGGAGAGAAGGCCAAAAGGGGGTTGCCAGAGCAGGACCCAGCATGAGAATTAGCCCTGTCCCCCACTCTGTACCCCAGAGCCTCTCCCCACAAAACACCTACCTCCATCTTCCCCACCTGGGCGCCCTTCTGGGGAGGGGCACGCATCTTCCTGCAGGAAGGAGGAGAGAGGAGGGAAGAAGATGGGCAGAGGCCTCTGGGGTCCCGGCGTCTGGGAAAGGCAGCTGGGAATAGGGTCCCCTAACACAGCCTGGGGAGGCATCTCTGGAGGCTTTCTCAAGGTGTGAAAGGTAGCCAGAGGGCTGGAGCCCTCTTGCTGGCCTGTGCTGGCCTGGGTGGGAAGGCAGTGGTGCCTTTCCTGCCTAATGCAGACCAGCTGTGGGGCTCTGTGACGAGGTGGAGGCCCGGACCTGCCCTAGGGAGCAGGAACCATCCACCGGGCACTGCCCCCATACCCACCTTACCTCAGCCAAAAACCCCTGGAGATAGAGGACAGCAGTGAAAAGGACTGGGACCCTCATCCCGAAGACGTCCCAAAGAGGAAAAATTGGGAGGCAGCTGGAGGAGGAGGCCTTCCTTTCAGCCTGTCCATGCCCTGCTGGCGGGCAGGCGGGCAGGCAGTGGGCAAGGGTGGGAAGGGCGGCGGCGTTTCAAGCAGATGCAGGCAGCAAAGAGCCAGGGGTTGCTTCTGAACCCCAGCCCTGAATCCAGCCCCGCCCAGGCTTGGCACAGCTTAATGAGGGGAGAGAGGCGGAGGCTGGCCCAGGGCCCAGAAGGTGGAGGGGACTGTAAATCCCAGACTGCAGCCAGCCCACCCCCTCCTCTCCTTCCACTTCCAGCAGCAGGATGTCCAGGAAGGAGAAGGTTCTAAGCTCGCCTAGATGAGGAGCGATGGCCTTGCAAATGGACACATGGAGCAGAGCCGCCAACTCCCCCGCTCCCCGAGCCCGGAAGCGGGGCTGCACGATAGGCAGGGTGTCTGCGTTTCTATGGGAGGTCCAGTCCTCCTGTGTGGGTGTGTTTTGAGCTCAGAGTGGATGGGCCGGCTGAACATGTATCCCCTTTGAGCATCCATGCGGCACCTTGCTCTAGTGGACAGAGGCATGGAAGAACATCCTCTCTAGACCCTGAATCACAGTGACTATGGCTCTACAGCACACCTGGCCTTGGGACTCCTCTGTCCCACTGAACTGGGACCTGGGACTTTTGGCTCCACAGAGCACAGAGGGCAAACTGCTCCTGATCCGCAAACCGCGGTCCTCTGCTTGCATCCCTCTGCTGCTGGCTCTCTAGGATGTTTGCCTGCCTCCCTGACACACTCCCTCTAGGTGAGCAGCATCCAGGCGCCCCGGGCCCTCCCAGCCCCCGCCGGGCTCCAGAGGCTCAGCTGCACCTTCACCTCCCTAAGGCCATGCCTAGACCATGTGGCCCTCAGACTGCACTTTACCCCACTGGAGCTGGCCGCTCAGCTCCCACGTCTGTGGCTGTGAGGCAGTGGGGGGGGGGTAGAGGAAACGCTCCACTCTGGGCCCTGGGAAGGAACCCCAGGACTCAGCAGCTCAGGAAGGCAGTGTGCATAGGAAACAGACAGGTGCAGTCTCTGCACAGCCAGGCAGCTTCACCCCCAGACTCATCCCAGCAGGGAAGACAGGCCTGCAGCAGAGACAGCCCAGCCTGGCACTTTCTCAGGCCAGAGCCAAGGGCCCCCGCCCTCCCCCAGCCACCCAGCCCCAAACCTCAGAGCCACCCACCGGCCCTGGATGGGAGCCTGGAAACTCAGCACTGCGGACTCATCAGATTTTCCAGGCCACACGCACATGTGTGTGAGTGTGAGTAAGAGTGCGCGCGCGCGTGTGTGCGCGCGCACGCACGCACAGGCATACATGTGAGAGAATCAGGGTGGAGACTAACAATAGGGATGTGAATATGAAAGGGAAGATGTCCCAGCTCTGTCTGGCGGAGAGTAGGGGACACGGCCCACCCTGGTCTTCCCCCCACCTCGCCTGGGGACTCCTCACCCTCTTCTTTCTAGCAGAGTCTCCAGTGGCAGCCACAAAGAGGAGAGGCAGGGTGGGAGCATCCTAATTCAGGATCTAAGCAAAGGGGACACAGCAGGATATGTAAAAGGGGGTCCCAAAGGTGCCCACAAAGAGAGGCCTGTTAGCACAAGCACAGACCCTATGACGAGTTCCATGGACAAACAGAGCCTTGGGGAGGTATAGAAGGCCCACCTGCCGGCTCCTTGCCCAGCCAGGGCGGCTTTGGGGAGGGCAAAGGGGGCTCTGGAGGGGACACAGAAAGGTTCCGACTGATAAGAATCAGCACCCACTCCCACCCCTACACATAGGCCACGCCTCCCCATTCAGCAAAAATGTACCACAGGGCTGTATCTCCTCCCCAGCAGCCACCCCCACAGATAAACCCACATCCTCTCCCTAGAGAACCCCTGGGGTCCTCTCAAGGCCTCAGAGCACCTTACTGGTTCCTTCTGGAGAGAGCCAGCCAGGAGGCAGGGAGGGTGGTGACAGACCCTGGCTCCAGCTCCCCAGTGTGAACCACCCTGCTCTGTCCCTGAAGCTGTCCCAGGAGGCTCTTCTGGCCCCTCTCCTGCTCTCCCACAGCCCGAAGCCAGGCCTCAGGCATCCCCCACGCTGGAAGAAGATAATCACCAGGAAGGAGAGGGCAAGTCACCTACTCTCCCTCCCACGCTCTGGGGAAGGTCACCAGAGAAAGAGGAAGCCCCAAGTCCCCCAAGCAGGCTGCAGGGAGACAGCCAGGGGCCATAGAGGTCTGACTGCGTGCAAACTGACTGTGTGCGCATGACTGCACACAGGACTCTCTCGGGTGCACATACCTGCCTGCGGAGATGCATGAGTGGGCATCCACGGACGGAATGCAGCACGGGGGAGACAGGAGGCCCTCTGGGCGAAAGGGCCACATTGTGGGACACGTGTCTGTTTTGCTATTTGTGGGTTTGGAGGGAAGGAGACTCTCTCTGTCCTGTAGTCCCACTTCCAGGGTGCCTAGTTCTAGCAGCAGGCAAAGAACCAGGCTCTTCCCAGAGCTCCCCAAAGCTGGCCCTAGCTCCCCATGTTGCACTGGCTTGGATCACCGTCCTTTCAGTGGAGGCGAGGCATACGGAAAAGTCTCCTTTTCCAGCAGGCACTGGAAAGGTAGCACAGGGAAACTGGGTCACCGTCGGGAGTGGCATCTGGGATGACCAGCCTGGGGTGCGCCTGGGACATGCCCGGTGGGCCTCCCTCCCCTGCCCTCACAGGTTTCTCTTCCAGCTCACTGCGCGTTTCTCTGGTGGCTCTGCTCCTCCTCCCTGAGCTGGGTCTCTGTCTCCTCCACCATCAGGGACAAGCCTGGGCCCGCACTTTGAGCAGACAAAGCCCCAGGGTTGAGCAGGGAGGGAGAGGACTCAGGAACAGCCACCTCAGAACTGAGGGCTTCTCCAGAGAGGAACCCAGGAGGGCAGCTGGAGAGGAGAGCAGGACGAGTGGAGGGTGTGAGACCCAGGAGGCCCCAGCAACCAGCTCATTCCCCTCCTGGGAACTTCAGGGTCCTGACCTCTGCCTCTGGAGGCGGACAGTAGTCTGCCAAGGAGGTCTCCGCTCTCTAGGTGCTTCCAGGGAACAGGGACTCTCCCCACATGCCAGCAGGTTCTGATGCTTGGGCCAGGGAGTTGTGGCTCGCAGCACCCCGGAATTGGGCATGCTGAAGGAGGAGGAATGAGTGTGTGTGCAAGCCTCAGACAGGCCAAGGCATGTGTTCCTGCCCTGCACCAGCCTCTTCCTGGCCTGACCTGAGATCTTGGGCAGCATCCCTGCCCTCTGGAGTGGGCTATGTCCCATCTGGGCTGCAGGAAGTGACTCCCTCCTGGAGCTCCCCACAGCAGGGCTGGAATCCCAAGCTGGTTAGGAGGACGAGAGGCATCTGGTATGAAAGTCTCCACTCAGCCACCTCCACCCGTGTGGCTGCCTGGCCAGGCAGTTTCCCTTGCTTCTCTGACAGCTCCCTGCCACCCCCCCCAACCGTTATGATCCCTAGTGTCAACCCCCTGAGAAGGCAAGAAACTGCCCAGGAGACTCAGGGAGGCTCAAGGTCACGCAGCTACTGAGCCAGTTTCCTCAGCACAGACAGCGCTTCCTGGCTTTCAACCATGCTGTGTATTCTCTGGAGTCACAGGTAGCTGGAACCTAAGTCCCAAACCGGGAAGACAAACAAGTGATCTGAGTGATAGAAGTTTGACAGTTGCCAGGACAGGGCCACCCCAGGGACAGGAAGTCTCCACAATGGAGAGGGTGCTGCTTCAGGAGCCTCCAGCAACGGGGACAGTGTGCAGCCTGCTCCAGAGAGGGCAGAGCGGGACAGGCCATGCCCTCAGGCCAGCGGGGAGGGGCTGGTGCTGGGTGAGGACATCTGTCTTGTCCTTTCTGAGGCTTGTGGAAGAGGCTCTGGCCACCTCACCTCCATGGATGTTCAGGTGTTTAAGGCAGAAGGGAGAGAAGGAGTGGGCAGGAGCGCAGACTGGCTCTGCCCTCTGCCCAAACCCACCCAGAGGAGATGGGGAAGGCCTCAGGGTCTTGCCTGATGCCCAGCATTATCCCCACCCCACTGCCACTACTTTCCCCATTCTCCTGGCTCCCAGCATCTGCATTCTTTGCCCAAGAGCTCAGCTCCCAACCTTAGCTGGACCCCAGCCTGCAAGGGGGTAAGGGTGGGCTTACGGCCAACAGGTCTCAGACAGTGGAAACCTGGGGACACTGGGCAGCCGGTAGAGGAGGGCTTTGCCCACTTCCTCCTCCCCCACCCTGTGGTATCCTAGCTTCCTGTTCTTGATCACAATCAACAGTGGCCCCAAAGGGTGGCTCTCCCTCCAACCCCTTTCTGCCTTCTCCTTTATCCCAGGGCCCTCACTTTCCACCTTGGAAAGCATTGACCTGTGTGGGGAGGTCGAGGCAGAGGCCAGCTTGGGTCCCTGCCCACAAGTATGCTAGGGATTCCCAAGTTCCTCCTCCTTACACCTCATCCTGGCACTGCAGCCAACAGCTTCCCCAGCTCTCCTCGGCCTCCTCCTCAGGGAAATCCACCCCCTGCCTGAGGAGCACAAATGACAGGGAACAGGCACCTAGGATCAGCTGACCAAGGAGAGGCTCGGGAAAGAGCCAGTCCCCTCCCCAGTGCCGAGGGCAAGAGCAGGTTCCAGGAGACCTCCTGAGCCCCCAAGGGTCGTCCTTGTTCTTCACCTGAGTCCTTCTGTCCCGTGTGCCAGCAGAAGGCCAGCTCCCTCCCCACCAACCCCGCTGCGTGCCCCCCACCCCTGTACCTATTTATTGTACATCATTTCTTTTCTGCTGTCACCTTTTGACAGCTGAATCACAGAAGTGGGAGGAAGAGAGAGGGCTAGGATTGTGTGTGTTGGGAGCTGGGAAGAGAAGGGCGTTTGGAATGTTACACGGCAAAGACCATGCGAAAATCATGACCACCAACCAGTTGGGCTGTGGGCCAGCACAAGGCCTTCAAAAGCCAGGAAGGGGCAGGGGCTGTGGAGTCCTGGACCTGGAGGCCACTCCAAAGAGCCCCAGCAGCGAAGAGGACATGGCAGTCCCTGGTGAGCTCAAAGCCTGACAACCAGCTGTAAGTCTTTTGAGATGTCAGGTTCTAAGAAGAGGCCCAGAGGGGCAGAGGGCCCTGGTACCGCCCAGACTCTCCTCTAGGGGGCTGAGCGATGCCGGGCAAGAGAGCTGAGCACAGGTGTAGGCTCAGGGCCTGCAGAGAAGGTTCTGGCTCGGCCCTGGGCACTTCCTTCCTGTATAAAACAGGGTTCCTGCCTGCTCTTCCACCACCCCACCTCTGTGCCACCTCTGCTCAGGGAAGATGTGGCCTATGCTTGGCTGTGAATTTCTAAAGCTTGAAGCAGCAAGGGCTTCCAAGGAGAGGGCTCTGGGATGGAAGCAGAGACCTGGAAGTAAACGGTTAAGGTAGGGTGGAATTGGAGTGACCTGGGGCTGTTGGAGGGGCCACACAGAGCTGGGGGACAGCTGAGCTCTGCCTATGAAGTAGGCTGAAGCAGGACATGATAAGGACCTAGCAGTGAATGTGGCGGGAGGGAGTGTGATTTGGGAGTCAGGGAAAGTGGAGTGGTCAGGGAAGGCCCAGCCCTTGCCTATTCCCAGGATACTCCCCGCCGGCCCCTAGGGGACACAGACAGAGGCACCCGACCCCTGGTGGCAGCTGCAGCAGGCGCAGGAGGGCAGCATACAGCTGGGGTGTGCGTGGGTGGAAGCGAGGAGGGGCGGAGGGAGGAAGCTGGCTTCCTGAAGCCTTCTCAGCCCTCAAAGACAGATCCACAGACAGACAGACAGCTGGCAAGGAGCAGCCTGGGGACACAGCTGCTTCAGTAAGTATTTGAAGAAGGTGCAGGAGTGCCATGGCCTTGAGGTCGGGTGGGCCCCAGGGAAATAGGCAGATTCTCAGAGGAGGGCATGTGGGAGGGTGAGTCCCGGCCCCACGGCCTGGCTGAGGAATGGGTGCTGGTACACCCAGCATCCCCAAGGCTTGGTGCGTAGGGGAGCCACAGGGAGAGCAGGAGCGAAAGGACCCACTTTTGCTGTGGGAACCCCTCTGCGTCTCCCACACCTGCACCAGCCTGCACTGTCCCCTCGCCGCCATCCCTGTGGGCTTACCAGCCCAATCACGCCTTCACCTCAATACCCCCCGACTCAGGGAGAAGGGGGCTTCCCTCCAGAGGAGGTGGCCTCATCACCTCCATGGTCCCTCTCGTGCCCCCAGCTGTCGCCTCACCATGCACTGTCGCTCAAGGGCTTGGTGAGGCCATTTCCTGTGACGGTTACAGAGGCGGGAGATGGGGGGATGGGCAGGAGGAGGAAGGAAACACCCCCGGCCTACCTCCCTGGACCGAGAGAGACCCCAGAAGCCAGAAATGAACTTGGGAATGCAACTACCAGCAATTAAGGGAGGATTCCACCTGCCTGGGTCCCCAACTGGCTCCAATACTGCTACTGGCCCCCAATTTGTCATTTGGAGAAGGCCTGCAGGCTGGACTGAGAGAGGGTTGCTATCCACTTCCTCCCACACTTCTGTATGACACTTTCCATTCCTTCCCTTGCCTTTTCTCACCTGGACCCCAGTTTAGACCTCTCTGTACCTTGCTTTTCCTTCTTTCCTCCTCCTCTGGCTTCCTTCTATCTTCGTCCACAATCTCCATGCTTCCACCTTGCCCTTGCTGTAACCTCAGAATGCCCACTGCCCTGGCCACTACCAAAGAGGTCTTGTCTTTCTCAAGATGAAAATGGGCCACTTTGGGGAGAGCAGAAGACACCTGCAGTGAAAACAGACCATTGGCCTGGGCTTGGAAGCCTCCTTCTGGCCCATCTGGCAGGCCAGATGCCAGCCTCTGTGGGACCTTTTCTTCCAGGCAAACAGCATGGCTGAGTGAGCTGCCCCTGGGCCAGCACCCACCCCAGCATGGTCCAGGCCTGTGGGGGGTGCTCCGTAGAACAGTCGACAGCCTTATCTCTAGGGGCAGCCATGACCCAGCCTCCACCCAACAAAGCACCCCCCAAGAAGCATGTGCGGCTGCAGGAGAGGTGAGATCTTTCCTGGAGGCGAGGTCTGCCCACCCCGAGCCCTTCCCTCCCATCTGCCCCTCTAGCTCTGACAGCCGACCTTTAGGGCCTCAGTAGTTGACTCCAGTCTGGAAAGGAAACCAATAATGTTTGCAAATGTGTTGTTTGCATGTCTTTTGCATGTCTAGGGCACAGTTTATGTCAACCCTGAGCTTGCTCCCTCAATACCAGGTTGGGTTGGCACAGGCACTGGTGTAAGGCAGAGGGCTGCCTGCTGCTGGGTGTGGCTCTGAGCCTGAGGGGAAGGTTGGGAGTGGGGTATCTAAGGGGGCAGTGGGGCTCAAGGCTGCTCCACTGGGGCTGGAGAGGGAGAAAGATATGCAGAAGGAGCCTGAATGGCCAGATAGCCGGACCTCCAGGTCAAAGAAGACAAGGCGTGGCTCCTCAGATGTGCACTGTTACCATAACTGTAAGAAAAGCAAATGTCATTGGGAGCTCACGGGGCACTGGTTGGGTTACTGCAGGCGGGGCTCCAACGTGGCTCTGATGCTGGATGTGAGGTCCCTGGGCACTGTGGAACCCATCTGCTCAGTGAACACACCCCGTGAGGTCACCCTACATTTTCTGCGCACAGCTGGACGTCCCCTTACCTGCTGGGCCCTGCGGCATCAGCCCCCCAGCCCCAAGCAGCTGGAGGAGGAATTCTTGGTAAGAATTTGAAGTCTCCTCTGCCACATAGGCAGCTAGGTGATCCTACTCCATCTCAAGCTACTCTTTAGGACTCTTAGGAAGTGAACTCCAGGACTCAGGTGAGAAGGCTGCCCCACACTTCCCAGTTTTGCTCTCCAACCCTCCTGGGCCTACATGCCAAGGCCAAGAAGGAATGGCTAGGGCCTGATTCTACCAGAAAAGTGTGAGAGGGATAAGAGGAGGCTGGGGGAAGGTATCTGTTGTTCACTTATTTCTCCCCCTGCCAGAAGATTCCCTCAAACTTTGTCAGCCCAGAAGACTTGGATATCCCTGGCCATGCCTCCAAAGACCGATACAAGACCATCTTACCAAGTAAGGATCACAAGAACCAAGGGAGGTGGGCCCCATCCCGAGGCTGGGAAACTTCAGAAGGGAAATGTACATCCTGGGTCAAGGAAGGACCATGGTGCTCAGAGCATCTTCTGATGCAGAGATATCCCACACCATGTCCGGGGGCTGGGGGAGACACAGGGACACCAATGACAGCATTGGCTGATGCTCATTGTGGGTCCTACGTCCTCTATACAAAGTCATTTCTCCCAGTGTCCCCATGAAATTGACACCATGGCATTAGAATGTCTGTTTACAGTGAGGAAACTGAGGCACAGAAAAGTGGAGTAATTTGCCCAGAGTCCCAGAGCTGGTTGCACCACGCCTCCCTCATCTTACTTCCATGTGGGGATGCAGTAGGAGAAGTTCTGCGGGGCTGGCTCCCCAAAAGAGGGCTCTGAGAAACCCCCAGAGGCAGTCAGAGACAATAAAGCACCGGAGACAGGGAGGAGGAGGAGGAGGAGGAGGAGGAGGAGGAGACACCAGGTTGTACTGGGTTGGTCCCAAAAGCTGACGGACCAGGGTGTGTGCCTTGTATTTTTCCGAGGCAGGCCCTCAGAGCCTAGAGCTCTCCCCTGGCCCTCTTTCTCACCTCATAGCCCCCCTTTAGTGACACTCAGGCTTGAAGTGTGTGTCAGCCACTCTGCATCCTGCCTCCTGCTCGCCCCTCTCTCTACCTCTGCCTGTGGCGTGGCTCAAGGGTCTCTACCTCTGCCTGTGGCGTGGCTCAAGGGGCTGTTGGACATGTCCACGTGGGGAGAAGCCCCTGTGCATGGCTTAATTTTAACCAGCTCTGCGGCCACCAGAGAGGGGAAGATCCCTTTGCCTGCAATTCCCCTCATCTCCCTCTATCTAAAACCAGGCAGGCACAAGTAGAGGGAGAATCCTCTCATCTCTTTGTTCCTCACACTCAGTCTTTCCAAACTGTTGGGTATTTGTTTGTTTGTTTGTTTGGTTGGTTGGTTGGTTGGTGGGTTTAGTTTGCAGCACCAAAGATTGAATCCAGGACCTAATGCTACACAAGCACTTGGCCACTGAACTACATCCCCAGCCCTTTTATCTTATGTAAGACAGGGTGCTGTGGGCTGGGGATTTAGCTCAGCCGCATAAGCGTACAGTCGTGAGTTCAATCCCCGGTATCGATTAAAAAAAAAAAAAGACAAGGTGTTGCTAAATTAGCCAGGCTGACCTCTAGTTTGTGATTCTCCTGTCTCAGCCTCCTAAGCAGCTGGGATTACAGGCATATGCTTAGCCAAATCACTGCTTTCAGCATAATACCTTTAAGCTTGAAAACATTTCTGCAACTCCCTATTATTTATGTGTAAAACAATTCAGTGGGGCCAGGCATAGTGGCACATACCTGTAATCCCAGGTACTTAAGAGGTAGAAACAGGAGGACCACAAATTCAGTGCCAGCCTGAGCAAGACCATGTTTCAAAATTGAGAAAAAAGTGTTTAAAGTGATGAGGTATACAGAGCCCTTCCTGCACCTCATCTCAGTCCAGGAAGCTTATATTTGTAATTCTATGGAAAAGTTATTGGAATTCTAGTGATTTAATTCCAATCTACCACTTCCAGTGCAACTCATGGTGAGAATAAAGACACTAAGACATACTCATAGTTGTGGGAAGCCAAGCGAATCCTAAGCCCGGCCTAGATGGTGGTTCACCTGAACAAAGGCCTTGACCTAGGACCCAACCCGGAGTTTATTAATTCGTGTAAAAGGTTTGAGGATGAGTGACTGTGAGAATGACAGGAAATTCGTGAGTGCTGTGAGCTGGGCTATGTAGGAGGCCTGAAGGCGCCTCTGCAGTGTGCAGCGAGAACGATGTGCTGAAAGACTAATCTGCATAACACAACTGAAGTAACATCCAGTGTTTTGGGGCCTGGGGCTGCTGCCTCAGTTATGATATCTAAACTTTTATGCCCTGGGAAGTCAAAGCCACTTATCGGCAGCTCATTCCTGTTGACAGTTTAGAGCTCTTCAGCACCTCAGCTAGCCTTATTTACATTGCTTAAAGCCAATTGGGCTGGGATTTTGCTCAGCGGCATAAGAGCCTGCTTGTCAAGCACAAGTCATGAGTTCGATCCTCGGTACCCCCCCCCAAAAAAAAGCCAATTGAAGGAAATGACTTAGTCGACTCTGTACATATCAGTACATGGAGATAGGGCCAGGTTTAGCCAAAATTGAAATAATTGCTCTTTATTTAAAGAAAGCAGTCCAAGTAGTCCTCCACAGTAGGGATGTAGCTCAAAAGTACACTTGGATACAATGTACAAAGTCCAGGCTTCAATTGCTAGCACTGAAAGAAATAATAAATAAAAAGGGTAGAAATGAAGTTTAGTGCTCCCTGCGTGGTTCAGTCCCCACTACAATAATTAATAATAATAATAATAGTAATGTCAATAAGCACCAGTCAGGCTATCTGCTCTACACAAAGTACTGAGATGCACACATAAGACGGTGTGACCATAAGGTAGCAGTGACAGAGAGGAGGAGGAGAAGACACCAGGCTGCACGGGATTGTAACAGCGCTCTTGCCTCTGCCCCTGTTGGGCACCTTCTGACCTCTGACCTCAGCTGCTATTTGCTTCCTAGATCCCCAGAGCCGAGTCTGTCTTGGCCGGGCACAGAGCCAGGAGGATGGTGACTACATCAATGCCAACTATATCCGAGTGAGTAGCCTGACTTTAGGAGCAGAGGGTGGTGGGAGCACTGGCTTTGAAGATGTCAGGAGTCTCTCCCAGATGTGGCTGATGGGTCAGATGCCAAGGATTCTGCCTCTGTCCCAACTCACTGTTCCCACAGCCCTGCTAAGCCAGAACAGACACTGAGCAGATCCCAAGACACCATCCCAGAAAACACAGCAGATATTAAATATTTCTGAGACCCAGAGAGAGAGAGACTACCAAATCTCCTTAACCTTTAGGTCCAACCCTCTAAACTTAGCAGGAAGTTAGCATGGTTGAAATCTAAGGTTGGTCGTGGTGAGTACATCTTTAATTCTACTACTCAGGAGGCTGAAGCAGGAGGATTACCTTGAGTTCAAGATCAGTCTGTACTACACAGTGACAGGTTATCATAAAAAGAAAGAAAAGAAAAGAAATCTAACCACTAGCTCCTTATGAACTAATTGCTCCTGAGATCTGCATGAAAGAGGCCAACACCACTGAGCACCCGTCTCCCTCTCCTTCTTTCTCTCCGCATTTTCCCACAAGCAGCCCCTCCTTTATGGAAATGGTTAATGTCTAGCTAATAGGAGCCCGAAGGCCGGGCAGGTCCTCCAGCTTCTCACCTCTATGGGCCCTAAGTAGATGTAAAAGCTGTGCCCTCTGGTGGCCAAAGTGGTAGGACAGCAGTCTGGGTGCAGAGAGGAGACAAGCTTAGCAGTGGGAACCCGGTAACCTGAGCTCACCAGCCCAAACCACGCCAACAGCTAATGGATTTCAGCATCATCTTGAAGAGCAGAAAGCTGAGGACCCTGAAGGGGACAAAGACAAGATAGGGAGATCACGCTACATTGTGTTGCTAAATATATAATACAAAAAGTGAAAGATTCATTCACAACTATTGAACACTGTTTTGTAATAGAAAGTAGCAGGGGAGAAAGGAAACAAACATTTATAGACAAAGGGAGATTAAAAAATACAATGCATTCACAGAAATCAGTAGTATTCCAGTACATCAAAAGTGAACCCACTGAGAAAGAAAGGAAGCAATAATATTCACGATAGCTTCAAAAGAATTAAATATCTAAGTGTTAACCTAGCCAAGGAAATGAAAGCTCTCTATGATTAAAAAAAAAAAAACAAAAATCAAACACTATGGTACTCTGAAAAAGGAGATCAAAGAGATCAGAAAACATTCCGTTCCTAGATAGGCAGACCCAGTACCGTCAATGTGGCCACATTACCAAGCTGATATACAGATTTAGTGCAGTGCCAATCCCAATACCAACAGCATTCATTGCAAAACTAGAAAACATAATCTTAAAATTCAATTGGAACCAGAAGAGACCCAGAATAGTTAGAGCAATCCTGGGCAACAAAAATAAAACAGGAGGCACCACAATCCCGAATTTCAAGTTACAGTACACAGCTTCAGCGATAAAAACAGCATGGTCCTGGCACAAAACTAGACATGTGGACCAGTGGACAGAGGACGCAAAAACATCTCCAGGTGTGTTTGACCATTTGACCATTTGATCTTTGACAAAGGGACCAAAAAAAAAAAAAACTGCTGGAGAAATGATAGCCTTTTTAACAAATGGCGGTAGATAGTAAAATGGCTATCCACCTGCAAAAGATTCAATCTAGACTCATGTTTTTCACCATGCACTAAAATAAAATCAAAATGAACCAGAGACCTACATATGAAAACAGAAACACTTAATCTAACAGGAGCTAAAACAGATAAAACTCTTGAAAACATAGGCAGAGGCAAGGATTTTCTAAGCAAAATCCCAATTGCTTAAGAAATGACATCAAGAATTTAAAAATGGGTCAGGAGTAGTGGTGCATGCCTGTAATCCCAGCACTTGGGAGGCTGAGGTAGGAGGATCACCACAAGTTTGAGGCCAGCGTAAGCTATATAATGAGTTCAAGACCAGCCTGAACTATAAAGTGAGGCCCTGTCTAAAAAAATATTAACAAATGAGATCATATATAAAATTTAAAACCTCTGAACAGCAAAGGAAACAGTCAACAGAATAAAGAGATAATCTACAGAATTAGGAAAAAATTTTTCCAGTAACACCTCAGACACTATCTAGAATATATAGTGAAATTCAAAAAAATTAGACCACCAAAACTAAAAGACCTAGTTGAAAAATGAGCAACTGAAATGAATAGACACTTCTCATAAGGGCCAGGGATATAGCTCAGTGGCACAAGTCCCTGCCTGGTAAACACAAGGTCCTGAGTTCAATTCCCAGTATGAAAGAAAGAAAGAAAGAAAGAGAAAGAAAGAAAGAAAGAAAGAAAGAAAGAAAGAAAGAAAGAAAGAAAGACACTTCTCATAAGAAATACTGATAGCCAATAGGACATGAGAAAATATTTAGCATCTCTGACCATTAAAAGAATGCAAATTAAACTACACTGAGATTCCATCTTATTCCAGAATGAGTGACCACCATCAAGAAATCAAATAACAACAAATGCTGGAGAGGCTGTGGGGGAAAGGAACCCTTCTGCACTGTTGGTGGGAGTGTAGACTAGTACAACTCCTGAGGAATTCAAGAATTCCTCAAAAAATTAAAAGCAATCATTCCATTTAACCCAGGAATTCCTCTCATGGGTATATTTTCAGAAGAGTTAAAGGCATCATATTACAGTAATATATGCACGCCCATGTTTATAGCAGCACGACTCATAAGAGTTAGATCCTAGAAACAGCCTATATGCCCATCAACAGATGAACAGATAAAGAAAATGCATTATAAATACTAAAAAGGATAAATTTGCTGGGCATGGTGGTGCATGCCTGTAATCCAGGCACCTGAGAGGTAGAGGCAGAAAGATCACTGTGAGTTTGTTATCAACCTGGGCCCTGAGTTCAAGGTCAGCCTGGACTACATAATGAGACCTAGTCTCAAAAGAGAAAAAAAAAGGATAAATTTGTAGGAAAATGGATGCACCGTAAGATCATAAATCTAAGTAAAATAAATTGGACACAAAATGTTAAGAAAGTTAAATATTGCATGTTTCTGTTATCTGAGAACTATAAATATTGAAGGAAAAAATATGAAAAATCAATAATAAGAAACAAGGAAGTAGTCCTTTTGCAAATGGGAAGGGGATCTAGAGATGGAAGCTGGCAGAGGAAAAGGAGAAGAAAGAGAAAGTAAAAAAGGATTAAAAAATTCGATATGGCCAGCCATAGCAGTGCATACCTGTAATCCTAGCACTTTGGAGGCTGAGGCAAGAGGATCACTTGGAGTTCAAGGCCAGCCTGGGCTACATAGTAAGACCCTGTCTCACCAAAAGAAAAAAAGCGAGGCATATATACATGTACCAGTATTTGTTATGTGTGAAAAACATACTAATTTTAGAAAAAAGAGTGACTGTTTACTTTTAAAAATTTTTCTTACAGTAAAAGATGCATTGTCCCTCAAAATACCCTTGCTTCAAGCAAACTAATCCCATTGCTCTTACTACTTTGTGAAGCATTTCTGGATGTCCTCTTTAATGAGTGTGTCTGGCAGAAAGGCAGGCTCATCATTACCGTATATCCTCATTCATCTGATTCTCCAGATCTGGCACTCTGCACCTTCTGGCTCTCCTCCAAGTCAGAATGACCATGAAAAGTAAATTCTTTAAATCAATTCAGAACATCGAGGCAGCCGAGACAGTGCAACTAGACATTCATGAAAGAGGACTTCCAGAACTGCTTCAGAAAGTAGCAAGAATAATGGGATAGGTGTGTTTGAAGTGAGGGGAATATTTTGCAGAGGATTAATGGAAATGTATACTTACTGTAATCTTCTCTTTATTTAAATACACACGAAATGGCTTATGTCTAGATGCCCCCCCCAAAGCCTCATACAATCATAGGGTGGGGCTTTTTCAGAGGTGGTCGAATCTAAGGTGTGTGACTGATTCATGGTACAATGGTAGGATTAAGGGTGGATGATGACGACACCGGTCCACTGATTGGTTTGGCACCATCCTAATCCCGGTAGTCTGCATACAATATAAGGCACAGAAAGAGGATTGTGTTTGCTTTTCGCTTCCTTGCTTTGCTACCTTCTGCCCACCATGAACTGTTTCTCCTCTGCAATGCCCTCTGCCATGCCACCCTGCCTTAGAGCCAGCCAATTATGGACTGAAACTTCTACAAACTGTGAGCTAAATAAACCTTTCTCCCTTTAACTTTGGGTGTCAAGTATTTTGTCTCAATAATGAGAAAAAAGTAATTAACATACACACTGTATCTTTGGATCACGCTTTGTATACTGGACTCAATATATTTTATTTTATTTAATCCACACTGTATTCCTACAAAATAGATATTGTGACCCCCACTTTACAGATGAGAAAACAGACTTACAGAGGCTAGGAGACCTCAGAACCAGAATTTGAATTCAGATGTTCCTCACTCCAGAGCCCCAGTCCTGTCCACCATGTTCTCCGGGGTGTGTTTGTGCATCTACCTGCATGTGTGCGTCTACCTGCAGTGCTCACTGACTTCGGCCCGATCCCTGATCCTAAGCCTGGGATCTCCCTGGAACTCCAATCTCACCGCTTCCTCATCTTCCCCTATGCTTTCGTCCCCAGGGCTATGATGGGCAGGAGAAGGTCTACATTGCAACCCAGGGCCCCATGCCCAACACCATGTCGGACTTCTGGGAGATGGTGTGGCAGGAAAATGCGTGCCTCATCGTCATGCTCACACAGCTCCGAGAGGGCAAGGAGGTAGGAGACAGAGCCGTGGTCCTTGGTGAGCACTGACAGAGCTGCACCCTACCCCACCACACACGCAGGCACGCAAGCGTGCACAAACCCGCGCATGCACACGTGTGCGCCGCAGCTTGGGACAGAGGCCCTCTGGGAGCTGCAAATGCCCTCAGAAAGGTCCCCGAGCCAGCCCAGGGAGGAGGCCCACAACCAAAAGCTGGGACGGGCTGAGCACTTGGTCTGCACTTGGAATCAAGTTCAGAAAAGCCAGGCCCCAGGCGCTGACCCCGTCATTGGGGTTTGGATATGTGGAGGGGAAGCCAGCCCCTCTCTACTGCTCCTCTCACGGTGATGGGCCTCCACCTTCTGACTCCCAGCTCCCTCCCTCCTAGAAATGTGTCCACTACTGGCCCACAGAAGAGGAAACTTACGGACCCTTCCGGATCCGCATCCGGGACACGAAAGAGTGCCCAGAATACACTGTGCGGCAGCTCACCATCCAGGTATCACTACCTGGGCCAGCTGGAGGCTGAGCCACCTTCCTCATCTCTGGAAATCAGGCCTGTTCTCCTCTAGGAGCCAAATTTACTTACCTAAGTCTTGGACACTAAAAGAGGAACTTGAGCCACAGAAGAAAGAGAATTGTGGATATTGCCTTCAGGGAACTTCTAGTTAAATAAGGCAGAGCGAGAAAACCAAGTAGCAACCATGAAAAGGCAACTCCCGCCCAGGGATATAGCGCAGTGGCAAAGCGCCTGCCTGGCAAGTGCAAGGTCCTGAGTTTGATTTCCAGCACCAAAACAAAACAAAACAAAAAGAAGACACCTCCCACCTTTGCTGAATGCTGGGGAGAGGAGTGATCCAGTAGAGAACAAGCACAGTAACACATGAGAAGGTGCTCTAAAAATGCTTCCTACACTCCCAGCACTTGGAAAGCAGAAGCAGGAGGATTGCTACAAGTTTGAGGCCAGCCTGGGCTACATAGTGAGTCCAAGTCCAGCCTGAATTACATAGCAAGACCCTGTCTCAGAAAAAAACTAAATATGCTTTCTATTATTGCGTGGCGTTTTACATTTTTCAAACCATTTCTCTGTTCATTGTTTTCCAAGTATCTTGGGAAGTAAAACAATATCATATCAGCATCTCCATCTTCTAGATAAAGAAAATGAGGCTGAGGGGTTTGCCCAAAGCCAGCGGCAGAGATAAGATTTGAACTCAGGCCTTTCTCTCTCCCGAGACAACGTTCCTGCCAGCATTTTAGAGTGGGGAGTGGGGGCGGACCGTGGGGTGACCCAGATGAGGCGGCCGGTCCCAACCCTGACCCTGGGTCTCACGCTGTGTCCCCACTGCAGCACCAGGAAGAACGCCGCTCAGTAAAACACATCCTCTTCTCGGCCTGGCCTGACCACCAGACTCCGGAATCGGCTGGGCCCCTGCTGCGACTGGTGGCTGAAGTGGACGAAAGCCCGGAGACAGCCGCTAACACTGGGCCCATCGTGGTCCACTGCAGGTATGGGCTCCTCTACCACCCTCCCCTACGCTGGGTCCCTGGTGGAAAGGCTCTGACAGATGGGCTTCATTCTGGTCCTTCAACAAGTGCTCCGCCCTTATGAGCTGTGTGTGCAGAACCCGGCATCTGACTATCACCCAGGCACCATCCAGGCAGGAGATGGAATAGCAGCAGGATGCTCCTGGTCAGCTGGGGAAGAGATCAACATGACCCCTGCTGGTGGGGATCTCATTTATTCATTCCACAAACATTTCTTGACAACCTGTTATTGTCAGGCACAGTGTTAGACGCTAAAGACACAGCAGTGAACAAAACCATCTGCTTTCATCCCTGACAGTTACAGCCTGCTGGGGATCGCAGCAGATTAAACATAGGACACAAATGCAATGGCAGCTAGGAGAGGGTAGGGGAGGCACACAGAACCAAGTTGCCTGACTCAAACCTCAGCCAGAGCAGGGATTCCAAGAGAAATGACGTCAAGCTACTCTAAGGCCTGAAGCAAAATTAGATAAGTGAAGAGGTGCAAGGGGAAGCATCGCAGGCTGCTGTAACAGCACATGCAAAGGCCCAGAGAAGGAACTGAAACGTTGACATGTTGCTGGGGGAAGAGCTGGAGGGTAGGTCAGGGGTCACTGGGGAAAAGGATGAGTCCACAAGGCAAGTGAAGTCCACGTGGAGAGGGGTCTTTTAGGAATGGCTAAAACACTTGAATTTTCCCACCCACATGCTTCTTTTCTTTCTTTCTTTCTTTCTTTCTTTCTTTCTTTCTTTCTTTCTTTCTCTTTCTCTCTTTCTCTCTTTCTTTCCTGCCTTCCTTCTTTCTTTCTTGAGCTACATTCCCAGTCTTTTAAAAATTTTTTTACTTGGAGAATTTTGCTATGTCGTGCAGGCTGGCCTCAAATTTGCAGTCCTCCCGTCTCAGTCAGATGTGCGCCACCACGCCCAACTATTTATTTATTTATTTATTTATTATTTTTGTGGTACTGGGAATTGAACCTGGGAGCTGTGAGATACATTGTCAGCCCTATTTTATTTATTTATTTATTTATTTATTTATTTATTTATTTATTTTAAGGCAGTGGCTCAAGGTGCCCTAACTGACCTTGAATTTATGATCCTCTTGCCTCTGCCTCCTGGGTAGCTGGAATTATAGGCATGTACCATTACATCTTCCTTTATTTTTTTACTTTATGCTTTTCTTCAATGCTGGGAATAGAATCAAAGGTCCTGGATCTGCCAATGTTTGGTTTGGTTTGGTTTGGGTTTTTTGAAACAGGGTCTTACCCTGTAGACCAAGCTGGCCTGGAACTCCCAGTGATCCTCCTGCCTCGGCCTCCTGAGTGTGGGAATTACAGGCATGTACCACCAGGCCTGGCTCGGATTTGCTATTTTAAAAGAATGCTTTGGCGCTGGGGGAGTGGCTCAGTGGCAGAACCCTTGCCAGTGTACTTGGAGCTCTGTATTTGATCCCCAGCACCATGAGCCGGGCAAGGAGGGATGTGTTGGTTACAAAGTGAAAGCAAATTAGGGTAGATTGGGGTGGGATGAGGCGGAGAAAGATTTGAAACAAGGAAACACATGGGAGTGGACTTCCCAAATAAAACAGAACACAGATTCAAACAGCACAGATGGAAGGGCACCTGGAGTCATCAGTAGTGCCTATCAGAGGCTTGGGAAGGCTGACTTGCTAAGGAGGAGGAGGAGGTCGGAGAGGGCTTTGAAATAAAGAAAGGGTAAGACAGAGCGGACCAGAGAGGAGAGGTGGAGGCAGAGAGCAGAGGGGCCCCGCTGTGGCCGTGGGGCCAGAGCTGGGAGGAAGTCACAGTTAGATAAGGAGAGCTGGTGGCCAGCCAGCCCACAAGCAGGGCAGTGTCCCTGGGAACTGTTGGAGGCTGTTAAGCAGAAGAGAGCTCATCAGCATGTCCACGGGAACCGGAAGGTGGCCTGCACTAGGCCTGGAGCAAGCCTGGCTGCAGCGCAGCCTCCTCCGGGGCCAGCTGCCACCTGCCTCTGCAGGCCCAGGGCTGCTGCATCTGGTCTTGCTCCCTCCTGAGTCCCTCCCCAGACACAGCACCGCTTCTCTCTCCATAGTTGGGACCCACTCTCCTAGGCCCTGCTCACCTGCCTCCCTGTTCCCTGGTCTCTGAAGCCTCCCCATCTTCTCCCTGGCTGTTCCCAGTGCAGGGATTGGCCGGACCGGATGTTTCATCGCCACCCGGATTGGCTGCCAGCAGCTGAAGGCCCGAGGGGAAGTGGACATTCTGGGCATCGTGTGCCAACTGCGGCTAGACAGGTGGGTCCACGATCCACAGGGCCACCTGCATTCATGAGTGGCTTTGGTGTCTCTGGGCTGCAAGGCACATCAGTATCCTCCAGAAAGAAAGGACTCTCTTCCTTAGAGAACTGTTTCTTTCACTTCTCTCGTCTGTGTGTGTGTACGTGTGTGTATGTGCATCTCTTTGTGTGTGTCTACGTACTAGGGATTCAACCCAGGGCCTTCACAGTGAACTACATTCTCAGCTCTTTTTTTAAACTTTTATTATGTATTTATTTATTTGGTACTGGGGATCGAACTCACAATCTCATGCTTGCTTTTTTTTTTTTTTTTTTTTGACATAGGGTCTTGCTAAGATGCCTGGCTGAGCTCAAACTTGCAATCTTTTTCCCCAGCTTCCCAGAGTTCTGGGATTACAGGCTACACCACCACAGCTGGGTTATTTTGCAGTTAATAAGTGGAAAGAATTTCTATCTGGAATTTTAGATTAGAGCCTGGAATTAAATATTACACTGTATGAATTTATCTTGAGTTTTCAATATTTTTTTACTTTTCCCCCCTCTCCTTTCTTTTTTCTTTTCTTTTTTTCCCTAAATTTCCTACTCAGAGGAAAGCTAGGAAACAATGTAGCTGGTGCTAGATATTGGGCAGACACAGAACATACACAGATGCTCACTGCACAGGGTTCTGACGGTGACTGTCTTTCACTGAGCTGTCACTATCCTTTAGCCCCCATTTCCTTCTGAGCTACATTCCCAGCCCTTGTTTATTGTTTATTTATCATTTTCAATTTGGAAACAAGATCTTGCTAAACTGCCTAGGCTAACCTCTAACTTGCACTCCTCCTGCCTCAGCCTCCTAAGTAGGTGGTATTACAGGTATATGCCATGCCATCCATATTCCCCCACTACCCTTTAATCTAGAGAGACTGGCTCCTCCTTCTCCCAGAGAGCTGCTGGAAGGAACAGATTAACTTCTGTGAAAGTGTTTTTGGAAAATGAGAATTAGTACTGTGTACAAATGTGTGGAATTATTTTTACTTTTAGGGTTATAGAAAAGAGGAAAATTAGAAGTAACCTAGAGGAATCAGGACGGGTTTTCTTCAGGGACTGAGGGGATCAGGGAAGAACACACACACCAGTGTCTAAGTTAGGGCAGGGGGCTTCCCATGTTGGGGAGCCTGAGGAATAGCAAGAAGAAACAAGAGGTAGCCAGGACAAATACCTGGGAAGGAGAGAATGGAGACTTTCCCAAAGGCCCACGGGGATGCTTGACCGGAGCGGTTCAGCAAGCACCTGACCTCCTTTGCCCCCTGGTTGTTTCCCTTTCAGAGGAGGGATGATCCAGACCGCGGAGCAGTACCAGTTCCTGCACCACACCTTGGCCCTGTACGCAGCCCAGCTGCCTCAGGAGCCCCGCCCTGACCACTGAGCCCTCCTGGAGCCTGGCTGCCAGCCTCCCTTCAGGCCTGTGGGAGTGGGTCTGGGGAAGTGGGCATGGAGAAGGGGTGCTTCATGGACAGCACTTACAGGCCCAGGATGCTGGGTCAGCAAGCGGCAGGAGCCAGGCTCCCCGTCCTCCCCACTGCCCATGCCTCTGCTTCCTCTTGTGGCCCCAGGGGGACAGCACAGGGAGCCTCCCATGCCTGGACTGAAAGACAGCAGCTGGCACTTGGCACAGGCTGAGAAAGAAGCCCAGGTGTGCTGATCTCATTGTGACCTCCAATTTTCTCAACTACAACATGAATACAAGTGTTTTGCTGCCACAAGGAAAAGCTCCTAGAAGTCATCCCAGCTCTGCCCTCTCCTCCTCGGCTGGCAAGAGAGTGATCCCAAGCTCATCCTCTACCAGGCCCTACCCAAACAGAGGCTAGGTGCAAGAGTGGGGAAAAGGCTGTCCTGACCTTGGTCAGCTTCTTACCATCATAGCAACTCTGCCCCCATACATCTGTGATTGCCGGATGAACCCCCCAGAAAGAACCAGCACCCAGACTGGCCTTGCTTTCACAGCTGTGTCAGGAGAGGAGACTGGGTGGGGGGGGGAACCAGGCCTGGCCATAGAAATTTCTAAGAGAGGGAACACAGGGGAATTATTCAGAGGCCAGGAGAGTTGCCCCTGCTTCCCTAATCTCCTACCACTTACCCCAGTTACTCTCCTGGGAGGGGAGGGCTCCACTTAGCTTCCATGACTTGAGAAGATACCCCCACCCCCGCCGCGCGCACGCGCAGTCCCCAGGCAGTGCCAAAGATAGAGGAGACAAAGGGTTTGAGAAAACCTACCCCTGCCATATAATCCCAGAGACCCAACTCCCCTCATCTGTCTCCCCTCATTCCCAGGGGACCTCAGATCTATCTCAGGGCTAACTACACCCCACAGGAAGCCACCCAAGCCCTCAGTCCTCCTCAATCCCAGAGGGGATGTTTCTTGGGGTGCAGGTAAAGCACCAGTCCCCCTGGCCCTCAGTCAGACATCTGCCTTGCCCAGGCTCACCACCCTGTGGAACTCTGGTCTTGGACAGGGCCAGGCCTTCTCTTCCTGAATCTCTTCTGAAGGATATTTGGTGCTTCTCTGCACGCTTCTGCTCGGCCTTACCGAGGAACTTCCATCCTATGGTCCTGGGATGGGCTCCCCTGCGCCTCTGTCTGCCTGAGTCTGTGACAGGCACTAGTGTCTGTGCTCCTGCACTAGGTGGAGGTGCTCAAGTGCCTGATCTTGCCGATGACACCCAGTCTGGAGGGAGGCAACTGTATCACCTGATGGGCATGCCACCCAGAAATGTCACCACACAATGTCACTGTTGCAGAGCTCAGAGGGTACAAACTCTGGAAAAGTAACCAAGTGGAAAAAATAAACTTCCTGGATGACTGGTTCATTCCTTCTTTCCATCTTCTTATTCTTAGCCCTTTGAATCTCTGTAAAGAGGAAGAGTCACTACCCAGGAGCAGGCTGCAGCCTTTCCCCCTGGGATAAGCTGCTGTCTAGCAGTTTTGAGGATATAAAGCAAAATGAAACTGGAGTCAGTCCCACAGGTGAGAGAGAGGTGTGCTAGTTTAGCCTGCCCAGGCTACTGTAACAAAATAGCCTAAACTGAGTGACTTACAAGCAACACAGATTTCTTTCTCACAGTGCTGAAGGCTGGAAACTCAAAGATCAAGGTGCCTGCGGATTCAGAGTCAATGTCTGTTCACTTTGAGATTGGCTTAGGGGTGAGGTAGGTTCTGAGCTCTGGACTCTCTCTTTCCCTCTGCCTCCTCTCTTTTATAAGAACATCAATCTTATCAATAGGGCTCCGCCCTCTCTACTAATCACCTTCCAAAGGCCCTACCTCCTAATACCATCACCTTGGAGATGAAAATTTCAACACTTAAATTTTGGAAAGACAAATACTCAGATGTTCGGACACAGCATGCATGCCTTAGGAGCTAGAGAAGGACTTACACAGGGCAGAAAACTGGACTGTGTTTAATAAACCAGAATATTATTCTAGTGCAAAATTGTGATTCCTCCACTTTTTGATGATTTGTGGTCATCTAACTCTTGTGAAGGCTTGACAGATAGTTTAGTCACCTCAGACTAAAGAAATTAGACTCCCAGGGAACACCCACCATAAACTGGGGACTGTCCCCAAGCCTGGGTAAGCAGGGTACAGCCTGCTGGGGCGATCAGGACTAGGACTGAGCAGGAAGGGGACCAGGAACATCTTGGCAGGCCCCACACTACCCACAATCAGTTCTGCTCCTAAAGAAAACTGTCTTTTGAGGGAAAGGGGTTTTTGTTTGTTTTTATCAAAACAACACACATTTGCCTTTGTCTGTTTCAGTATCAGGGTGCCACTAACAAAACACAGTATCAAGTTCAAAAGTCTGTTTCACTTGGACCAGAGGCCCAAACAAGTAAATAAATTGTGGTTAACAAATCAAGATGGAGAATTTTAAGACCCTAACGCGACTGTTATTCTCCACTCGTCCATTCTGGAGGGTGGGCCTCAGTACCCAGGGATGCTGAGAGGGAAGGGTTCGGGAAACAAAAAGCCTCCACCGCCTCCTTTTCCCAGCCGCCGCATCTTCGCGTCCTGGAAAGTGGGTGGGCCACCCTTCACCGGGGAAATGCTCTCGATGAACCCGGACTCCCCCGACCACCACCCTTGAGACGGCCAGGGTGGCACTCGGACGCAGCAGCCCGGTGAGAGAACACCTTTCCCCTCCTCTCCCCGGGCCGCGCGCCGCCCGCCCCCCCCCCCGCACCCTGACGCTCGCGGGCCCCGCCCACCCCGCCCGCCGGCGAGGGAGGCGCGCGCGCGCTCGGGAGCGCGCAGGACGCGGCCCGGCCCGCGGGAGGGCGGTGGCGGCGGCGACGGAGGGGGAGGAGGAGGGCGCTGAAGCCACACCCATCGGCGAGCGGATCCGGGGACAGCGAGTCGTCGGCCGCCGCGCTCGAGCCTCCGCCCGCACCGAGCCGCGGGACCCGGGCCGCACCGGGGAGGGGCCGCTCCGGGCCGCAGCGCGAGGGCAGCGAGGGACGGCGGGGACCCGGCACCGGGCGGAGCCGGCGGCAGCGACCATGATCGCTTTGTTCAACAAGCTGCTGGACTGGTTCAAGGCCCTGTTCTGGAAGGAGGAGATGGAGCTCACGCTGGTCGGGCTGCAGTACTCGGGCAAAACCACCTTCGTCAACGTGATCGCGGTATGAGAGTGCACCGAAGGGCCGCCGGTCCCTGCCCACGCCGCGCCCTGAGAGCCGGGGTCGCCGCCCGGCGTGGCCGGGCACGGCTGGGCGCGGGCGGGGAGGAGCCGGCCCGGGCGCTGGGGGCCTAGCACGGCCCGTGGGGGACCAGGGTGGCGCGCGACCCGCTCCGTCGCCTGGGCCGGAAGGGCACCGCCGTAGGGCAGGGAAGAGGAGAAGAGACTGGGCTGCGGGAACCGCTGCGGGTTGACACAGGCGCCCGCCCCCGGGGGCATGACGGGGCGAAAGTGTCCGGGCCTGCCAGCCCCGCGCGGGGACGTCACGGGACCCGCTGCCGGGGAGACTGGGGGGGGGGGCCCAGCCCCACCCTGAGGGCCGAATCCCTCCTCTCAGGACGCGGAAGCTCCGGCCCCAGTGGTGGAGGGCAGAGGTGTCTCCAAGGCCAGAGGAGTCAGTTGAGGCCCTGGGCTGAACCTCTTCTGGACCCCAGGGCTGTGTCCCTGGGAGTCCGGGGAGGGTGGCACCCTTAGGAGAGTTTGGAGTCTGCCTGGCCTAGAAGTTGCCAGAGGAGGTACTCTGGGCCAGAAAGGATGCCGCGGAGGGACACTGCCCACCTGGGGACAGGGAGAGTGGCTCCTGGAGCCATGTGGGATCAAGACTGGAGGAGTGGGGCAGTGTTGGTAAGCCTTTCTGTGCTGCTGAGTGGTGGAGAAGGAGTTAAAAAATCTCTCAAAAAGGGGAAGATGCGCTCCCAGGGTGTGTGAGCCCAGGCTGCAGTAATGGCTGCGGCCTGCATTTCTAAGCCAGGCAGAACTGGGCTCCCGGGGAACAAGGCTTAGGACAGGACCTAAGGTTGACCAAGGCCCCGGTCCCAGTCCCAAAGATGGGGTTTCTAAGAACTCTGGGTTAACCAGATACTGATCAGAAATGTTGCTGAGATAGGTCCACAAAGGAATGTGGCCCACCGGCTGGGGTACCAGCAACCTTGCCTGTGTTGTTACCCAGTCTGGTGATATGGGCCTCCCAGACCCCGGCCCAGCTCAGCTTCCCAGCAGGAAGCAGATGTGACTGCCCTGGCCCTGGGCAGAAGGGCAGAAGTAAGGCTGGAGAGGCTCCTCCACACAGTTGGGCACTGGCTTCCTCTCCTGCCGTGCTCTGCAGGTGACCTCTGCCTCTTCCTCTACCCAGCATCTCCTGCCTCTTTATCTGGCCGGGCAGGATCTGCAGGCGGATGCTGAGGTTTGGAGCATCATGGTCTTCTCAGCTACCATGTGGCCCTGGGCTTCTATCTGCCTGGCCCTGCCTCTAGGATCACAGGCCCCCTGGTTAGATTTGGCATGGCTTGGCATCACACCTGGACTCCTGCCTGCAAACCGAGATGGCTCAACTTCTAGGCACTTAGATCTGGAAGATGTCTCTGGAGTAAGGCCAAGAAAAGAGACAAGTTGCTGCCACTCAGCCTAAGTGTCACCTCCTGTCTCCTTGTGGAGCATTAGTAAAGCCATGCTCCTGGACAGGGTCCTCAGGTACCCAGGAGGGTTCAGTTTCCCACCTCCTCTAGACGAGCGTCATATCTAGGGAAGAGGAGGTTGCGACACAGAGCAGGAACAGAACCAAGAAACCAAACTCTACTGCCAGGGTCAAGAGTTACTGTGATGGGCTGGGGATTTAGCTCAGTGGCTTAAGCGCCTGCTTTGCAAGCAGGCAGTCATGAGTTCAATCCCCAGTACCAAAAAAAAAAAAAAAAGAGTTACTGTGATGTTCAGGGAGATTTTCTCAAAATAAAAAGCCTGTGTGTTCTCCTTTTTGATATTAAATGTATCACTTCAGCTGGCACATCCTGAATAACAAGCCAAGTTTCCCTTCTCTGTGGAGGCCTCCCAAGAAAAACTACCCCAGATGGGCCACAGTTGGAATTCCAGTGTCCAGGAAACTCCAGTGCTTCCTGATCCTCCAGGGCTACAGGCCTGGCATTCCTGCTGTATACAGGCCTGGTCCTGGGTGTAATCACAGCACACTGCCTTCCTGAAAGAAATGAAGAATTAGGACCCCTGGCCTCGGTTCCATGCCTACCACTGACTCCCTGAATCGCCTTCTCCTGTTCGCTTGGCCTGTTTGCCTCAGCATTTTCCTCTTTGGGTTTTCTCCTCGCTCTAGGAGATCTGGCTGTAATAAGGAATTGAGATTAGAGACTGCTGCTCAGCACACTAATGTGAATGGGAAAGAAATTATATGGGGATTTCACAATGCTTCTCTAAGACATTAAAACTGATCTTTTGATTTCTGAAAGAGTTGTGGTGCTAGCAAAAGTTGATGTTTTTGTCCAAGAGAAACAAGAGTCATTTTCAACTATTTCAAAGTGTAAAAGATTGCCAGGTGGAAGAACCAGCCTTAGGGTATTCAAAAGGACTTAAAACAAAGGGTGAAAGTTATAGGAAGGTGAATTTTTGGCTTATTATGAAGCACTTCCTGATAAACTGGGTGTGGTAGCACACACCTATGATCCCAGCCTCTGGGAGGCTGAAGCTGGAGGATCCCAAATTTGAACTCAAGCAGGCATGGTGGAGCACACCTATAATCCTAGTACTCAAGGGAGGCTGAGGAATGAAGATCTCTGGGAGTGCAAGGCCAGTCTGGGCTATGTAGTGAGTTCTAAGCCAGCCTGAACTAATAGCAAGACCCTGTTTAAAAATAAAAACAAACAAAGCTACAAATTTGAACTCAGCCTTGGGGCCGGGGATTTAGCACAGTAGCATAAGTGCCTGCCTGGCAAGTGTGAGGTGTCAGGGTTCGATCCCCGGTACCAAAAAAAAAAAAAAAAAATGAACTCAGCCTCGGCAGTCTAATGGTTTAACAAGATCCTTTCTGAAAAAAGAAAAAAAAAAATTAAATCCTAAGGATGTAGCTAGATTTGAAGGCTCTGAGTTCAATCTCCAGCATAGAATGAGAGGCAACCAGATAGACACAGAGAGAGGCAGGCAGACAGCAGCAGAGAAAGAGAGCACTTTCTGATGGTTGGAGCTGACTGAAGAATGGGCCAGGGTTCTTCCCAGCCTTAGTGAGGCACTTGTGGAGTAAGGAGTCACCAGCAGGGAAATCAAGTCATAACTTGATTCCTACCTTGCTCCAGTTCATACCTGAACCGCTGCTCTGCATGCGCAGGCACCAGCTTCCTGGGGGCTCATCCTACCTGGCCTTTTGCCCTAGTCGCATCTGTCAGGCCACATTCTCATCTCTTTGGGAGCCTGTTGGTCAGCTACAGGCCAAAGAGCAGTCAGTGATGGTTCCCCTCCTGTTTCAAACCATTCCCAACACTTCCTGAGTCTTGCTCACAATTCACAGGAGACCTGAGCCCTTCTCTCACTGAGGCCCAGGGATGCTGAAGTCTCCTCCAAGCTCCCTGTGACGGATGGGGAACAAGAACTGGGCTTTTTTCCTCAGGCTCAGTGTTCCGAGTGAGTCAGCACACGTAGGGATGGGGTCCCACCCAGGCACTGTCACCCTGGAGCTTAGGGTGATTATAAAGGGCCCCCCCCGGGGGGGAGTGTCCCTTTGGAAGAACAGCATCTCCTTCAGTGATTCCTAATTTCTAGGGGTCCTTGAAGCTGTAGGATATCTAACAAAACTTAGGGACCCTTTCCCCAGCAAAATGTGCACTTGGTCCTTTTGTGTCATTGAGTTCTGTCTCTGTGCATTCAACTGAGCATCAAAAATATTCAGAAAAAGCTAGCTGTTTGGGAGGCTGAGAGAGAAGGATTGCTTCAGCCCAGTTTGGGGGTAACGTGAGCAACAGAAGCCAGACCTGTCTTTAAAAAAAAAAGTTATACGAAACATGTTTATACTTTTTCTTGTCTTTGTTTTGTTTTGTCTTTGAGACAGGGACTTGCTATGCAGTTGAGGCTGACCTTGAGCTCACTTTGTAGCCAGGCTGGCCTTGAACTTGTAGGGATCCGAACTTGTAGTGATCCTCCTGCCTGAGTCTCCTGAGTGCTGGGATTACAGCCGCGTGCCACCATGCTTTGGCTTTCTTGTCATTACTTCTTAAACAGTGTAGTATCACAACTAGTTCCGTAGTGTTTAGGTCATATGAGGCATTATAAGTAATCAAAAGATGATACAGAGAGGGTGGGAGGATGCATGCAGGTTATAAGAAAATACTGTGTGTACCCTTTTATCTGAGGGACCTGAGCGCACACAGACTTAGTAATTTGAGGAAGGTCCTGGAGTGACCCCCGTGGATCCCAAAGGATGAGTGTGCATACAGGCAAAGCTTACACACACAGCTTGTGCACAGTTTCAGGGGGTTTGGGAGAGCTCTGTCTACCTTGGTGACGGTCACCGGTCTACTTGAGGCCCTGGTGAACAGGCAGTGTGTGCAGATACAAGGGCATGACACACACGCTCACCCAGGACCAGGGGTCTTCGTGCAGACTTGGGGGCACTGGATAAGAACCAGTCTTCTACACTGTGCCCAGGCCAGACCCCCGACTTGCTATGGGATGTGAGGCACATTATTCCACCACCCAAGAGAAGGACAGGCTGTGTAAGGAACAGGGTCGGCTCCCGTGGGGAATCAGCAGAAAGGTCCTGCCTGTGCACATGGAAATGGCATGGGAGGTATTGGGTCTGGCTTTATTTCAAGCCAGTTTAGAACAACGCAGGGTTCTAGGGAGAAATGGAATTACACAGTCAATGCCTAAGCAACCTGCAAACATTTACCAGCGCTGTTGTTACAGGCCCAGCTCCTCTGCCCCCACAGCTGTGTTCCGGTGGGGAGACACATCTGTAAATAAACAGCAGAGTGTGGATTGTCTGTCCTAACTAGTGGGTAGAGGTCGAGTCAGCCCAAACCGTGGGTGATCCTGAAACTGCTTAGCATGCATTGCCTTCTGTGGGGTGGCCAGTTTATTCCACACCAAAAAACAAAACAAAAAAAACACATTTGACTTCATTATTCACTGCCAGCTTGAAAATGTCTGCTTTCCCTTAAGTGTCAGATCATGAGCTGTCTGGGGCTCTTGACCTGGGGAGTAGCTCACTTGCCCTCCATGGGGACAGTCTCTCCACCCTTAGTAACAGTGCAGGGCTTCAGTTCGCACAGCACTGCAGCTGGACCTCAGGAAGAACTTCTCCGGTCCAGGTGGGGGACCTGTGGGATGATTCGAAGTAGATGGACTTCTGCACAGGAAATCGCAGGGTGCCCGTGGACACCTAGGTTGGTGACAGCTATGCTGCTGTGATACCCACCCTACATGGGAAGGCTCAGTGTCTCTGGCCTGACCACTGTGTCACCCCAGCCTTTTAGGGTCAAGGCCCATCAGCAAGGGCACATCTGGGGTGCAGTTGCTTCTTCACCCCATTTTCAATACCTGCTCTTCTCTCCAGTCAGGACAGTTCAACGAGGACATGATCCCTACTGTGGGCTTCAACATGCGCAAAATCACCAAAGGGAACGTGACCATCAAGGTGAGGGGCCCAATCCCGGGGCTGGAGGTTGGGAGGAGAGAGGCAGAAGTCACAAGTAGGCAGAGGGATGTGGGGAAGAAAGAAGGAGAACACAAGAGAAGGGAGGCATGGGGGATCTTGGTTTTCTGCTACTGAGTTCATCTCCCCTGCTTCTTGCTCAGCTCTGGGACATTGGGGGACAGCCCCGATTCCGCAGCATGTGGGAGCGTTACTGCCGAGGAGTGAGCGCCATTGTGTGAGTACGGGTGGGCTGGGCTCTACCCCTGCTACCTGCAAGGACCTCAGACTCCGAAGCAGGTTGGCTGGAATCGCAGTTCACAGCCCACTGTCTGCGTGGCTTGCCTTTACGTTGCACACTGCTTCATTCCTACTGGGTAAATGCAGTGGTCCCCACTGCCTGATTGAAGAACCAGGGATTCCAGAAACCTGATAGGCCATGCAACCTTCCTCCTCACTGTTCTTGCTGCCTGCCACCCAAACTGCCCCTGTCTGGAATTCTGGGTAGTTCAAATGATTCATGCCTTTTTTAAAAATAATTTTAAATACATGCCTATAACCAGCACTTAAGGCTGAGGCAGGAGAATCACTGCACGTTCAAGGATATCCTGGGCTACATACTGAACTACAGAGTTGAGCCTGGCAGGGTGGCACATGCCTGTAAAGCTAGCACCAGGGAGGAGGAGGAGAAAGAGTTCAAGTACCACCTGGGTGACTTTACAACTTAGTGAGACTGTCTCAAAATTTAAAAAGAGCCAGAGCTGTAACTCGGTGCAAAGGTCCTGGGTTCAGTCCCCAGTACTGCAATTACTAATGGTAATAAGAGTTTCATTTGATGCATGAATGGCCAAACAACAGATTTAGTTTATTGGATAGACTAAACAATAGATTTTGGAGGGGGAGGGGTGCCGGGGATCGAACTCACAACCTCACATTTGCCAAGCAGGCACTTACACTGCTGAGCTAAACCCCTGGCCCCTAATAGATTTTTTTTTTTTTTTAACATCTTGCTGCAAGAAAATGTCCTAGGGTTTGCTTTGCTTTCCCACTCTAGCTTATCCAGGCTTTCCATGAAAACATAATTGGGTCACTCTGGGCAGGACTTACAGCTAATCCTCCAGGGCCCAAGCTCTGCACACACTGTCAGGTTCCCTAGAGGACAGGATGAGGGCAGCCCCAGGCTAGCGAGTCCTTGAGCCAGGCCAGGGTGGCCTGTGACCGTCTGTGTGGCCATGCTGGAACCAGAGGTTTTCCGCCCTGGCGGCAGCTCCTCTCTCCAGGCTCAGCCCTTGGTATCCACATGCTGTGCCTCACCCTTCCTTTCCCCAGGTACATGGTGGATGCTGCGGACCAGGACAAGATCGAGGCCTCCAAGAATGAGCTGCACAACCTGCTTGACAAGCCTCAGCTGCAAGGCATCCCGGTCAGCCTGGGAGGGGAGAGTGAGGGGAAGTCACTGGGCAGGGGAAGCTGGCATCACATGGTGGGGAGAGGCGTGTGTGGTCTGTGTGTGCACACATGCCCGACCCCCTAGCCCTCATTCTCCCCCTTCTGCAGGTCCTAGTCCTGGGTAACAAGCGAGACCTCCCCGGAGCTCTGGATGAGAAGGAGCTGATTGAGAAAATGTGAGTTTAATGACATTAACTTTCAGCTTCCCACATTCCCCAGCCACCAGCCTTGGAGTTGGGCTTATTATTGTTCCTAGCATCCACCACATGGTGGCAGCAGAGCACACCTTTCCAGGCACCTCACCCTCCTTGTAATCCCTTGAGCAAGGGAAAAAAACCCCTGCCCTCCCCTGGCCCCAGGGATCCTGGGCAGTTCCTGCCCCGTAGACTCTTATCTGGTCTCCCCTAGGAATCTGTCTGCCATCCAGGACCGAGAGATCTGCTGCTACTCCATCTCCTGCAAAGAAAAGGACAACATTGGTGCGTGAGTCTGGGGAGCTGACCCTACAGGAGTGGTTGTGGGGAAAGGGGAGGACAGAGTTCTGGGTGCCTTGCCATAAGGTTCTTAAGGGTTCCACCTCCAGAGCTTGCCTTTAGCTCAAAACTCTGTGGTTCTTGGTGCAGCCAGGCCCATGTGGTAGGCATCTCCCAGCCCTCTGCTGCCTCTTCGTTCAAGGCTCTGTCTTTATCTGTGTGAGGCCCTGGACCCTGACAGCTCTTGGCCTCGGGTGCCCATGGTAGCTGCAGTTTGGTGACCATGGGCTGACTGCCACTCCCTCAGCTGTCTTCCCTGATGCTCCTGCTCAGCCAGCATAACAAAGCTTCATAAGCCTTTTCTCTTGTCCTGGGCCCAGACATCACCCTACAGTGGCTTATTCAGCACTCAAAGTCACGGAGAAGCTGAGACGCCGGCCCCCTCCCTCACACCAGGGACCGTGGTCATCGTGGAAACCTGAAGCCGAGCTCCCCGCCCATCCCTTCATCCCCCTAAGCGTACCCCTCCTCACTCATCGAGAGGAGGGCCCTCTGGGGCTCCCAGAGCCCCGTTCTGCTGAGGTTTGAACTCCTGTTTTTATTGTACAATAAATCGCCCCCAATCTGGGCCTCCAGCCTCTCCCCTGCCCCTCTCCTAGGGTCCTGTCACCTAGCCCACTTCCTTCCTCTCTTGACAGCCCCAGCCCCCTCGCTCCCCCCCTTTTCCCTTTTCAACTCTCTCTGTTATTGTCCTGTGTGTACAGTATATATATGTATATATATTTTAATTTTTTAATTTAAGCAAAGACTAAAATCAACCATTTGATGCTGCAGGGGCCATTCAGGATCTGGGAGGGGGCAGTCTGGAGAGAAGGAAAGAGATGCAGGGTCGGCTTGGGGCAGGTTCACATCCAGAGAGACGGAGGCTGCACCTGGGGCAGGTACGGGCCTGGACATTGGTGGCTGCGCCCCTGCCCTTTGTGTTTCTGCCTCCCGATCTGGCTTGTCTCTGCACTCCACAGGCTGGTGTGAGCCTAGGTAGGTGCCTCCTCTCTGTCCTCAGCCTTGGTAGGGCACCAGGCACAACCAGGTGCCAGAGACCACCAGGCCCAGGAGCTGGAAGCTGGCGTCCATGCTGCCCCAGCGCCCGGACACCTGCTTCTAGCCCCCAGCTCCTGCCCCAACCCAGGGCCCCCACCCCCACAGCCCACCTCATTTTCTGTTCTCATTTTGCAGAGTTGCACAAGGAGAGAACTCAGCATGGGGGTTGGTTCTTATTTTGGTTTTTTGTTGTTTTATTTGTTTAATTTAATGATTTGTAAAGTGATGATCCTCTTCCTTTTTTACACTTTTCAGCTCATATTTAACCTCTGTTTGGAAAATGATTCTTGTAACTGTACATTTTTTTGCCTCCTAATAACAACAATAAATTACCAATTTTGTGTTGAGGGGGTACACAGTGCCCATTATTTTTCTGCAGATGGTGCAGACAGGCAAGGGGGACTCCAGCACACCCTGCGCCGTAGGCACAAACAGCCGGGAGCCACGCCTACGGGGCCTCGTGCCTGGGCTGCGCACAATGGCCCCTCACAAGTCTCCCACACGTGCCTCGGCTCCGCCTGGCCTCCTCATTCCTCTCTGACTTTCATGCATCCCAGCCTTAAGCTGGCAGCTGCCTAGCGCTGCGAAGGAGGACCCTTGGAGGAGTCCCCAGTGCCCAGGGCATGGAGGAGGGAGTGACCGCCCACTGCTACTCCCCGGTTGGCATTGATGGCCCAGTCTCCCACCCCTACTGCTCCACTGCCTGAGTCCTCCCTGCACCCCACCTGTGAAGCCGGACCCCCTACCCCCACAGCTGCTGCTCCAAGCCTCATGGGTCCCCCTTGCTCAGCTCTGGGGCCATCTTGACCCAGATTTATAGGAAGTCCCGCCTCCCCTGTCCCTGCCCCTACCCCTGCTCCTGCCATAAAGAGCCCCGTTTGCCCTTAGTGCTCCCAAGCTCCCTGCCCTTCCATCAGTGCCCAGGGCTGCTGCTCTGAGGTGCTGTCCAGCCTTGAGGGCTGTCAGAGAAACACCTGCCAGAAGGACCGGAGTCTTGATGAAGCTTTAGAGCTTTCGGTGATGCCGACATCACACCACAGCACGCAGCCACGGGTCCGCCACCCCTGGACTACGTGGAACCTGGCAGCTGTAACCGAAGGTTCTTGGACAACTTCTGTTCCCAAGAGGTGTGAGATGTGTCTGACCAGTTAAGGTTGAGTGGGCCCAGGCTCTGTCCTCTTCCTTCCACACTGCAAAGGTGGCCGGGGTCCCCTAGCTGGGAACTGGAATAGGGCCACTACCTTCTTTCATCTGGGGCACTTCGGGGCTGGGTTCCTTTTGGGTCCTGCTGTCCCGAATCCAGAACGAGGTGTGAGTCTGTGACCCTGGAGCAAGCCATGATCCCCCCAGCACTGGCTGCCTGTGGCAGGACCTGCAGGACCTGCTGAGGTGGGACAGAACGGACCGGGGCATGGCAGGTACAGATCGTCATGTTTGCGCTCTGGTGCCCAAACTGGATGAGTCTTAAGAGTACCCTGGCCAGGCTTGCCAGGTAGTGCTAGAGATTACAGTTCCCAAAATCTTATGGGAATGGAGAGAATGGCCAGGCACTGTGCCAAACGCTGACCACAGTGCTGGGAAGGAAGGACCGTTTCCACTTCACAGGTGAGGAAGCTGAGACAGGCTATGCAGGTGCATTCAAGTCCCAGGATAAACAGATGACACTGAGACGGAAGGAGGTGATCTCCCCACACCAGCAGAGTGGGTAGGCCCAGAAGGTCACCCTCACTCGCTCTCAGGCATCAGGGTCTCAGGGCTAATCTACTGCTGCCTGCTTTCAAGGGGTGATTGTCAGTGCCCCCTCCAAACATCCCAGCTTAACTCCACACCCACCCCTGTGCCAACCTCCCCCCTAGCCCCGAGCCTGGGACCCCTGAACAACAAACCCCACATTGTTCCCCAGCTGGCCCAGGCTGGAGGGACAGTGGCTCTTTCCCAAGGCTGGCTGGCCTGCTGACTTAATTCTGCAGGCTGTTCACGCTGGCAGGCCTGGGAGGAGGTGGTGGCAGCAGGGCCTTGGAGCTACCATCTCTGTCCCTTCCATCTGAGCTGGCAGGAGGGAAGGGCCGAGGGTGCCCTTTGTGGAACAGGCCCCCTAAACAGGATGCTGCTGTGCCCCCCACCAAGCCTTCCATCCTCAGCCCTGCCCCATCTCTGGCTTCACCTCGCTTCACCCGGCCCCCTCCTGCCTCCCTTAAGAAGCTATTGGCGCATGCAGGAACCGGGTGGCTTGCAGCAGAGAAGGAGGGGTAGGGGGAGCCAGCCTTTGGCCCTGACTCCAGCCTGTGCCCCCTCCCATCTAAAGTTTCTACAGACAAAGCTGGGGGCTTGGTCACTGTGGCAACAGGGCTGCTGAGAAATGGGTTGGTGTCATTCCCCAGTGCATGGCAGCACCATCACCTAGCAACGGCCTCTCTCTTGGCGGAGTCAGTGGCCCTGGGGGTGGGTGCCAAGGAGAGGAAACAAGGCTGTTAAGATCCCGGGGCACTGAGGCACTAGGCAGGCAGAGGCCAAGGCATGTGGGTGGCTGGACAGGGAGAATGAGGTCCAGGGCACTCAGAATCTGCTGCCACTCACCATCCTTGGGCCCCAGGGGACACTTCCTGAGGCCCTGTGCCAGTGGACATCCTAGGTAGATGTCGTGGCCATGAATAGTGCTCTGGGGAACCCCAGAGGTGCAGCTAGAACAGGGCAGGCTTCAAGGGCAGGATCAGCAGGAGGAGCCACATGGTCTGCTGGGGACGTGGGACAGAGCCCTGCCCTGCCAGGAAGGGTAGTGTGGTGGGGGCAGCCAGGGGCCAAGCAGCTGGACCATCTACAGGCAAAACAGTCCATTCTAAGAACCAAACAAGAGCTGCTCTCAGAGTGCCAGGCTGGGAAGCCCCGTGGCTTACAGAGGGAAGACCACTGGCTTCCCTTAAATGGGGGCTTTGTTGAGAAAGTGACTCAAAACTGGGGACTCAGAGGGGACAAGTTGGCAGCCTTTGACTTGCTAGAGGCTGCTGGTTTTAGGTCAGGATGAAGATGTAGTCACTTAGCTCCCCATACCCTTCATCCTCTATCCCTCAAGAGACCCCAGGGCAAGACAGCAGCCACAGCCAGCCGAAGGTAGTCAGGAGGACTGCACCCCTGGCATGGCCGAGTCCTGGGAGAGCCCTGGTGCCTCCAGCATTGCCAAGACAGGGCTCAAGAAAGCGCAGTGGGTACAGGGTAGTTCTACCTAGTTTATTGATGTTCAGGAAGGGCCTTCTATAGGAAAGCACATAACCAGGGACAACCCGGGTACTTCTGAGAGAGAGGAGGGGGAAATTCCCAGAAGAAGGGACAGATCCAGTCCAAAGTAGAGGGTACTGAGCCTACTGCATTGCCTCCCACCAAGGAGCCCCCATTCCGGGATGAGGCCCCAGGTGGGGGTGGGCGGTGATCCTCATTAACACACAGGTGGAGAAGGAAGTGGGCAGCAGTCGGGAGTGGCAGGCTCACTGTGGCTCCCAGCGGTGGGACTGAGATTCTGGGCAGCTCTAAGGACCTAGAAGGATCGAGGCCTACCTGTAAAAAGGACAGCGCTAGACAGCCCCTCAGAGTGACAGGAAAGGCCCTGCTTGGGGAGGGGGTTTCAACAACCCCAAACTTATACAAACGGAGCCAAGTTCATCTAGACAGCAGGACAGGTAGCCAGGCAGACCTAAGGGAAAACGGACAGAAGGCCCGGCTGGGCCTGGGGTGGCAACCCCGTCCTGTCCCCTCCCCTGGGCCTGGCCTCAGCAAGGTGTGCCCAGGGGCAGGAGTGGGGGTGACTCCCCGGGCTTGTGGAAGTAGATGGAGGAGGACACATCAGCCTTGAGCTTGTTGTCCGGGCCTTCGGCAGCCGAGACCTCCGAGGCCCCGCCACAGTCCTCGCAGCAGCAGCAGCAGCAGTCCAGGAAGGCCCGGCCAAGTGGCCGGCACACGCACAGCAGCAGCACTGGCGTGATGGCGCCCTTGAAGAAGATGGAGAACTGGTTGACGAGGCCCAGCAGGTCCAGGGTCTGGCGCGTCAGCTCAGTGGACAGGTAGGCCACCACCACATTGCAGACGTTCTCGGGGAGCGTGCAGAAGGCGTAGACCACGGTCAGGCCCACCACCGTGCTGTTGAGCTGGCTTTCACACTGCGCGTGCTTGCCTGCCTGGCACTCCGGCTTCCTGCCTGGCGGGCCCCGCACCCGCCACGTCACCAGCTGGCAGGTCACGGTGAAGAGGATCGGCAGGCAGAAGTAGCAGCCAAAGTACCACCACATGCGGGCATTCTGGTAGGTCATCACCAGGGAGTAGAGGGACTCGGGCAGGCTGGCCGACGGCTTCATGATACACGAGTCCACGGTGCCCGTGGTGGGGGCCGGCTCCTGTGCCAGCTGCCACAGCAGGAGCTCCGGCACAGCCAGAGTCATGGAGCCCACCCAGATGACAGCCAGCTTGGCCAGGATCGACTGGCACCGCTCAATGGGCCTCACCTTGGGCAGCGTGCTGGTGGCCACATGGAAGCGATCAATGCCCAGGGCGCAGAGGCTAAAGGTTGTGACTCCCAGAGAGGATACCTGCAGGCAAGGGTGCAGAGGGGACAGGAAGCTCTGGGTCAGAACCTACAGGGATGGGAGGGGAGCCCTGGTTTCTAGAATAGTCAATGAATTGTGTCATGAGCGTAGACCAGCGTAGGCCTGGGCCTAAGGCTGCACACCTGTGACCCCAGCAGTCTGTGAGGCTAGGGCAGGAAGATCACAAGTTCAAACCTAGTCTGAGCAACTTCCTGGTTTATTTATCTGGGCTTTTTTGTTCTAATGAAAACATTTTCAGAAAGGACTGGGACGTAGCTCAGTGTGAAGGCCCTGAGTTCAATCCCCAGCACCACAAACATAAATAAATAAAAATGAAGCGATGGTAACCGCTTGCATTTGGCAAACGTTCTTTGCCCATGGAGCAATTTCCATACGTAAGCAAACCCTGGTCAATCACCAAGAAATGGAGTCTGAGGCGAGAAGGGACTCCAGGACCCCAGCGCTGATCAGTGACACGGAGCTGGGGCTCACATGACACCTGCCTCCTTTCTTCTCTCAGGCCAGGGGGTGCTCAGCCCACCCCCAACAGTCTGTGGGAGTCTAGGTCATCTCTAAGGAAGAACAGGACAGGCGCAGAAACGCTGCACCTCTGCAGTTCCTCGTCTTCCTGACCACTGGGAGATGATCCTGCGAACAGGGCTGACACATTCCCATCCTCCCTCCGTCCTAGAGGCCCAGCTGAGCGTCCCCTGGCTTGGCCTGTGCCCCTCACCCCACACACTATTCATTGGGCTCTCAGGAAACACCCTCTGGCTGGGAGGAAGAAGCCAGGCGGCAGGGAAGAAAGAGCCAAAGAGCATAAAAGAGGAGGAAAGCAGCCCAGCTCCCAGGCGGCCCCCACCACCCCCGGGGATTGTGCTCCAATGGCCTTCCTGTCCAGAGCCTTCACTCTTCAGCTTGGAGACACAATCCCAGGCTTATTCGCACTGCCACGGGTGTCCTTGGTGAGAGCCCCCACCCTGCTTGGCCAGGGAGCCCAGGCCTGTGGCAGAGCAGCCTCCAGCTCCAAGTAAAAACGCCATTCTCTCCCCGCACCCTCAATCATCTCCAAGTTCATTCCAAGCTGCCTCCCCAGCCCTCCCTGAGGCCCGCCTGATCCTCCCGCAGAGGAGTTCCGGGGCTGTTGTGCCCACTTCCACCCAGTGCCCAGCCTCCGCCAGCTGCTGGGTAATCTCTACCCTCCAGGTGGCCCGAGGGGCGCAGGGAGGGATCACCTGCAGCCCAGTCAGGCAGGGCCTCCAGCGTCCACTGACCTGGACTGGTGGTCCCTGGCCTCGGCCCCAGGAGGCTAGAACTGACATGTGCACCCCTCCCCTCTTCCCCTGCACCAATCCCAAATAAAGCCACCCTACATGGAATTACTTCATTCTATGTACTTTATGGTCTTTACCCTTTGAATTCCTCAAGAATTGGGTTGATGGGTAATGTCAGCAGATACCTATAATCCTAACAGTCTGGAGGCTGAGGCAGGAAGATGACGAGTTTGAATCAAGCTTGGGTAATTTAACAATTTAGCCAAGGTTTTTTTCTATTTGTTTATTGTTTGTTTTTATTTTGAGACAAGGTCTTACTTTGTAGTCAGGCTGGCCTTGAGTTCACTATGTATTCCAGACCGACTTGGAACTCACAACAATCCCACTGCCTCAGCCTCCCAAATGCTGGGATTATAGACATGTGCCACCACACTGAACTCATTGTATTTTTAATGAGAAACTGTTAAAAAAAAAAAAAAGACCAAGTGTGAAGATACTAAGTTTGATCTTCAGTGCTGCAAAAGAGAGAAAAAGAGACAGACAGACAGAGATACAGGGGATGTTAGCTTAGTAGCAGCACACAGTTTAGCCCTCGGCTCAATCCTCAGCACCAGAAACAAAAAACGAAAGTTAGGCCTGGTGGCTATGCCTGCAGTCCTAGCACTCTGGGAGGCTGAGGCAGGAAGATCTCAGGTTAGAACCCAGTTTGGGCAATTTAGCAACTTGGTGAGACCCTGACTCGAATGTAAAAAGGACTGGGAAAGTAGCTCAGTCTGTGGGCCCCGGGTTCAACCCCAGTACTAAAGAAAAAAAAAAGAATTAATTGAAATAGTTATTACCATCTCCAATTTCAGATGCGGAAACTGAGGTGTAGGCAGGTCGTAACCAAGATCACTTAGCTAGGGATGAGAGAAGCCCAGTTTGCGACCCTGACTGCCCAACTCCGAGTCCTGCGTCTGAGCACTCCCAGCTGAGCCAGGCTGGCAGTTTGGGATGAGACTCAACCCCAAGGGTCCCCTTCACACTGCAGGAGTTTGGGCCCCCATCGGGGGATCTGTCCAGGCAGGGGGCCGAGCCTCAGAGACCCGGCCCAGCCGTAAAATTGTCACCGATACACAGCACTGGGGACACAGCGGGCAGCAAGTCCTGCACAGATCTCCAGCCCTGGGTCCTTCTCTAGTCAGGAGGTCACCTGGGTCAGGTCGTTCCTGTAGAGGAATGACAGCCTGGGGGCGGCCGCAGTCACCACAGTCCTCACTGTTACCGTGCAGCCAAGGTTTCAAAGGAAACTTCCTTATTTTGTGTTTTCACACGGAGACAAGGGCTTCCCGGCCTCACACAACTTTACACGCAGTGGACCAGTTTTGCAGTGATGCAATTGCACTTTCTCTATGTGATCTGCACAGCCCTCAATACCCTGGGTTTGTCGTCACCTGGGAGTTTCCAGAAGTAGGGGCATAATAGCATTCTTTAGAAAATTTTTCCTTTAGTACTGGAGATTGAACACAGGACCTTCGCATGGAGCTACACCTCCAGTTCTTTCTTTTATTTTTTATTTTGAGACAGGTCTTGCTAAGTCATAAATTACCCAGGCTGGGCTTGAAATTGTGATTCTCCTGCCTCAGCCTCCCAGAGTGCTGGGATTACAGGGGTGCACCACCCTACCTGGCTCACTTCAGAATTTTAGAATAGACCCATTAGAAAGAACAAGTGGTCTACCCCCACTTTGGGAGGTAAGGAATGGGAGGGGAGACGTGCCCTGCCCTGTGACACCAGTAGGTCAGTGACAGAGCTGAAACCAGAGTGCCACTAACTGCAGTGAGGGCCCAGATGCAAGTCCTGTCTTCAGGGAGGACTCAGGTTAGTGGTAGAGACAACAGTGATGACCACAGTGGTTGCAGTCAGGAAGGAAAGATGGCTCTGTCACCCTGGTGCTCACACTTGAAGCAGGCACACTGACCTGACCCCGGGGTATGTCAGGAAGACCTGAGCTCCTTCCGACACTGCCTGGGGGCAGGGTGTTGAGTTAAGACCCCAGTGCTCTGGGTGTAGAGCAATGGCATAGGGGAGACAAAGGACAAAGGACTTCTTGGATGGAACAATGAGGGGTAGGGCGAGGGGAGGCGTAGCTCAGATCTAAAGAAAGTGACGAGGACCTGTTAGAAGCAGCCCCACAGTCGGGGCACACAAGGGCCCACGCTTACCTCCATGAAGGGCACGGCCCGGCAGGAAATGTCACCCAGCAGCCGCTGCTTGGTGATCTCATTGAAGATGACAACGGGGAGGCAGAAGAAGAGGACCAGGAAGTCCCAGAGGGCCAGGCTTGCAAGGATGGAGTTCCAGGCGCTCTTCAGGTAGTAGCTGTGCCACACGATGCACATGACCGACAGGTTGCCCACAATGCCCACGGCAAACACCACCAGGGCCAGGAGCATGACGGCATAGGCGCTGTAGGAGCCCTCGGTCACCGGGTAGAGGGGGTTCTGGATCTGCAGCCTCTGACTCGGCGTCCCCGTCAGATTGCCCCTTGGCTCTCGCCCACTGCCTGGAGCGTCACCACCCTTGTCGGGGTTGGGACTAGTGGCCACCCAGGGCGTGGTGGGCTGCAGGTCGGCAGGGTGGATGGGCCGGGGGTACTCAGCCCACTCCTCAGGTACATAGTGCTGTACCTCCTTGGCCACCTCGGCCTCAGTGCCCCTCCTGGACCGGCTCTGCTGCTCCTGGGCCTCAGCCCTGTGCCCACGCAGGGCACCACCGGAGACCCTGCCCTGGCTCACAGCCCACACAGCAGAGAGAGAGAGCGCCAGGGGCCACAGCCACCGCATGGCCGGACACACAGGACTCGGCTGCCCAAGGAGAGCAGGTGAGGCTGGGGACCCAAATGCTGAGCAGAACCAAGAGGCAGCTGGCGGCTGGGTCCGCCTCCCATCAGGCGTCGCATGGCAGGCCCTCCCTCCCGCCCACAGGCCACGGGCTGGCCAGGCCCTCTGCTGGTCACAGAGCAGTCTTTGCCACCCTCACAGCTTGTACCTTGTACCTCCCTCGAAGGCTCAGGACCATGGCAGGTCGGACTGGGGCGCCTTCAGAGGGCACCTGCTCCAGGCCACTGGGATCGCAGCTGCCCAGCGATGCAGAAGTAAGGACGTAAGGGCAAACAGCATAACGGCAGCAGGGCCAGCATGAGAACTGGGTGTGGCTCTCCTGATTCTTCCTGATTTTAAGGCAGCTCCAACATGTGAAACCGAGCAAAACAATCACCAAGTTCCCTGAGCATTTAGCAGGTGCTGGCGCTCAGCCGGTTTCTCACTGACCCCTCACGATGTTCTATGGCCTAAATGCTATTGAAATCCACTTTTCAGATTGAAATATGACGTTTGTAGAGGCCATCACTTGCTACCTAGCTCACTGGTAGAGCACTTGCCTAGGCATGTCCAGGCCTGGTTCGATCTCTAGCACCACAAAAATCAAATCAAAACAAAACAAAAGCCCACTACACTCTGAGCCAGACACAAGATGGATAGTACATATTTACTGAGTATCCGCTGTGCTTTATTTATTTCTGCTGCTGTTCTTGTTTGAGACACTAGTATCTCACTATATAGTTCAGGCTGGCCTCAAACTCATGGGGACCTTTCTGCTTCAACCTCCCAAGTGCTGGGATCGCAGGCATGAGCCACCATGCCCCTTGCTGTGCTTTGGACACTCAGGAGACAGAAACGCAAGTGATGCCAGGCATGCTGGAGCACACTTAGGGTCCCACGCTGAGACTGGAGGAGAAAGGTAAGTTTGAGCCCGACCTGGGCAACTTAGCGGGACCCCACCTTCATCTCAACATTAAAAACAACAACAACAAAAACCAGTAAAGGAACGAGGGTATCACTCAGCACAAAGGACCTGGCCTCACTCCTAGAACAACAACAGCAAAGCAAAAGACTTTCGCGCCAGGAGTTTGCGGTCCAGAGGGGCAAATAACTAACTATGCAAACAAACAATTACAATTCAATGTGACAGATGCTGTGACAGGCAAGGGTCACAGTGCCAAGGAAGCTGGGGCGGGGGCGAGGGGAGTCCTGGGAGACCTCCAGAGCAGGGGACATCGGAATGGAGCCCGCCTGACAGACTCCTGAGAGAAGGGGCATGTCCCAGGCAGAAGATGCCACAGACTTAAGGTTCGGCGACACCAATGTGGGGTGGGTGATATTCCTGCAAAGCAGCACGTGTGTCATTTGGAGGAGGCTGGGGGACAGGAGGATTCAGGGAGAGGGCTTCCATAATCAGAGGGACAGGGAGCTGAGATGTTACCTAAGACAATGCAGAGGTTTCATAGGCTACTACACAGGGACACCACCTTTGCTTTGCAGAGGACCTGATGGGCAGCCGGGCCTCTGGAAGCCGGAGCAGGTGAATGCAAAGGCAGGGAAAACCACAGGTTCCTGGAGAAACTGCAGCGGAAGGGCAGGAGAGAGGCTGGGGTGAGTACCCTACTGCACAGGACAGGCGAGGAGTCGTAGCAAGCAGGGGGAGCTCTGTGTGTGTGGGGGGGACAGCTGCAGCCTAAGAGAAAACCTGCAGCAGGTGGGCGGTGTTAACAGGGACAGGGACAGGGCAGAGGAGACAAGGGCCCCACAAGCACTCAGGAGGAAAACGGAATAAAAGGAGTTTGGGAAGGGCAGCCATGCTCCAGTTCTTTGCCCACCAGGGACACCCACCTGTTTGGCCAGGGCTGCATATCATCGTAAATGCTAAGGAAGGTCTCCTGGGGAAGGGGATCCCCAACTTGGAAGCAGCTTTCCTGCAAGACTTCCTGACCAGAAAACCTGACACCCTACCCACAGGGGCCCTGATGTGCCACATACTGCATGTGGTGGGACACGCTGTAATCCCAGTGCTCTGGGAGGCTGAGGCAAAAGGATCCCAAGTTCAAGCCCAGCCTGGGCAATTTAGTAACTTAGCAAGACCTGTCTCAGAATAAAAAATTTTAAAAAGGGCTGGGGATATAGCGTGAAGGCCCTGGGCTCAGTCCCCAGTACACCTATAATTTCTGTTGCTTTGGAGCCAGAGACAGGAGGATCACCATTTGGAGTCCAGCCTGAGCAACTTCTCAAGATCCTGTCTCAGAAAACAATTAGAATTTTAAAAGGGCCAGAGTGTAGCTCAGTGGCAGAACATGTGTTTAGTGAGCACCAGGCTGTGAGTTCAAACCTCAGTGCTATGAACTAACAAACAAAAATAGGGGTATTGGGCCGGGGATTTAGCTCAGTGGCTTAAGCGCCTGCCTGGCAAGCGAGAGGTCATGAGTTCAATCCCCGGCACCAAAAAAAAAAAAAAAAAATAGGGGTCTTAGGGCCGGGGATTTAGCTCAGTGGCTTAAGCGCCTGCCTGGCAAGTGCAAGGTCATGAGTTCGATCCCTGGTACAAAAAAAAAAAAAAAAACACAAAAAAAATAGGGGTCTCCAGGGGAAAAAAAAGGTGGTGTGGTGGGCAGCTGTAACCTCGGCACTCAGGAAGCTGAGGCAGGAGGATGGTGAGTTCCAGGCCAGCATGGACTACATAGTGAGACTCTGCCTGGGGTGAGGCAGGCATAGCCCCAGCCAGGTGTCACTGCGGAGTCCTCAGGTAGCCCTCCGCTCGCTGCCTCAACTGTCTGCTTCGCTGTCACCCACCAGATGCCCACAGTGGAGGAAGCAGCGGGATTCTCGCTGCACTCTGAGCCTCAGGAAGGCTGGGGAAAGGCTGTGTCCTGAGCATCCCGTGCTCAGTCCGTGCTCAGAACTGATCCCCCTGACAACCAACCTTGGACCTGCCCCAGAGAGACCCCGGCCTCCCCTCTTGTCCACACTCTCAGGGCCCACGACTCCTCCTATTCGAACCCACATCCACTGCCACGGGGTGTGGGCGTGCAGATGAGCAGATTTGCACTGCCCGAGCTGTTCCCTGCATTCCCGCCAGGTGTCAGCCTGTCACGAGCACTCTGAATAATTCTCTTCATCTGTAGTTTGTCACCTGAGGTCGGAGAGGTAGTATAGAGGATGCTCGGCTAGTGAGTGACAGCTGCTGTCCAGATGCAGGTTTATAGCTTTGTAGCCAAAGCTACAACTCCTTTGTGTATTTTACAGCATTTCCTTTCTTCCTTTTCTTTCTTTCCTTCTTTCTCTATTTATTTGGGCAGTCCTGGGGGATTGAACTCAGGGCCTTCACACGTAGCCACGTCCCCAGCCCATTTTTTTTTACTTTTATTTTGAGACAAGGTCTCACGTATTAGCTCAATTACCCAGACTGGGCTCAGACTTCCAATGCTCCTGCCTCAGCCTCCTAGAGTGCTGGGATTACAGGTGTGCACCACCACACCCAATTCTTTTTGGTACCAGGAATCAAACTCAGAACCTTGTGTTTGCCAGGCAGATGCTGCGCTGCTGAGCTATATCCTCAGCCCAGCCCTACTGGCAGAACTCATTGACATGGGAAAGGCTCGTAGACACCTGTACCAACGCTCTTCTGTTTCTGAAGCCGGCAGCACAGCAGAGACGTCAAACACCAGATGTCCCTAGGTCCCTCTCTACTCCGGATGCTCAGGGCTCCCGGCAGCTGCCAGCGTGGCACATACCCTACTATGGACCTGGCATCCGGGGAAGCAAGCAAATGTGAGTCCACTGCTCTTCTTTTATACTCACGAGAATGTGACGTCCCACTTCCTAACGCATCCTGCGCGCAGTCCTGCTCAGTAAGAGCGCTCCCTGTTCAAGTCTCCCGGGGGAGCTTGGGACGCAGCAGCCACTAGGTGGGGCCAGACGCTCAGAGGTGGACGCCAAGACCGCTCCCGACCCAACCCATAAGGCCCAAGCCCCAATCCCGGTCCGCAGACTTCTTTCTGCGCGGTCCGAGAAGATCTAACAAGAGATGACGTGGGTCCCCGTGACCAAAGGGGATGGCAGAGTGTGACAACCGGCTCACCGCCCCTGCGAGAGGCCCAGCGTGGGCCCCAATGTTCTTTACGGCGCCTGCTGCTGCTTCAGGTAGATTTTCCCTGGCCCAGGGGAGCATCGCGCGTGCTCCGAAGCACTCAGGGCAAAAGTGGAAGCTTTGCTAGGCCACGGGAATGTCTCCAGGATCCCAGGAATTCCCCATTCTTCTCCCTGGGAATTTCCCGCCATGTTGGAGACAGAAAAGGTGCTTAGATCCAAGGGATGGGAAAAGCTGGGCTGTCGTTGGCCTTGGCTGGGTGGAGGACCCTGGACCCATGCAGAGGCCACCCAAAAAAGTGGGTAAACGCTGGCTTCTCACTGAGAAGGTGAGAAGGCACTGAGGAGGTGCCTGGTTCTCCAGCCAGGCACACTTGCTGCATACCGACTGCCTGGATGTCAGGCCTCGCTGTCCCACTGTGTATGTGTATGTGTGTGTGTGTGTGTGTGTGTGTGGCACTGGAGACAGAACCCAGGCCCTTTGCACTGAACTACATCCCCAACCTTTTTTGTTTTATTATGTTTTTATTTTTATTTATTTACTTCTGTCTTTTTGAGACAGGGTCTCACTATGCAGTTCAGGTTGCCTTGAGCTCACTTTATAGTCCAGGCTGGTCCTTTTTTTTTTTTTTTTTTTTTTTTGGTACTGGGGATCGAACTCATGACCTCGCACTTGCCAGGCAGGCGCTTAAGCCACTGAGCTAAATCCCTGTCCCTGTCCAAGCTGGTCTTGAACTCACAACAATCCTCCTGCCTCAGCCTCCCAAGTGCTGAGATTACAGACATGCACCACCACACTCAGCTTTTTATTTTATTTTTGAGACAGGGTCTCACTGTATAGTTTAGGCTGGTCTTGAACTCAAAATGTTGCTCAAACTGGCCTGGAATTTATGGTGATCCTCTTGCCTCAGCCTACCTAGTGCTGGAATTATAGGCCTGCACCACCATGCTCAGCTCACTCTTTTTATTTTCAGACTGGGTCTCACAAGTTGCTAAATTGCCCAGGTTGGGCTCAAACTTGGGCTCCTCCGGCCTCAGCCCCTCAGAACGCTGACATTATAGGTGTGTGCCACTACACCTGACACTGGGGCTACCACTTGGTCGCCCTGTGAGCTCATCTGTGTCCATTCCTAGAAGAGTATCTGACAGACGGTAAGCAGGGTGTGAGTGTTGCCTGACGTTGCGTCACGCTGGAACTCACCCACTTAATTTTCACAGCAGCCTGATGGGGTAGAGTAGCATCTATTATCTTCGTTTCACAGGTTTGGAAACTGGAGCTCAGGGAGAGGAGAGGCAGGAAGACAAGGAAGGGCTGTTCTGGGCCAAGTTCCCCTCCCCAGGGAGGGACACCTGTGTGGCACACAGCAGGTGCTGAGTAGAACTGGGAGAAGTGTAGACACCCTGAACCCCCAACTGCTGCAGCGGTTCCCCTCCAGGCACTGGGTTTCTGGGTGCAAGGAACACTGGGGTCCTGCTCCAGAGGATGGGCCAGGGGCCACTGGCAGGGAAGTGCCCCTCTAAAAGTCAGAGACCTGGGGACTGGTGATATGGCTCAGTGGCACAGTGCCTGCCTGGCAAGTTCGAGGTCATGAGTTGAATGCCTGGTGCCAAAAAAAGTCAGGGACCTGTGACCTGGTCCCAACCTGGCAGCTAAGGGGTCCTGTGATGTCAGTGATCAGTTTATGAAGATTCACTGAGCATCTACTGTGTGCTGGGCTTTGTCCTAGATACAAAGTGACCTCCATCCTCATGCAATGGCACTCCAGTGAAGAAGGCAACCACTGAGAGTATTAAACCCCACCCGGAGTGGTGGTTGGGATCTCGTAGTGCCAGCACACAAGACGCTGAGGCAGGAGGATCGCCATGAGTTCAAGGCCAGTTTGCACAGCATAGCAAGCCGCTGTCTCAAACAAACAAACAAACAAACAAACAAAAGATCTAAAGGAAAAATAAAAGGTGGAAAACTCTCTGACTTACTCCTGGGTCAAAGATAGATAGATAGATAGATAGATAATTTAAATAGATAGGGCCTCTAATAATAGAAATCTGTTTGCAATGTATGTTCTCATCTTTGATCTGCTAAATTAGAAGCTAGGGATGGAACCAGCAACCAATGTCTGTTACTGTTGTCATTGTTTTCAGTATGGAGATTGAGGCCAGGGCCTTCCCCAGCCTTTTTTTATTTTTTATTTTGAGACAGCATCTTGTTAAATTATTAAGATGCCTAGGCTATGCTCAAACTTGGAATCCTTCAGCCTCAGCCTCCCAGAATGTTGGGATGATAGCGAGCAGTACTTTGCCCAGGGCAATTACAGTTTTCTTTAGCAGGTCCTCCAGGGGACCCTGATGCAGCCTGGAGTAAAACTGTCATATAAAGTATTCCAATTGCATTCAAATGGGAAGGTCCGCCTGCCGGGCCATGGCAGGGGGCTGCAGGAGGATGGGGCATCCTGGGCTCAGAATCCCTAAGCCACGAGCAGGTTCCACATCTTCAAGCTGCGTTTTCAGTGCCTGGAATTCAGTGGTGCTTAAAGCATGGGTCTAATAAAAGAACACATTAATGGTGCTGTGGTCAGGGGTTGAAAGGAGAACAAGACAATACAGGACACATCATTTATAGTAGTATTTTATGATAGTCATCCAGAATCAAACACAAGAAATCCATCCACACACTAAAAACCTAGAAAATCCAGCCAAAGGCCTGAACACCATGGCAACAACCTGCATGAGTTCAGTTGAAAACCTACAGCCCATGACAACGCCTCCCACGAGTCCAACTGGAGGCCTAGGGCTATTTCACGAATCTGCACTGGGAAGGCCCCAAGATCAGCGGTAGAAGCTAGAAAGTCTGTGCCAGTGGGGCGAAGGATCTGTGGCGCTAGGTGGAGGGTTCTGCACTGGCGCCAAGAAGCGATGCTCCAAATAAGGACCAGGGCTCTCCTGAAAAGTCGCATGGCCATCCTCAGTGACAGTGAGGTCCCGAGCTCCTCCAATGAGGAGAACAGCCAGGTTGATATCAGAAAGCCAGTGTGACAGATCTCCTGGAGATAAAATAGCACACATCTTCCCCTCCAGAGCCAGGAGACGACACTCAAAGTAAGGACCAAAGCTGCTCCAAACTGAACCGCAGCCATTCTCAGCGACAAGGTCCTGGGCTCCTCCGATGATAACAGCCAAGTTCATATCAGGGGAGCCAGCACGACAAGCTCGTCCAGGGGGACCAACAGCTCCAAACAACACCGTTTAAGAGAACCCACAATGCTACACTTCCTTTCCAGGTCTCCTTTTTATGCGGGCAATTTTCCTCGGGTGGGCCATCTATAGCAGTCCTGCACTGATTCTGTTCAGCTGGTGTTTAATGGCAGGTTTTTTTTGGGGGGGGGGCTGTGGGTGGAAAGATGGGGGCTCGCTATCTTGCCCAGGAGGCTGGTCTTAACTGGACTTGAGTGATCCTACATGTTAGCCTCCCTGGTAGCTGGGACTGCCCATCCACTAGGCCGAAGAGGACTCTTCCAATTCAGTGGCCTGGCCTTTTGGGACCCAACTGGCTGCCCTATCAGAATAAAATCCCAAACTTTGATGAGAAACATATGTGCTATAGGAAGGGCGTAAGCCACGTATTTGCTGAACAAATTTACGAAATGCATACTGGTGGGAGACATGTAACATGCTCAAAAGGATTTGGGCAAGGTGATGTGTGCCTGTAATGTAAGCACTCTGGGAGGCTGAGGCAGGAGGATCCCAGAGTGAGCCCAGTCTATACCATTTTACAACTTAGTGAGACCCTATGTTAAAATAAAAAAGGACTGAGTTTGTAGTTTAGTACAAGACCCTGGTACATGCACGTAAGCCCAGGAGTCGGAGGCAGGAGGCTCTTACTTTGAATTAGAGGCCAGCCTGGGCTACACAGTGAGACTCTGTCTCAAAAAAACCAAAAATAAATAAAAGTTTAAAAATAAAGCATCAATTCTTGAACACGCCATTGCCAGAGAAGTCACAGTCTGCTCACGTTGCTCCTTTCCTAGGGATGTGTCTCCGAAAAAACTCACACGTGATGATGGTTTGTTCCCTGGAAGAGACTGGACACACAGGATCCAGGTGCTGGAGCAGCCTGGCCACCACCACACGAGGTGAGGTATGGGGGTGGTCTAGGAACCGAGCCCTTGAGGGCAGTCAGCTGGCTGGGGCGGGGCCTGGGTGAGTCAGTGAAGGCTTCCTAGAGGCCAAAGAGGAATTTCTCCTGGGGCAGAGCCCAGTGGAAGTGAGGGAGCCAGTTAGGCAGACAGGAGGTGAAGCCCAGCCTCCAGGCAAGAAGGGGATTGAGGCCAGGAGAGCCAGCCGGCCAGCTGGGTGGAGCCCACTGTCTTGTCCACCAGCCCCTGTCCGTCTCAAGGCCTGCAGCTGAACATGTGGGTGGCGGTGAGGCCCTGGGGACCGCTCCTGCAGACACCCGGGCCAGTCCATCCATCCCCAGGCTGCTGCTGGTCCCTGCACAGCTGAGGTCCCAGCTCTGGAGCCTGGAGCGAGTCTGGAGGCCTGGGAAGGGGTGGCTTAATGCCTGAGGAGCAAGCAACCACACCCTGATGTCACCTGTCCCTTGGCCCCTGGCCCTAGCTCCCAACCCTCAGGCACCAGCTCCCCACACCCTCGTCCTTTCTTCACCCCGCACCTCATCGCCAGAGAGCAGTAGGGCGGCACAAGTAGATTATTCACTGTCAGGTGCCCTGGCTGTGTCCTTTCTACTTTCTTGCTCTGACGTCCCAGCTTGAGCCACCAACCCCCAGTGCTTGGCAGAAAAGAAAGCTTCCCAGAGATGAGGAGGACTTAGCCCAGCATCCTCAAGGTCTGGGTGGAAGCCGAGGAAATGTGGGGTGAGTTTCCACTCCCGTCTTCCACAGTTGCAGGGCAGCACCTTCCCTTGATTCCCTGGACACCGCCTGCAGCTGGAGTCACACAGAACCACCGTCCCACGCTTCCAAACTGTGCAGCCTTGGGAACATCACTTGACCTGTGCCGACCTCATTTTTGTTTTTCCTGTAAATGATGGTAGCACACACCTTCCACGTTACCCTGAACATTAAAGTACAGGAGTTACGGGATACCTTCTGAACAATGTTTGGTTCTAATAAATGTCAGTTCCCCGTCTGTCCTCCCCACTGCTCCTATGCCCTGGACCTGGGCTAAGGGTGAATCCCCTCTCCAGTCTCCACACTGGGGTCCTCAGAGCCCACCGTCCTGCCACCTGGCAATGTGCTCCGCCTCACGTTGCTGAGGACCCTATACTGCTAGAACCCCAATACCGAGATACCCGGGGACAGGGTTCCCTGCCCAGAGTCCATGCTACACCCACCTTAGCCACAGGCTCAGGTCTGGGGTGGAGCAGAAAAGAAGAGCCTCAGAGGGAGGGAGACAAAGGTCCCAGCCACGCCTCCTTGTGGGAAAGATGAAGGAAATTCCCTGCATGTAAAGGAGGCTAAAGATAGACACAGACGCCCTGTCTGTGCCACTCTGCCTCCCTACACCGGCCCACTGCTGGCCTGCCCCACCCCGCCAGCCTCCATTGCCCCAAACAGCTGGAGCCAAGCATCGGGGCAAGATCTAGTGTGAGACTGGACCCACGGACGAGCAGCATGACCTCCAGCCCTACCTGCCCCCGGCTACCCCGGGCCAAGGGTCCTCAAAGTCTCTGTCACTGAGCTCCAGCCTGCCCCTAGCTCCTTCCAGCTCTCTCAGGACTCAGTCTCCTGTCTAAACCAGGACAAGGGTCTGTGCATCTGCAGGACTTACCTGCAGACTTACTCTTTGTTTTGTCTGAATTTGGGCCTGTGATCATGGGGGCTGAGAGGGTCTTTTGCTAAAGCAAAAATAGTACTCTCACGAGAACAAACTGCAGGAACCACAGGACCTTTGTCACCCCAGCCTCCCCAGTGCCCACCACAGCATCTGACTGGAAGGACATTTTTTTTTTTGATACTACATAGTGAGATACATGGTATCTCACTGTGTAGTTCAGGCTAGCCTCAAATTCTTGGTGATCCTCCTGCCTCAGCTTCCCAAGTGTTTTCAGCAGGACAATGGCAGCTCTGTCAAGGCCAACACTAGTAACTCTGTCTTAGGTAGTGTGAGCACTCTGCGTCTGGAACACATACCTTGACAATGTGTGGATCTCCCCGACCCTGCCAGGGCTACTGTGCCTCAGCACAGCCTGGGACTCCAGCACCACCAGCAACACCACCTCCCACTCACCTCTGCCAGCACTTGGGCAGAGTTAGGCCAGAAGGTTGGGGCAACACACTGCCCCTTCCCCAGCCCTTCCTCTAGGCATCCTGGATTCCAAGACCAGCTGGGGACACCCACTCAGGAAGTCCTCGGTGCAGCACAGTGGGCCGGCATCTGACCTGGCTCCTAGAACCTCGGCCCCGTCACCAACAGTAAGCACCACACTGTCCTCTGGATGGGGAACCCCTCTCTCTGGGCCCTGGCCCCTGCCATATAAAATGGCTTTTTGTTATTGTTGTTTTTATTGTTTCAATACAAGGTTGCATGATGTAGCCTAAACGGGCCTTGAACTCACAGAGATCTTCCTGCTTCAGCCCCCAAGTATTGGGATTACAGGTGTGCACCACTACCGATTTTCTAGAGCTCTCAGGTCCCCTCACACCCAGCATTCCTAGAGAGAGCTCTGTGAGTAATACCTACTTAATGATTTTTATTTTTATTTTTTGGTGGTACCAGGGATTGAACTCTTGACCTAACGCTTGCCAGGCAGGTACTTACGCCACTGAGCTACATCCCTGGCCCCTTTGTTTTGGTTTTTGTCTTTTTGCTTTTTTGAGACAGGGTTTCACTATGAAGTTAAGGCTGGCTTAAAATTCACTTTATAGCCCAGGCTGGTCTTGAACTCACAAAGATCCTCCTCCCTCAACCTCTCAAGAGCTGGGATTACAGGCATGTACCACCACACCCGGCCACCTGGCTGGTTTTTGGTTGGTTGGTTTGTTTCTGTGTTCATTTTAGTTTTTTTGTTTTTGCTTCAGGTATGGAACTCAGGACCTCTGTCTTGCCAGTCAGGTGCTGGGCCACTGAGCCATATCCCTGGTCCTTGTTTCTCCTGTGTGCCCATTTTTGTTTTGTTTTGTTTTTGTAGGACTGAGAATTGAACCCAGAGCCTGCACACTAAGCTACACACCCAGCCCTTTTTTATCTTATATTTTGAGGCACAGTTTGCTAAATTGCTAGATTGCCGAGATTGGCCTCACACCTATAATCCTCCTGTCTCAACACCCCCGGAGTGCTAGGTCACAGATGTGCACTGCCATGGCTAGTTTATTTGCTCATGTGGTTTCTGTCTTCTGTGGGTTTTGGAGGGTGAAGGGAAATTAGAGGGAAAATTTTTAGATCACTGCTGGCCCTACAGTTCACCAAAAGCTACCACTGGGCAAGATCTATGACAGTATCCTGGGCCTCCTTATTCTTGTCGGTCTCAGAGCCAGGAGACCAAGCAGAATGACTGATGGCAGAAGCAGGAAGGAGCAGGGCTGGGGTGGGTAGGCTTCCACCTGGGCAGATGTGTGTTTTCACTTTGGGATCCGGCTCCGGGCTCAGTGTGTCCGCCTGTGTCTGCCTCCATATTAGCGCTGCCGAGCAGCTGCACAAAGAGACTTCCATTTCTTCTAGAATGGCTGAGGCTGGGTGTGGTCCACCAGATGGCCAGCAGGGTACAGGTGTGTCTGGCTGGAAAAGGTCCCTGGGCCTCAGCCTCGGGATTGGCTGCCAGTGAGTCACGGCGGTCGGGTTCCTGAAGCGGAGCTAATTGGCTGTCGTGGAGTCGGGGTCACGGCCTGCCTTATCTTTAGGGCCTTCTCCTGCCAGGCCAGACGGACAATGTTCCCTGTATGGGTGATGACGCTCGCGGGCTGCTGACTCGGGTCAGTGGGACGTGCCCTTTGGGTAGCTTTCCCAGCAGGCTGTGGGCGCCCTTTGACCTCACCACACCCTGACTCTTTGGCCCTCCGGGGCCTGAGAGAGGGGCTGGCTGGCTGGGACCTGGAAAAGCCAGAAAGCAGTTTCCTCAGTTCCAGAAGAGCTGCCTGAACTGACAGGCAACATGGAAGTGTTTGTGGGTAAACATTCTAGAGACCATGTCCAGGTCCTGGGAAAGGTCCCCGGGGAGACGGGCAGGTGATGTCATGGTAACTTTCAGGTCTTCTGAGAGGGTCTGGCAGAGGACAGGGAAAAGGCTCGTGGGGGGCGTCCTGCACTGGCTTTCCAGACCCAGGGTCCCTGGCCGTGTAGGAGAAGGGTTCTGCCTCCCAGTCTCAAGTCCCCTGTCTGCACAGCTGCTCACTTTTCCTGGGCCAGAGTGTGGTGCTGTGTGTCCTTCTGGGAGAAAGACTAGACACCACGCCTGGGTTTTCGAGGAGCACAGTGGACCTCGAGGGAGGAGTCACTGCCAAGGTCACTGGTGGAGACAGGCAGACAGCAGGTGGCCAGAGGACACAGGAAAGCTCTCGTTCTGCTTGACCCTTTGGTAGCATCCCAGGGCCCACTCAATCTGGGTTGGAGTCCCACACTGATCTTGGCCCGGGGCTGTGACTTCTGGGCCGCTCCCACACTTTAGCGAACAGCCACACACGTGTCCATCGTCCTCCTTGTCTGTCTGCCCAAGCAGGATACATGTCTGCGTCCAGGTGGTGGGGGACAGTCCGGCTACAGAGGTCCAGGCAGGCGCCTGCGGGCTCCCAGCGCTCCGGGCTGTCGACACCTGGGCTCCTGGCGCTTACTTGCTGGGTCTGCGCAGACGCCATCCAGGGTGCCTGGGCAGAGCGCCAGAGGGAATTTTCCACCTGCCTGGCTTTGTTGTCTGTTCAGTGGCCTGGAGCCTGGGGCTGGGTTGGGCTTGGGCAGGGCCACGGCTCTTTGAGTATCTAGAGGGGAGCTTCTAGGGGGTTGGGGCCACCTCACACAGGATTTGCCACACCTACGCGCCATCTTTCCTTCGGCGACCCAGAAAGGTCTCTTCTTTCCCGAGGGCAGATGTGGAGCTGTTGGGGGATAGGGAAGGTCAGATGCCGGGCTGGTGAAGCCCATCTGGCAACCATGTATGCCAGGCTTCTCAGGAGCCTTGATTCATCCATCTGAGCTCCTGCCTTGCACAAATGAGAATATGGGGGCACTGGGCAGTGCCAGTGGACATGCCGTAGGTCACAAAGAGGTGGTGGCCAAGCCAGCGCTCAAAATCCAGATCCACAGCCCAGCGTCCTTCCCCAAACCTTTCACTCTTCCCCAGAGCCTCCCTCCTCCAGAGCCTCCCTCCCCCAGCCACTGTTCATCCCAGGTTGAAGCAGGTGTAGGCGTAGGTGTGGGAAGCTGTGATACCTGTCCTCAGCTATCACACGGCTCACAGCTAACAGTCCTCTAACAGATAGGCTAATGAGCACAGTAGAATTTTTTTTTTTTTTGAGATAAGTTCTGGCTATGTAACTCAGGCTGGCTTCCAATTTGTGATCCTCCTGCCTCAGCCTCCCAAGTGCAAAGCATAACAACTTTATTTAGCATTCAGGACTAAAGACCCAAAACCCAGGGAAAACAGATATTTTGTTTGTTTGCTTGCTTAGGCTTCATGAAGAATGGACAACTACATACCAATGTGATTGGACAAAGGATATGATCTGATGCTCACAGACTGAGTGGGACCCAGCAAGGCCTGTCCAGATTTCTTTTGGCCTCTTTGTGTGGCCTTTCTTTCAGGTGTGAGGCAGGATTCCTGGGTCTTTAAAGCAGAAAGAAGTTCTAGCTTCTATAACCTGGCTTGGGAAAGTGGAGTCCTGTTTTGTTGTTATTGTTACAATTATCGTTGTTGTTGTTTTGGTACTGGGAATGGAACTTAGGACCTTGGGCCTACCAGGCACGTGCTTATGCCGCTGGGCTATATCCCTGACCCCAATGTCCTGCATTTTATAGCTCACTTTGGGGGAGAAAGTCTGAGTGAGAGACAGGAGAAGGGTCAGAGGCCTCACTTGGAAGTGTCTTTCAAATCCCTTTAGTTTGAGCTACGGATCAGGCCAACACACCACACTCTGGGGCAACCAGAGCCCCAACACAGGGCCACTGGTCTCCCAATGCCCCTCCCCTCTTACCCACCCATCACCCCTCCTCAGCTCAGGGATTGGGGCCCCAGCCTGCCACCATGCCTCCTCAGTGTGAGTAGCAGCTCTGGTGGCCCTGCCACTTCCAGTGGCTGAGCACTGGCAGGTGGCTCTGGGCTAAGGGTGGAACCATGCTTCTCCACAGGAAGATGTGAGGACCGAGGAGGCCACTGGTGACCATGAGAAGCTGGAAGCCAGGAGACTGGGGCCAGAGAGCTGAGGGTTCAGCCACTGGGCAGGACCACAGGGGGCCCTAACCCTTCACTTAGCCAGGTAGCTCGGAGTCTTCCTCCCAGACACAGGCCACCTGTGGAGGGTGAGCTCAGCCACGGCCCCGGCATCCCCGGGCCCAGAGCCCTTTACCTCCCCCACGTGGGGCCAGTGACCAGGTGACCCAGGCGCACCTGCTGCCTCCCGGAGTAAACGCCAAGGGACGGCTCAGGGTGAGGGCTGGAGGAGGCTGAAACTGGTACCGGGAGGGAGCAGTGAGTCATATCCTTGTGCTGTAGCACCAGGGACCTGGGAGTGGAGAAGGGGACAGATCAGTGAGGGCTGACTCAGGCCCCACACACCCCTCCTCTAGGGCTCCCAAAATGGTCATTGGGAAACCACTCCTCCAACCTCCTCGTGTCATTGCCCAGAGAGGACAAATGATTTATCTAGGGAGATACACAGCAGGTTAGTGGTCTCCAGTCTCCTGAACTAGTTGTGTGTTAAATCCTGGAGTGGGGTCTCCCTGCTCAGTGGATCTCCACCCGCTGGCAAAGGCTGGAGAGAGCTCTGTAGTTGCAGTTGTTGCTAGGGTGAGGTAAGTCCCTGTGCTTCCTGGGAGTGGGGGCTGTGGTCCCTCTGCCTCGCTGACGTCAGCTGGGTGTCACTGATCCCTGGAAGCCCTTCCCAGTGGTGTGACATCATGGGACTGGGCCTGCTTTCCTGTGAAGGGCTCCACCCTGCCGGAGAGGTGGAGCGAGCCGTTCTGGGTCAGGTCCCTGCACAATACAATCCAGTAGGCAAACAGACTGCCACGGTGACTGAAACTCGAAACTTGGAGACCTCTGCTGCCCACTGCCCACTGCCCCCGAAACCCAGGATCCCTGGAGCACCTGCCCCGGGCGACTGAGTCAGCTCTCCTCCTGGCTAAATTATGAATAACATAAAGTCAGGCCTTTCCTGACCACACGTAGTAGTACTGTGGTTAAGAGGGTGGAATTCAGAGAATTCTGAGTATCGGGTCATCCTAGCGTCATGCTAGCAAATCTCAGCTTGTCACCACTCAGCTGTGAGACCTGGGCAGGTTCCTGACCTCACTGCAAATCAGGGGTGAGAATACTTCCCTCAAAGGATTGTGGCAAAGATTAAACTCAATGACCTGGGTGTCTCAGGCCCAATGCCTGGCAGGCAACCATATGGGCTTGAATATGCTCTTTTCTTTTTTATGTGGGGCTGAGGATCAAACCCAGGGCTCTTGCAGGCTGGGCATTTGCTCTGAGTGACACCCTTGGCCCCTTAGGCTCAAGTTTTATGAAATCAAATACAAATATTACAGAAGTGAACTCTAATAATAATGATAAACCAGGTGTGACATGACAGCATATATCTGCAATCCCAGTTACCTGAGAAGCTAAGGCAGGAGGATCACAAATTTGAAGCCAGACAGGGCAATTTAGCAAAATCCTGTCTCCAAATTTTTTTTTAAATGTATTTTTTACTTTAAAAATGTTTTTTGCAAGGCTGGGGATTTAGCTCAGTGGTGTAAGTGCCTGCCTGGAAAGTGCAAGACTATGAGTTCGATCCCCAGTACCACAAAAAAAATAAAAATAAAAATAAATAAAAATGTTTTTTGCACAGGCCTGTAATCGAAGCACTTGGGAGGTTGAGGCAGAAAGATCACTGCAAGTTAGAGACCAGTCTGGGTTACAAAGTGAACTCAAGGCCAGCCTGAACTGCATAGCGAGACCCTGTCTCAAAAAGACCAAAAAAAAATTTTTTTTAAAAATTTTATCTAAAGAAGTGAAAAAGCACTGGAGATATAGCTCAGTGGTAGGGCACCTCTAGGTTCAATTCTTAGAACTGCAAAATAAACCAATAATGAAAATAAGTTCTAAATCTTGCATTTATATCACAGAATAGTATAGAGTCCTTGGCTTTCCATTTGTTGTTGTCGTTGTTGTTGTCGTTTGGTTTTGGTTTTTTGGCACTGGGACTCAAACTCAGGGCCTTACACTTGCCAGGCAGATGCTTATACCACTGAGCAACACCCCGGCCCCTGACTTTCCTTTATTCATCGAGTTTTTCTGAAAGCCTGCAGGGAAATGCACCTTGGACCAGGGAGTTCATGGAAATAACTCGAGACTCCTCCTCTGGAAGCAAGGGACAGCAAGTGGGATTGAAATGAGAAGAAAGTGTTACCTGGTCTCTCTAAAAGCTACCATAGAGGTTGGGGATTTAGCTCAGCAGCGTAAGTATCTGCCTGGCAAGTGCAAGGTGGTGAGTTTGATCCCCTGGTACAAAAGAAAAAAAAAAAAAGACTCCGCCTCTAAAATGACAGTACACCCTCTCCCTCCTCTCTTTTTTCTAGACTGGAACCCTGCTATTTACCCTAAGATTCTTTTTTATTGGTTAATTGCTACTCCTTCTTTCAAGCCCATTTCTGGCATTATTCCTCCAGAGAAGCTGACCTGCTAGCCCCGTGTCCCCTCAGAGCACAGTGAGGTCCCATCCCATCCCATCCCATCCCATGTGCTCCCCCTAGAACACTGCCCCCACTTCCTTTGGGGGGGTACCAGGGATCAAACTCATGACCTCACCCTTGCGAGGCAGGAGCTTACGCCACTGAGCTAAATCCCCAGCCCATCCTCCTTTTTTGAGGCTGGGTCCTACTAAGATAAATTGCCCAAGCTGGGGTTCAACTTGTGATCTCAGCCTCCCAGTGTTAGATTACAGACATGTGACACCACCCCTGGCTCCTCTCTTTTTTTCCTTTTTCTTTGTTGTTGTATAGGCGATTGAGTCCAGGGCTCCCGCATGTTGGCGAGCCATCTACAAGTGAGTTATGCTTCCACCTGAAGGATAAGTTTACAGACCTCCTGGGCCTAAGAACCTTGGACAGGAAGGCCGCTCTCTTCAGCCAAAGGCTTCGTGTCTGTTGTCTGGTTATGTCTTTCTGTCACTGCTTGTCCCTCTGTGCATGCTGCGGTGCAGGATGTTGAGCAGAGCCTGGTTTACAAGACAGATGGGCGGGACTGAGCCATAGCATGGCCCGGGAGAGGGTCTGAGGTCTGCCCTCCCCTAACAGGAGGGGCTTCTGGGCCCAAAGGGAAGGGCGCTAAATTCCCCACTGATTTATTTACAAAGATGTAGGGAGTCCACATTTCCTGAGAAATCACAGGCACAGGGGCTGGAGATTTAGTTCAGTGGCTCAAGTGCTTGCCTAGTGAGTTCGAGGCTGTGAGTTCGATCTCTGATACAAAAAAGAAAAGAAAGAAGAAAGAAAGAAAAGAAAAGAAAAGAAAAGAAAAGAAATCACAAGCAGGTGTACAGAATCACCCAAGTGAATGTCCAAACAGGGCCTGCACTTACAGGACAGAGCCCCACACTAAAGCCTAGGAAGTGTTGGGGGATGGAGTTTCCACAGCAGCTTGCAGGCCTGTTCGATGAGGGTCAGGTTGAAAGCGTGCTGTGCATGCTGGGTATGAAAATGAGGACCCCAGGCCCCTCCTTCCTGATCTTAGTCACTCAGGTGCCCTCTCCTTCCTTCCTCAAAAGGACAGTAGTTCTCTTTGGAGTGGCAGGTGTGGAGGGGAGAATGACAGTGGTAGCCAGGGAGGACATTGCTAGATAGCCAGGAAGTACATTGTCCTGGTCCATTGGGGTGCAAGGAACAAAGGGAAATTGGGGGGCACTGAAGGCCAAGCCACACCCCCAGGGGATGAGAGAGTCAGATGCGCAAAGTCATCCCGGGCCACAGAGACCCTGTCTCAAACAAAACAAACAAAAGGAAACAAAACAGCCCGTGACCACACAGCCCAGGGGCAGGCCTCCTCGGACCACGCACATCCAGCCTGGCTCAGGGCTCTACTCTGGGACACAGACCTCAGACCGCCCTAGGCGTCTTCATAGCCCCCAGAGGTGCTCAGTGCAGTGGTGGTTCTGGTGGTGGCGGGGAACCATGGCAGCCAGCTGTGAAGGGAGACTCCTCGAAAAGTCTGGAAGGGACCAGGAGGAGGCCTCTGGCCAGCAGCTTATTCAGTTTATTCAGTGAACATTCATCAGCCCTACCGAGTGCCCCGGGCACCAGCCAGGCCCTGGAGACACAGAAAAAAAAAACAACCAGTCCCACATCATAGGCCCCCACAGGCCTCTGAACCAACCCACAATGGCAGAGCAGGGCTGGGACGCTGGGATGAAGGGAAGGCAGGACTCCACCAGAGCCAAAGCAGGAACAAAACCCCACGAGGCTCCTAGGACCTGCAGGGTCGTGACCTCTGACCTGAGGCCAGAGAGGGCAGAGGTAGCCAAGCCCAGAGTAGGAGGCAGGCAGGTGTGAGGGAGAGAGCAGCAGACAGAGAGAAAGAAGCCGAGTGTTGAGGGAGACAGGAGGGAGGGGTGTTTGGAGAACCTTGAGTGATGCACTGTGCCTTTTTGTCCCCAGAGACGTGCCCAGCCTGGCCTCATACTTGCACTCCTCCCACCTTAGCTTCTCAAGGGCTCACAGGGCTGTGTGCTGTGTCTGGTTCAGCTGCGTTCTCAGGACAAATTAGTAGTTCAGCTGTAGAGCATCTGCCTAGCACAAGCAGGGCCCTGGGAGTTCAATCCCCAGAGCTGCCAAAAAATGTTTCCAAAATTTGGAAATAAGGGAAAAAGAAACCCATGTATCAGGAACCGAGCCAAGAGTCCTGATTGTCAATATCAGGAATGCGGTGAGAAAAATAGAAAACAGACAAGTATCATATTCCAACAATGGCTGGGAAGTCAGTGTCTCTGAATCCAATGACCTCCTCCATTCCCAAAGCCACCACCATTTTCTGTGTATCCAGTCATAGGTGGGGCTTGCAGAGGATTACAATTCATTGAAGACTCCCAATCCAGCAGGCCTAGATAATCTTACACTTAGAAGTATCTTGATCCAGAGTATAATCCTGAGATGACGTAAGTAGGATGATCTTATGCTTGGAAGTCAATGGGAAATCTCAGATGAATGGTACCAACAATCCCAGTCCTTCCTTTCATCCCACAGGGAAATACGCAAAGCCAGTCACTGAATTTGTGGTCCCCAACACCCATGACTGCATAATCTCAAATCATCCTAGAGCATTAACAAACTAACAGTTGGGTATAGTGATGCACCCCTGATATCCCAGCACTCAATAGGCTGAGGCACAAAGATCACTGCAAGTTTGAGGCCAGCCTGGCTGCAGATACTGTCTATAAAAACAAAAAACCAAAACAACAACAACAAAATACTTATAAATTTTTTTTTTTAGTCTTTTTGAGAGAGTCTCACTATGCAGTTCAGGCTGGACTTGAGCTCACATTGTAGCCCAGGCTACAACTCATAAGGCTCCTCCTGCCTCAACCTCCCAAGTGCTGGGATTATAGGTATGTACCACCATGCCCGATTTAATATATATATATATATATATATATATATATATATATCTACTTTAAGAAGTATGGCAAGATTGAAACCCTAGAAATTATAGCAGACAGACAAGTAGAGTAGAAAAAAGAAAGGACTGTTTTTATAACTTTTAATGATCACAATATGATTGATAAAATTATCATTCAGAAATATCACTAGTTAGGGCCGAGGATTTAAGTCAGCAGTAAGCACCTGCCTAGCAAGTGCAAGGCCTAGAGTTCAATCCCCAGTACAAAAAAAAAAAAAAGACTATCACTAATTAGTAATGGACATAATTGTAGAGTGAAAAAGATCTCCCCGACTCCCTTTTTTTTCTTGAGCTCACTTTGTAGTCCAGGCTGGTCTCAAATTTGCAACAATCCTCCTGCCTCAGCCTCCTGAGCGCTGGGATTACAGGCATGCACCACCACACCCAGCCACACCCAAATGTCAATTTCTAAACAAAAGATGCAGTTTACTTAACATAGACAGTGGAGGTGGCAACTTTATGGGTCATAGAGGAAACTTTGGAGGTGGTGGAGGTCATTTGTACCCCAAATGCTGCTCCCCCTTTACACCTGTCTACCTCCTACCCTGGGCCTGGCTGACTCTGTCCTCCTCATCTCTGTGGCGGAAACCTTGGTGGAAGCGGAGGCTCTAGTGGTGGAGGAGGGGACACAGAGGTAGTTAGTCATGGAGGAGGTGCCGGTGGATACAGTGGATCTGGAGGGGAGGGTGGCAACTAAGGCGGTGGTTACCATGAAGGAGGAACTGTCAGTGGTGGAACTATGCTGGTGGGGAACCATAATGATTTTGGAAATTACAGAGGACAACAGCAGTCAACTGATGGACCCATGTAGGGGGCCAGTTTTGGTGGAAGGAGCTCTGGCAGTCCCTAGGGTAGTAAGGAACAGTTAAGGAGCTGGTGGTGGAAGTAGTAGATATGGTAGGAGAAGGGGTTTTCTTGTTTTTGGTTTTTTGGTACCAGGAATTGAACCCAATACCTTGTGCTTGCCGGGCAGGCGCTGTGCTTCTGGGCTATATCCCCAGCCCCTGTTTTTGTTTTGAGACAGGGTCTCACGGTATAGTTTGGGCTGGACTTAAACTCATAATATAGCCCAGGTTGGCCTTGAATTCATAGTGATCTTCTTGTCTCAGCCTCCTCAGTGCTAGGATTATAAGTATGCACTGCCAGCCTGGAACAGAAGATTTTAAAAAACAGAAAAGTATTACAGTGCTGGGTGTAGTGGTGCATGCCTGTAATCCCAGTACTCCCTGCCTCAGCCAAGAAGCTGAGGTAGGAGGATCATTGCAAGTTCCAGACCAGCCTGGGCTACCAAGTGAGTTCAAGGCCAGCCTGAACCACAGAATGAAACCCTGTCTCAAAAAAAAAGAACAGGACTATAGTCCTTAGCAGTGGAGAGCAGAGAAGCCATCAGGAAAGCTGCAGGGTACTTAGAGGTAGAGGTCCCAGGTGCATTAGAGGAATTATAAAAATCTGCCAAAGCAAGAAGGATGATCCATGATCAGGAAAGTGACTGAAGTTTAAACAGGAAACACTTAGGATTGGGAACTGTAATAGCCACAGTTTGCACAAAGCACAACTATTAATTAATGCAACATAGTGTCAATTAGATGTACCTCCCCAAGATCCATCTGTTGGAGGTTTTTTTTTTTTTGTTTTGTTCTGTTTTGTTTGCATCAGATACCTTGCGCAGCAAACTGCAGTACTAGTGCCAAGACTAAAATATTAATTTTTTCCCTCCCTCCCTATTTGAAAATGTCATTTATTTTTTTGAGACTGGCATCTCACTATTCAGTTCAGGCTAACCTTGAACTTAGGGTGAGTCTCCTGCCTCAGCCTCCAGAGTGCTGGGTTTACAGGCCTGTGCCACGATGCCTGGCTCCATTTGAACATTTCTTCCTATTTCACAATACATTAATATACATTTTGATCCTTATTTATACTTTTGGTTTCTTACACCAGAAAAACAATACAGTATTTACAAAAAAAAATAACTTTTTAATATCTGCTTAGGTCAGTTTTCCTACATTTTAGTAAGGAAACTTAAAATGTGGTTAGGTCATTGTTAGTTATTATTTTGTATCAGTGTTGTATCATTAACTGTAAAGAAACACCCGCTGACTTTCAGGTTAAGGAAAATGAATCTATTCTCCGTATTTCAAACCATGAGGTGAACGGGCACAGACATGTGGAGGGAATATTTATATGTTGAGTTTTAGATAAAATAGAATAATTATCTGGGCATGGTGGCACATGCCTGAAATCCCAGCACTCAGGAGGCTGAGGCAGGAGGGTCACTGTGAGTTCAATGTTAACTTGGGCTACACAATGTCAAGGCCAGTCTGAACTACATAAGGAGACTCTGTCTCAATAAATAAAATAAATTAGCATTAAGAATACCTGCAAATGAAAGCTCTCAGAATTTTTTTTTTTAAAAAGTACTAGATGCTAACTTTTAGGATATTGGTCAGTTGCAAAGAATTTTTATCTGGTTAAAAAGATGATATCAACCCCACCCAGCCTCTGGTCATCGTGGAGATGGAACCCTGGAATGAAGCCTTGAAGTTTTTGGGACACCTTCCCTTCCCCTCAGAGCATGACGCTGGCAGGATCACGAGCTTGTGTCAAGTCCCAGAATGTAGCCAGCCAGGGTCTCAAAGCGCAGAGTGTCTGCGCAGGAGTCAGGCAGGATGGATGCACACACAAGCTGTAACTGGCCAGACTGTCGGCAGGAACGCGAGCCGCCTGAAGAGGGCGCTGCAGGGGCCACTCCTTTGCCCAACTGTGCCCGGAAGGTGTGCAGGACGGCCTCCCTGGGAAGCGTCGCCCCCACAGCCCCGGATGTGTGAGTCCAGCCAGCTCTCCGTGTGGCTTTAGGACATTAGAATGTGGGGACCTTTAAAGGACTGCTTCCGTCGCTGGCACAAGCCAGGCGCCATCCTGTGATGCAGTCTCTCCGCATAGCACTGGTCTGAGCCCTACCTCAGCACCTCTGTTCCAGAGCCACTACCCCAAGTGCAACACTGCCATGCTTGTGTCCACGGAACACCACCCTGCTCTGCCCTGAGACTTCGGGGTCTGCAGGCGGGAAGCCTTCCTGCTGCCCAGAATACTAGGACCGCATACGATTAAAAAAAAAAAAAAAAAAACGGTGTCAAAGTGCCTTGCAGATTCTGCAGCCGACCTCGCAATTCTACTCTACCATTCTTTTCCCCCCTTGACTACTTGCATGGTCTGTCGATCCAGCTTCCCATTTGTTAATGAATTAAGTAAAGCTTTGGCTGGGGGTATAGCTCAGTGCAGCGTAAATGCCTAGTGTTGTAGTCAGGGTTTGCAAGGAGAACAGTTACATTCAGGACACAGAATTTATATTACTTATAATAGTCACACAAAAATTAAATACAAAGAAAGTGCAGGAAATCTGTCCACAACACTAAAGACCTAGAAAATCCAGCTGAGGGCCTGGATCCCACAGCAATGTCCTGCATGAGTCCAGCTGAAAACCCAGAGCCCATGACAATGCCTCCCACGAATCCAACTGGAGGCCTACAGCCCACAACAATGTCCCATGCAAATCTGTTTCATGGATCTGTGCTGCAAAGGCCCAAAGGTCAGTGGTGGACATTAGAAAGTCTATGCCAGCAGGGTGAAGGGTCTGTGCCCATAGGTTGAGGATTTTACACTGGAGCCAAGAAGTGACACTCAAAATAAGGACCAAGGCTGCTCTGAAAAGTACCACAGGCTTCCTCAGTGACAGTGAGGTCCTGAGCTCTTCCGACAGTCGAGTACATGTCAGGAAGCCAGTGTGACAAACTTCTCCTGGAGATTAAACAGCACTCACCTTTCCCTCCAGAGCCAGGAAGTGATGTTTAAAGTAGGGACCAAAGCTCCCGCAAAGTGAACCCCAGCCACTTTCAGTGACAAAGTCCTGAGTTCCTCCCATAATGACCTAATTCACCTCACAGAGCTAGCCATGACAAGCCCCTCCAGGAGAACCAACGGCCCCAAACAACAACACAGGAGAACCCACAATGCCACATTCTTCCTTTCCACGTCTCCTTTTACGCTGGCAATTTTCCTCAGGTGGGCCATCTACACTCCATGCTGATTTAATTCAGCTGTTGTTAAATTGACCACCAGTTTTTGTTTGGGTTTTGGTACTGGGGATCGAACTCACGACCTCGAGCTTGCCAGGCAGGAGTTTATGCTGCTGAACTAAATCCCCCGCCCCTCACCACCAGTTTTTAATCCATAACACATAACATGTGCCAGGCCCTGAATCAACCCAAACGTCTACCAAGAGTGGATGGATGAACATATTATGGGATGTCACACAGTGAAGTATTACTAGGCAACAGCAAGGAATAGACTACCGGCTCATGAAACCTCGCTGGATCTCAGAAGCATTACCCTGGGCCCAAGCAGCCACAGGCCACTGAGTCCGGATTGCATAATTCAGTGGTGACGGAGGAAGACCTGGGGCTGCCTGGGAATAGAAGAGTGACGGCCAAGGGGCTCCAGGGACATTTCGGAAATAACAAAATGCTCCAGGAGCGATTATGGTGAGGAGTGTAGGGTTGCAAGCATGTGCCAAAGCTTGTTGCAATGTACATGCTTCAAAGGAGTGATTTTTACTGCATGGAAACTGTATCTCTGTGAAGCTGAGAGAGGAAAAAGGAGGAGAGGGGAGGGCTGAAAGCAAAGGAAAGGAGAAAGGAGGGGAGGGGACAGGTCTGCTGGTCAGGGAGCCCACAGATGGGAGGGAGACAAGCAGGAAAAGGTGCCCATTCTCTTTTTGTATTTTTTGTTTGAATTATTATTTTACGGTTTCCTGAGACAGGGTCTTGCTGTGTAATCCAGACTGGCCTCGAACTCACAGTGATCCTCCTGCCCCAGCCTCCTGAGTGCTGAGGTTAAGGCATGTGTCACCACATCCAGCAAGCTGACAGCTTTCTTGGCCCCAGCAGAGAGGTGGGAGGAGTCTACGGATGGTTGAGGTGGAAGGAGGCTCTGCGGCTCCCAGTTGGGTGTGTGGGAGGATGGAGGACATCTGCCAGTGTCCAAGCCTCCTGTCTCCCAACTTCCGGTTCAGCGGGAACACCAGACAGGTCCCAGATTATGGGCTTCTCTCTCTCTGCTGTCTCCCCTGAGCTTTCCAGGTCTTGGCTCTTCTTGCAGAAATAACCCTTTCCCTGACTCCACTCAAGGTGGAGATGAGGACATAATTCCCAAGTGCAGCACACGCCTGCGATCCCAGTACTTGGGAGGCTGCGGCAAAAGGATTGCCGTGAGCCCAACATCGGCCTGGACTACACAGAGAGCTCAGGGCCAGCCTGAATTACAAAGTGACACCCTGTCTCAAAAAAACAAAGATAAAGCAGAGGATATGGGTCAGTGGAGCAGCACTCGCCTGCAACTGCAAGGTCCTGAGTTTAATTCCCAGTACCACAAACAAACAGACAAACAATCTTGTCTTTACACATGAGGTAACTAAGAGGCCGGGGATTTAGCGCAGTGGCATAAGCACCTGCCTAGGAAGCGCACGGCCATGAGTTTGATCCCTGGTACAAAAAACAAAACAAAACAAAAAAAACAAACCAACTTCCCATGAGGTAACTAAGGGTTGGAGAGATTGCTCAAAGCTGTACAACTGCAGCTCAAGCTCTTTTTGCCTAAGATCCCCTCATATTCTTAAAAATTCTTGAAGATGCCAAAGATCTTTAATCCAAGTGGATTATATTAATCTCTATTTGCCAAATTAGATATTAAAGTTAAGAAATTAAAACAAAAGGGCCTGGGATATAGCTGTGTAGCGCAATGCCTGCCTGGCACGCTTGAGTTTCTGAGTTTGATTCCCAGTACAAAAAAAAAATGTTTTTTTACAAAAATATCTACTTAACAACCAGGCATAGTATCTCATACTTGTAACCTCAGCTACTTGGAAGGCTAAATCAGGAGGGTCACAAAGTCAAATCCAGACTGGGTAAATTAAAAAGACACTGACTAGCTGGGCGTGGTGGTGCATGTCTGTAATGCCAGCATGTGAGAGGCTGAGGCAGGAGAATTGTTGCGAATTCAAGACCAACCTGGGCTACCAAGTGAGTTTAAGGCCAGCCTGAACTGCATAGCAAGACCCTGTCTCAAAAACAAAACAAAACAAACTGTCTGTTGCAGTCAGGGGTTGTGAGGAGAAAAATTAGAATCAGGACACAGAATTTATAGTATTATTTTATGTGGTCACCCAGAGTTAAACACAAGAAAGTGCAGGAAATCTGTGCATAACACTAAAGACCTAGAAAACACAGCTGAGGACCTGGATCCCACAACAATGTCCTGCATGAGTCTAGCTGAAAACCTAGAGCCCATGACAAGGCCTCCCACGAGTCCAACTGGAGGCTTAGAGCCCATGACAATGTCTCATGCAAGTCTGTTTTACGGATCTGCAAAAGTTAGTGGTGGAAGCTAGAAAGTCCATGCCAGCAGGGTGAAGGATCTGTGCCAGTAGCTGAGGGTTCTACACTGGAGCCAAGAAGTGACGCTCCATATAAGCACCAGGGCTCCCCTGGAAAGTACCACATCCATCCTCAGTGACAGTGAGGTCCTGAGCTCCTCCAACAATGAGAACAGTTGAGTACATTATCAAGAAGCCAGCATGACAAACCTCCTGGAGATTAAACAGCACTCACCTTCCCCTCCGGAGCCAGGAAGTGATGCTCGATGTAAGGACCAGAGCTCCCCCAGAGTGAAGCCCAGCCACTCTCAGTGACAAGGTCCTGAGCTCCTCCAGTGATAATGGCCAAATTCATATCAAAGAAGAAGCTCCACAAACTCCTCCAGGAAAACCAATGGCTCCAAACAACAGCAACACTTTGGAGAATCCACAGTGCCACACTCTTCTTCTCCATGGCTCCCTTTATGCTGGCAACTTTCCTCAGGTGGGCCATCTACACTCAGCGTCATGCCAATTTCATTCAGCTGGTGTTAAGTTGACCGCCAGTTTCTAATCCATAACACTGTCTAATAAAACAAAACAAACCTTAAAGAGCTGAGAATGTAGCTCAGTGCTCTCTGGATTCAATACCCAGTATTGGGGGGGGGGCAAATATGATGATATACACCTGTAATCCCAGCACTCTGGAAGGCTGAGGCAGAAGGATCCTAATTTTTAGCCCAACCTGGACAATTTAGCAACTTTGCTAGGTCTTGTCACAAAATGAAAAAGGGCCGAGGGTTGGTGTTGGTCTGGTTTGGTTGCTCAGTGCAGAGGCCTGAGTTCAGTCCTCAGGACTGATAAAACTAATAAGAAGAAGGATACTGTTTTAAATTTTTCACCAGAGCAACCAGCCTGCACACATGGTAAGTGGCTGTGGTCTGGCAAGCCACGTCACCCAGGGCAAGAAGCAAGATGCAACAGCGTTTCCTGAGATCTGCGCTATGTTGGAACTTAGGGCGCTGAGCAAACCAGCACCAGCCTGCCACCCTGAACTTTGGAAATGTAAGGGTCAATTCATCAGAAAGAAATAGCAGGTGAGTGTGGCAGACTTTCCGTGGTCTGAAGGAGAGGGACCCTGGTGCCTCAGGACCTGCACCATGCGGTTGACTCGGGGTGCCAGGAGAACAAGGAGCTTCTCCCCTCTCTGGCGCGCAGGCTGAGAATCAAACATCTCATGTCATCCTGTCCCCCATCCCGTGCCCCCCCCAGCTTAGCAAGTGGGAGCCAGTGAACTACACATCTTGTGAAAAGATTGGCTATGTTATTTAGTATGAGCTCTCCATATGCAAAGATAGGGACAACCATTTGGAAAAAAACAAGAGACAATATGACAGATAGTGAAGATCTCTGGTTGTCTAGCTTTTGAAATTTATGCTTTCTTATGTCTCATTCTGTTCTGTTTTTTTTTATTTTACCCCCTTTAAAATAAAATTAAAAAAAAATAAATTTTTCCCCAGACTTCTGAAAGATCTAGTTCAAGAGAAGACCATCTCTTACCTGTCTCAGCATCCCATCTGCTAGAGATGTTTTAGTTGAAATTTATTAATAAGATCCAGCCTCACAGGCCAAGGATTTACCTCAGCAGCATAAATGTCTGCCTGGCAAGCGTGAGTTCTTGAGTTTGATCCCTGGTAACCCCCCCTCCAAAAGACCCAGCCTCACACAGAAATGTGGATGAAAGGGTAAGGAGTTATTTTAATAGCTCTTTTTGTAGTACTGTGAATATTCTTCAACACGATCCCAAAAACTCAGCAAAAGAAATTTCTTAGGAGTTGTTATCTGCAGTGTGGACTCCGGAGGCACACTAACGAGCGTCCTGTACTCTGCGACATTAAAAGACATTACTGTGTCTTTCATTCTGTAGAAAACTTTTGTGAAGAATGATGGATAGATGCATTACTTCGGTAACTTTGAGAAGTCAAAACTTCTCAAAGTTGCACACTCTTAATATGTGCTGCTTATTGATTATCAGTTATTACACAATACAGCTACTTTGTTTTGTTAGTTGTTGCTTCCATGGAACTGAGGATTGAACTATAGCCTTGTACATGCTAGGCTAGTACTCTGCTACTGAATTACATTCCCAGCCCTTTAAATTTTTTTAAAATTTTATTTAAATTTATTATTTTTTTTATTTTAAAGAGGGTAAAACAAAACAGAACAAAGAAGATCAGAAGAAAACAATGTAAGTGACACAGATTTCAAAGCAAGACAACAGGACATCAACAGTGGCTACCATAATGTTTCTTGTTTGCTTCTAAATAGTTGTCTATATCTTCACACACAATGAACTCATACAAAACAAAATAGTATAAAAGTGATCAAAACACAGCAATGAAGGCATTATAGGCTTTCAAAACCAGACAATAGGAAAATCAACAATGGCTGCCATAATGACTCTTGTGCTCTTTAAAATAGCTGCTCATACCTTCATGTATATTGAAATTAAATAATACAAAATGGACTAAAATCACTCTAAACAAAGAATAGAAGCATTACTGGATTTCACAGCATGATGCGGAATCAGCAATGGATACCATAATGTCTCTTTTTCTTCAAAGTAGCTGTTTATTTCATCATGCATAATGCAATCTATTCTCAAAACTGTTTAGGAGAAGTTCTAGGCATATATAAGCCTCTACAAGTATACCTATCCTTGCTGCATTACAAGGAAAAACAAAACAAAACCAAACAAAACAAATTACTAGAAAAACAAGAAACAAAAGACAAATACATAACAATAGCAAAGAACCCAAAACAATGAGGTTATAGGCTTTCAAAACAAGATAGTAGGAACATAACTAAGGTTGTTATTTTACATAGTGATCTTCAAAAGAGTTCCTCAGATCACCAGACACAAACATGCAAAATTGTTCCAATCCTATGAATGTTAACTGTTTTGTTCCAAGAATTTATAGAATTTGTAGCACAATCATCTTAGCTATCCTAAGTGTGTTTATACAAATTTAGATATTTTTTCTTTTCCCTTCCTTTTTTTCTCCTCCTTTTCCCTGAGATATTACTTTTCCCCCTTTGAGCAGATTCTTACCCTTTCACTGTATCTATTGAGGATTTTGTATCTTATGTACTTTTACCATTTCTTACACTAGGGAGACAATACAGTATTTACACATGTGAGTTTGATTTATTTCACTTGTGAGTATGGTCTCAGGTTGCATCCATTCTTTTTTTCTTTTTATTCATTTATTGGTTTTTTTGTTTGTTTGGTGCTGGGGATTAAACTCATGACCTCCCATTTGCAAGCAGTCATTTAGACCTCTGAGCTAAACCCCTGGACTTTATTGTTAATTTTTTATCGGTATATATTTGCTGTACATCTTGATTATACTCTTGGTGGGGAGCTGGTACTTATACATATCACACCTTAATTCTTTTTGCTTCCCTTCCCTTCCCTCCCCTTTTAAAATTTGGAGACAAGTTCTTGCTAAATTACCCAAACTGGAAAACTGGACTTGAGGGGGTTTTTTTTAGGGTTTTTTTTTTTTTTTTTTTTTTTGTCTTTTTGAGACAGGGTCTTGCTATGCAGTTCAGGCTGGCCTTGAGCTCACTTTGGCTGGTCTAGAATTTGCAATGATCCTATGGCCTCAGCCTCCTGAGAATTGGGATTACAGGTGTGGCTACCACACCTAGCTGGGTTTGAACTTTGGATCCTCCTGTTTTAGCCTAGAAAGAGTCCTGAATTACAGGAATGCACACCACACCTGGCTAGAAGGCCATTTAGGAGAAATAACCCTAAGAGCCCAGAGTGATGATACACACACTTGTAATCCCAACATTCAGGAGGCTGAAGCAGGAAGATCAAGTTCAAGCCCAGCCTGAACTGCATAGTGAGAACCTGTATCAAAAAAACAAAGCATGAGTTTTGAGCCAGCTGTGGTGACACAGGCCTGCAGTCCCAGCGCTCTGAGAAGCTGATATCGGGAGATGACAAATTTGGGCCTCATTTAGACAGTTAATGACTTAGAAATACCTGTCTCAAAATTAAAAGTAAAGAAAGAGCTGAGAATTTAGCTCATTATAAAGTCCTTGAGTTCAATCCCCATAAGGCAAAATCAAACAAAGCCTCTCCTAGACTTGGTGTCCAGATGCTAAATATAGCAACACAAGGAAGAGAAGGAGGGAAGCCTGTCCTTGGGACCCAGCAAGGATCTGAAGCAAGAATAACAATGTGAAAAAATGTTCAACATCATTGGTCATTTGAGAGATACAAATTAAAACAATGCTGGGATTCCGTTTCACTCCAGAAAGATAATTATCAAGAAGTCAACCAATAGCTGGGTGTGGTGGCCACACCTATAATCCCAGCACTTGGGAAGCTGAGGCAGGAGGATCATCGCAAATTCGAGACCAACCTAGGCTACAAAGTGAGCCCAAGGCCAGCCTTCAGTGCATAGCAAGACCCTGTCTCAAACACACAAAAAAAGGAAAGAAAGAAAGAAGTCAACCAACTAAAAACAAATGCTGGTGGGTTCATAGGGAAAAAGGAATCCTTTCCCACTGTTGGTAGGAGTGTAGACTGGTGCCACCACTATGGAAATCAATATAGAGATTCCTCAAAAAACTAGGACTAGAGATTCCATTCAATCCAGCTATCCCCCTTTTTGTATCTTCCCAAAAGAATTAAAAACACCCATGTTTATAACAAAACAGTTTGTAATAGCCAAATATTGTAAACAGCCCACATGCCTATCAATTGGTAAATGGATGAAGGTGTGGTTTTCTTTGCCAGGCATGGTGGCACATGCTTGTAATCCCAGCACTAGAGATGCTGAGGTAAGAGGATCGCCGTGAGTCAGCCTGGACTACATAAGTGGGTTCAAGGCCAGCCTGTACTACATGCCCTGTCTCAAACAAAACAAAACAAAACAAAACAAAACAAAACAAAACAAAACAAAAACAAGAAGATGTAGGGTTGTTTTTATACAATGGAGTACCACTCAGTCATAAAGGAGGATAAGTTTGAGACATTTCTAGGTAAATGGATGCACCTTGAGACCACACTGTTAAGTGAAATAAATTGCACACACATGTGCATACTGCATTGTTTCTCTGGTGTGAGAAGTCAAATAAGGACCAAAATGTATAATAGATATTGTGAAACAAGAAAAAAAAATGTTCAAATGAGGAGAACTAAAAAGGCGGGAGGGGAAAAGGAAGGAAGGGACAAGGACAAAAGAGAATAAAAGGGAAAAAATGGAAGCCAAGTTTTTGTAAATAGAGACCAGAAGAGGGGTTGGAAGGAATGGAGGGAAATGCAGAAAAAAGCAGCAAGATATAGCATGTGCAGACACAAATTTCCTATGATGAATATGATCATTTTGTACCAATAAAATTCAAAAAATGGAAAAAAAAGGGCAGCCAGGATGACTGGGAATGTATTAGTAGAGTTCTTGCCTACCATGCACAAGTGCCTGGCTTCAATCCTTAGTGCCACAAAAATAAAAGAATAAGTAAATAAAAACAAATGGAAAATGGGTACAGTTTTGTGGTTGCTGTTGTTTTGTTTTTTCTATTTTGAGACAGACTCTTATTATGTAGTTCATAATGCAAAATGAATGTGAATTCATTTTGCAGGCCAGGCTGGTCTTGATCTTGCAATAATCCTGCCTCAGCCTCTTGAGTACTGGGACTACAAGTGTACACCATCACACCCAGTGATAAAAATGTTTAAAATTGCTGGATGTCAATTTAAAAATAGACAACTGAAATGAATAGATATTTCCCAGGAGAAGCACAAACAGCCAATAAATACATGAAAAAAATACATCAAAATTGCTGGTCATTAGAAAAATGCAAATTAAAACAACCCTGAGATTCCATTTTACCCCAGAAAGAATGGCTATCACCAAGAAATCAACCAATCACAGATGCTGGCGAGCCTGCGGGTGGGGAGAAAGCCTTGTTGGTGGGAATGTAAACTAGCCAACCACCACAGAAATCAGTATGCAGATTCCTCAAAACACTAAAAATAGTCATCCCATTTAACCTAACTATTCTCCTTCTGGGTGTATTCTCGAAAGAGTTAAAGATATCGTATTACAGCCATACGGGCACACCCATGTTCACAAGCAGCACAATTCATAATAGTTAAATCTTTTTTTTTTTTTTTTTTTTTTAGTACCGGGAATCAAATTCATGACCTTGAGTTTGCTGGGCAGGCACTTGTGCACTGAGCTAAATCCTCTTTTTTTTTTCTGTCTTTTTGAGACAAGGTTTCCCTGTGCAGTTCAGGCTAGCCTTGAACTCACTTTGTAGCCCACACTCTTGAATCTTGAAATGGCTCATATGCCATCAACAGATGAATAGATAAAGAAAATGTGGTATTTATACGAAGTGAATACTGCACAGTGAAATATTTGAGTCATTCAAGCTGGACATGGTGGCAGAGGCCTGTAATCCCAGCATTTGGGACGCTGAGGTAGGGGGATCAGCAAAAGTTTGAGGCCAGTCTGAACTACATAGAGAGACCCTCTCTCAAAAACAAAACGAAAATGTTTTTTGAGTCATTTGTAGGAAAGTTGATGTACCTTGAAATGATAATTTTATTGTTTTTTCTTAAATTTTTATTTTTATTAGTGCACGTTTGCTGTATGTAATGATTACATGCATCATGGAGAATTTGTACGTCTATATAACCATCCTAAATCTCTTTCGAGACCATACTGTTAAGTGAATAAGTCAGACACACAAACTCTCTTAGACTAAGACCCACAGTATAAATAAATTAAAGAGCAAAATAAAAGATACATAATAAAAGAAATGGGGAACTAGGTCTACTGCAAATGGAAAGGACACCAAGTGATGGGAGGAGACATGAAACTAATTAAAGTGTTGTGCGCATGCCCCAGCCCTATGATGAGCATGATTATTACACACTGTAAACATGGACTAATGGGGGCTGGGGATTTAGCTCAGCGGCATAAGCGCCTGCCTTGCAAGCAGGCAGTCGTGAGTTCGATCCCTGGTACCGATAAAAAAAAAAATCAGAAACATGGACTAATGAAAGTAAACAATTAAAAAAACTGCTGGGCATGGCAGGATACACCTGTAATCATAGCCCTTGGGGACGCCACAGCCGAAAGACTGACCCCAAAGCTGACCTAAACTCTACAAAAACTGGCTCAAATATGTAGTAAATAATTTGCCTTATTGTAAAACTTAAAACAAAAAAATTTTTTTTGAGACAGGATCTCACTATGTAATCCAGGCTGGCCCTGAACTTGCAGTAATCCTCCTGCCTCTGCCTCCTGAGTGCTGAGATTACAAGTGTACGTCACTACGCCCAGCCCTATCTCCTTTTTTTCCAAGACAGGGTCTTCCTATGTAGTTCACACTGGCTTTGAATTCCCTTATGTGACCCAAACTGGCCTTGAAATCATGGTGATCCTCCTGTCTCAGCCTCCCAAGTGCTGAGATTATAGGCCTGTGCCACCACACCCAGCAACAATGCACTTCTTTAAAAGTACAGCATTGTAGAAGTATTTCAAGTGTACAGAGCAAAGGCCAGGTCCACTCTCAAGGTAGTAGAGACAGTGCCCCAGGCCCAACATGGCAGACAAAGTGCTCAGCACTGCAGCGTTTCAGCTGGGTGCAGAGGTGGATTTGTGTAATCTCAGCACTGAGGAAGTCTGGGTCAGGAAGACCATAAATCTGAATCCCACCTGAGCAATTTGATAAGACTCAGTTTCAAAATAAAAAATAAAAGGGGCTGCAGTTATAGCTCAGTGATACAGCAACCGTGAGTGTGATACCCAGAGCTAGAATATAAAACAAACCAAAAATCCCTGTTTGAGCCTGGTGTGGTGATACATGCCTGTAAACCTGGCATTTAGGAGGCTGAGGCAGGAGAATCCCAACTATGCCTGAGTAACAGTGAGTTCAAGGTCAGCTGATGACCATCTCCAAGTACAAAAATTAAACAAAATGGATATTAAAATTCCATTTTGGGGGCTGGGAATTTAGCTCAGTGGCATAAGCGCCTGCTTGGCAAGTGCAAGGTCTTGAGTTTGATCCCTGGTACCAAAAATAAATAAATAAATAAATAAATAAATAAATAAATAAATAGAATTCCATTTTTTGAGCCAGGCATGATGGTGCACACCTGTAATCCCAGCACTCAAGACGCTGAGGCAGGAGGATCACCATTTTCAAGGTCAGTTTGGGCTACATAAGGGAATTCAAGGTCAGCCTGAATTACATATTGAGACCTTGTGTCAAAAACAATTCCGTTTTGCTTAAAATAGATGAATTCTGTGGTTTGCACCTAGCAGGGTATGGCTATACATACCTATAATCTCGGCTACTCAAGAGGCTGATGCAGGAAGATCTCAAATTGGAGGCCAGCCTGGGCAATTTAGTGAGACCTTGTCTGGAAGTTTAAAAAGGAAAAAGGAAAGGACTGGGAATATAGCTCAGTAGTACAGTACCCCCGGGTTCCATCCACAGGACCACCCTCACCGTAAAAACCCACTGACCTACTCAAAGGTAGCACAGTTGGGCCTGGGAGACCACTCTCCCTCCATCCACCTGAATTTGGGCAATACCTGGGGGGCAACTCTATCTCCACTGCCCTAAGAGATGCAGAAATGAGAATAAGAGAGACCCTGGACATCTGTAAGCTCCAGGTCACTGCACACGTGCGTCCAATCCGCAGACCAACCTTCTGGAACCTCGTCCCCACTGGAGCTTTATTAAAGATTTATTGTAAGTCCGCAAGCCACGCAAGGAACAAAAGCAGAGTGCATTCTGGGAGAGTCCCTGAGGTGACTCCGCACCCTGCCAATCACTCCGGAGCAATCCAATGAGAGGCTCCTAGGGCAGGGTGTACTTTTAAAGATTAAAAAGCCTGATTCAGGTTCCACCTCCCGGTTCACTTCCCACCCCAGGGTCTCTTTTCTCCTTCGGGCCACCGTCCAGTCTCTGCTGGAAAGAACTTGAGCACATCTTCCCGTCGTCTTCAATTCACGTAGCTGGTTTTTTGTTTGTTTTGTGCCTGCTTTTGCTTTTTACCATTGATTGTGTGCTTGCAGTTCTCTGCTCAACCTACACAAGACCCTGGGCTCTGTCTCTGCTACGCGTCACACACAATATCAGGGTCACATGCAAGGGGGCCAAAAGGGGTTGGGAGGACAGGAAGGGGTTCGCACTGGGGTTAGAAGGGCGCAAGGACAGAAAGTGACTGATGATCTAGCTGATAGGGATAGTGCGGTTGACCATGAGACTCATGCTGTCCAGTTTATGTATTAGAAATAGCTGGGTGTGGTGGCTCGCGACAGCCATGGCAGCACTCAGGAGGCTGAGGCAACAAGACCGCTCTGAGTTTGAGTCCATCCTGGGCTACATAGTGAGACCCAGTCTCAGTAAAAAAAAAACAAGGAAGGAAGGAGGGGCCGGGGCATGGCTGAGCTGGCAGAACACTTGCCTAGCGTGCTAGGGGCCCAGTGTTTCATCTTCAGCAACACACACACACACACACACTCACTCACTCACTCACAGAGGGAAGGAGAGAAAACACTGCGGTTTGAGGAGGGGAAGATTTGGGTGGAGACAATGCATGGATGCGATCGTGGATGGGGTGGGGAGGGAGAAGCCTTCAAGCTGAAGTCAGGAACAGCAGGCCAAGATTCTGCACAGTTGTCTCCTTGGACGCTGAGGCTGTTGGGGCCCAGAAGCCAGGGTCCGCAGGCCGCAGTGGCACAGTGAGAGGGGACCAGGCAGCCTCCGCAGCACAGTTAACACAGGCGCCCAAAGCGGGGTCCACTTCCCCAGGTCAGGTCACAGACACTAGGCCCCCTCTCTCTTTGCCTTAGAGACCCTCATTCCAAGGGATCCCGCCCCGCGCCTTGGAGCAAGAAAGGCCGCAGAGGCCGGGCGGAATCCGAGCAGACAGGCCTCGCTGTCCCCGCGAGCTGGCTCACAGCCCAGCCGGGTCACATTCTACGCATGCGCGCTGCACATAGCCGCCCGGGGTCGCAAGACCCTAAGCCTGAAGATGCAGCTTTCCCTGGGGCCCTGGGACTTCCTTTCTAAAGGCTCTGTGTGCAGTCTTTTTTAGGCAGCCTTAGGGATTGGACCCTGCTAAGGGATTTGTACAGAGCCAATGGTTCAGCCTCAGTGCCCTGGCTTTGGCCAGGGCACAGCGCCTGCCTGGTAAGCGCTAGGTCCTGAATTTCATTCCTGGTACCAAAAAAAAAAAAAAAAAAAAAAAAGTCAATAACCTGCCCAGGCCAGGCTTGGATTTGCAGTCGTCCTCCCTCAGCCTCCTGGAGGCTGAGCTGACAGATGTGAACCACACCACCATTCTCAGCTCCACATGGAACTTGGCTTGCACACATTCGCTACGTCTTGCTCTTGCTAACCTGTTTTTTGCGGTAGGAGGGTTGACTGTGACTACCATACTCTTCACTCTTACAAAGTCGCTCAGAACAATGACCAGATGTGATAGCTGTGGTTTAAGGCCAGCCTGAGCTACATAGCCAGGCCCTATCTCAGAAGACCAAAATGAATAAACAAACAGACAGACAGACAGACAGAATGGGGCGGGTAGCTGGCAGCTGGAGGGCAAGTCTCCTCTGGACCTCTGGAAGAGATCTGAATGGACAAGGGCCTGGGCTGTGGGGCAACACGGCCCCTCGGCGACGCCTCTAGGGATCTTCCTGAAAGGAGAAGCGCAGCGTGTTGGGAGGTCATGGATCAAGAATTGTGATTTCTTTTAGCCAGGTGCAGTGGTGCACGCATTCCTGTAAGCCCAGGGTTACGGGGGCTGAGGCAGGAGAATGGCAAGGCTGAAGGCCTGGGCAACAGAGACAGACCCACCTCAAAAAAAGAAAGGAAGAGAGAGAGAGGCAGACAGACAGACAGGCAGGCAGGCAGAGAAAGGAAGCTGTATGTGGTGGCACACACTTGGAACCCCAGTCCTGAGGAGGCTGAGGCAGGAAGATCACAGTACTGCAGTTCCGAGGCCAGTCTAGGTTATATAGGGAGTTCAAGGTCAACCCGTTCAAAAGTGTGACTCTGTCTCAAAAAAAAAAAAAAAAAGAAAGAGGATTTTATTTTTTTGTTTTTTATTTTATTTTATTTTATTTATTTAGTGGTGCCTGGGATTGAACCCAGTTTATCCCACAGGCTGAGTGCAAGCTCTACTCCTAAGCTACCCCTTTGGTCCTAGATCCATCTTTCTTTTCTTTTCTTTTTTTTCTTTCCTTTCCTTTTCTTTTCTTTTCTTTCTTTTCTTTCTTTCTTTCTTTCTTTCTTTCTTTCTTTCTTTCTTTCTTTCTTTCTTTCTTTCTGCCTCAGCCTCCCAGGTGCTGGAACCACAGGTATGTGCCACCACATCTGGCTAAAAATGTTCTTTTCTTTTCTTTTCTTTTTTCTCTTTCTTTCTTTTTTCCCTTTTCCAAGACAGGATGATCTCCAATTCCTGGGCTGGAATCTCTTGCCTTGTCCCCTAGTGGCTAGGACCACAAGCGCTGCCCCTGTGCCCAGCTCTCAGGTCAAGAATTTGTGGAGGGCAGAAGCTGGGGCCGCGAGAAGTGAGCTCACACCCTAAGGAACTGACCTTTAGGTGACACCTGACTTTCCGGGTGTGGCCTCCTCCCAGCACAGAGTGACAGCCTCAGCCCATCAGAACCGGCCTCTTGTTGGGTGTTGGTTTGCTTGGTTGTTGCATTACAGGAGGTGGAACCCAGTGTCCTCACACTAAGGTAAATCCCAGCCCCCTTTCAATTTTTTTAAAAGTCTGAGACAGGGTCTCACTAAATTGCCCAGGCTTGGTTTAAATTTGGGATCTTGCCTCATCCTCTCAGATTGCTGGAATTACACGAGAGTGCCACTATGCCCAGCTAGGACTGATGGTCTTTAAAGGAATCCTAAATCAAGGGAGAAAAATACCTGACATTTCTGGGACTGTTTCATTTGTGAAATGAGTACAAGAATATTTACCTTGCAGAGCCCAGCATGGTGCCTGTGCTTGTAACCCCGGCTTTTAGGCCACTCTAGGCAATTTGGTGAGATTCTGCCTCAAAATGAGAAAATAAAACCAAGTGCTGTGATTTATGCCTGTAATCTCAGCACTCTGGAAGCCTACAACAGAAAGATTGAAAATTCAAGCCCTGGCTGGTCAGTTTATCAAGACCCGGCACCAGGTGTGGTGACACATGCCTGTAATCCCAGCACTTGGGATTACAAAGTAGGCGGCTGAGGCAGGAGGATCGCTGTGTATTCCAGACCAGCCTGAACTGTGAAATGAGACCCTGTTTTAAAAAACAAACAACAACAACAACAAAAAAATCAAGACCCTTTCTCAAAAACAATTTAAAAAGGGAGTTAAGGGGTAAGTTAGAACTCAGTTTGAAGGCCCTGGGTTCTAGTCCCAATACTGCAACACAAACAAACCCACAAACAAAGGGTTTCATTGGATGTCCTTAGTGGTAGAGAGCTTGCCCAACCTGCCTGAGGCCCTGGTTTCAATCTTCAGTGTTAGGGGTGCGGGGCCGTAGGTGATGCACCCCTGTAATCTCACTCAACACTTTAGGAGACTGAGGAAGGATGCAAAAGTTGGGGCCCAGTCTGGGCAATTTAGTGAGGCCCTGTCACTGTGTGTAGCCCAGTGTTAGGGCCTGGGGTCCACCCCCAGCACGGGTCATGGTGGTGAGCTGTTTAGCGACCCTGCCCAGTTGTTGCAGATTCTAGAAATAAAGTTCAAATAAGACACATCGCTACCTGTGGCTCCGTACCGCTGTAACTGCAGCACTCAGGAGGCTGAAGCAGAGAAATCCCAAGTTTACAGCCAATCTGGCCTGCCTAGAAAGACCCTGTCTCAAAAAAGAAAAAGACATTTAACTTGCGTGTCTGGGCTAGGATATATTTCAGTAAATAACGGCTGCTTTTTGTGTATTTACTTTAGGACTTTTACTAACCTTTATTTTTATTTTTTTATTAGTGCATGTTTGCTGTCCATGAAGTTTACATTCACCTTAGGGAGCAGGTGCATGTACGGAACACATCTTGATTCTTTTTTATTTTCCTTTCCCTCCCACCCACCTCCCTTGTGATTTTCAGCTCACCCAGAGAAAAAGATACATGAAATAATTTTCTTTTTGTTATAATTAAATCCCTTTGGGGAGGCCAAGGCACAGATGAGAGATGATTTGAGGGTCAGTACCCCAGACTTGAGAAACTTGAGTGTCCAGCCTAGGTCTTGTTCTGCTCCCCTCCCTCTTCAACTCATTTCCTTACAAATGTGCCTCTTAGCCAGGCATGGTGGCACATGCCGATAATCCCAGCACTCTGGGAGGCTGAGGCAGGAGGGTCACAAGTTTGAGCCCAGTCAGGGTAACTTAGCCATTTAACAAGACCCTGTCTCAAAAAGGTGGGGGGCAGCCAAAGGCCCCGAGTTCGATCTCCAGTACTAAAAAAAAAACCAACTTGGCTCTTGTAGGATTTAAGGGTTATATTTTTATTGTTTGGTACTGGGAATCAAACTCAAGACCTTGTACTTGCCAGGCAGGTACTTGTGTCACCGAGCTATATCCTCAGGCCATTTGTTTGTTTTTGAGATAGGGTCTCATTGTGTAGCCCAGTCTGGCCTTGAACTCTTGATGATTCGCCTGCCTCGGCCTCTGTAGTGCTGGGATCTCAAAAATGCAACACCACTCCCAGCAATTTTGGTAGTTTATTCATCTCAATCCAGGAAACTGAAAATAAAAAATCACTGTCAGCAAACAGAAACTCCTCAAACCCTAGAGCTCCCACCCCCCATCCAGACCCTCTGACCCATCAAACCCACCCACCCCCATCTCCCTCGGACAAAGCTGAATCTTGACTACAAGGCTGCCCATGGGTAACCGAAACTGGACATAAAGTCCTGGGCCACGCATCTCCATGGTGATGAGAGATGGCAGCTGGCCCAGAGAACAAAGATCTGTCTCAGCCTATGTCAGGCTCCGCCCTCCACCCCTCGTCCTGTCGCCCCTCCCCTCCCCTCCCCTTCCCTCCGCAACAAAGCGCAGTCCAGCTCCGCACCTGCACCTCCTCCCCCTTCTCTGCCCGCCCCTGGCTCGCCTATGTCTCCATTCTAGCTGCTCCAGTCTCTTTCTGCAAAGGGACCCTAGGTATGACAGTGACAATATGGAGTGTTAGGGGCTGGGGATGGCGCTCAGTGGTAGATCGCTGGCTTAGTGCGTGCCAGGCTCTGGTTCTAGCGCCAGCTCCACCAAACAAAAAGTCACTGAAGCGCATGGGTGTACAAACGCGCATGCGCACATTCTCGGCCTCGCAGTAGTCTCTGGACTGAGCCCCTTTTGCTTGTGTCTTTCTCCCTTCATCCCTTCAGCCAGCGTGAGCCAGAGCTGAGTTTCCTGCTCGCCTTTGGGAGGAGCCCAAGAGGATGCTGCCAAGTGGTGCAACCTTAACTTTGAATTCCTTCTCTTTTTTTTTGAGACAGGGTCTCACTATGCAGTTCAGGCTGGCCTTAAACTGATGACACTCTTCCTGTCTCAGCCTCCCAAGTGCTGAGATTACAGTATGTGAATTCCTTGCAATCTGTCTGTTCAGTCATGGAAGCATTTCATGCCTGGTGCTTATCTACAGACGATGAGTTGTGATGATCAACTAGTGCATATCTAGATTTCTGCTCCTTGTAGGCACCACTGGAGTCCATAGGTAGGAACTGATCTCCCAAACTCGTTCTCTCTCTGGGTCTTCAGTCTGAAACCAAGGGGCCACTTGTTCAATCCTGATGTCCCCAGCCCTGGCCTCTGCCAGCCGGGCAGTCGCCAGTACCCCCTGAGCAGCCTCCCTCCTCAGCCCAGACACCAGCCCACCACAGCCAGCCTGAGCAGGACCAGGCTGGGAATATCTCCAGCCCCCCAGCAGGGCTCTGTCAGTTTCAAGCCCTTCTGAGGTGAGGAAAGGCTCCGGGTGGGGCTGCCAAAGTCAACAGTGCCCGTCTCCATGGGCAGGGACTGTTTAGCACCTGCAGGCTTGGTTTCCAGCCTGTGAGCCTGGGGCCTTGGCCTCTTTGGGGTCAGACGGAATCCTTCTCCCTCATTCTCCAGGCCCAGGACTCCCCCAACAGTGTCCACCCCACATCCTGATCACTATTCAGTGGGGCCACAGACTCCCCACCCTGCCTGAGAGCAGCTCACTTCATACCCCGACTGAAGCACACAAAAACCACCACCCACCTGCCCTGGCCACGGCACATGGCTCCATTTACAGGCCCAACTCTAGCACGACTAGCATCTCCGTGGACGGCTGCCCAGGTACAAGACTTGAGTGTTCATCTCAGGAATGTTCCGAGGCCCATCAGCCTTTCCCAGGTGGCTCCCTGGCCCCCTAGCTCCCCCCTCCCCTCACCCCACAGCATTTGGGAAGGAATCCCTGGCTGTTTGCTCTGATTCCGGGCTGTTACACCATGATCCTCACCCAAGCCTAATCAAACCACTGGCCACAGGAAGGCCTATTTTATCCATTCATTTCATCTCAGAGTGTGGTACGTGTGTCACTGGGATTGAGCTTTCACACTGAGCTATGCGACCAACCACCTTTTTTAGTTTAAGATGCTCTTGCTAAGTCACTAAATTGCCCAGGCTGGTCTTGAAACTATGATCTTTCTGTCTCAGCCTGTCAGGCATGCACCACCCAACCTGGCAAAGACCCAACATTTCATTTGTTGTTGTTTTGGTCTTCTGAGATGGAGTCTTGATATGTACCCCCAAGCTGGTTTTGAACTCTCTGTGTACCCCAGGCTAGTCTTGAACTCCTGGTGATCCTCCTGCCTCACCACTCCCTCCTCCTGGGATTACAGGTGTATGTCACCACACTAGGCTGAAAGGCCTATTTTGAACCAAACTTCCAATTCTCATCCTGAGGAGCTAGCATCTTCCTCATCAAGCTGAGAAATAAACTTGAGTTTTGCACTGCCAAGAAGAGATGGTACTGACAATGTTTGTGTAGTAGGCATTTAATATATCCTGCTTCCCTTAAAGTGCGCCATTCCATCTGGGCAAAGTGGCTGGGGCCCAAAATCCCAGCACTCCGGAGGCTGAGGCAGGAGGATCACTGTGGAGTTCAAAGCCAGCCTAGGCTAGATAGTAAGACCCTGTCTCAAAAAGTAAACAATAAATAGTCATTCAGTCTCCATAGGTGAGACTCAAGCCTGGCCCTGGGTCCCCTGAATTGCTCAGGGTCCCTGCCTTGACTGCCTCTGACGGGGAGGCCAGTGTGGGGCTGGTCCCAGGCTCCTCACGAAGACAGATGCCCTGGTAGGGAGCCCAGGGTTGAATTTAACTAACAAATACGCAGTGGGTGTAGCTGGGGCTGGGTTCAAGCCCCGCCAGTGCAGGCGCCTCTGCCTCACTCCACAAGGGAGCGACGCTTCACCCCCCACAACAGCCTGCTTTGCTTTGCAAATCTGAGGTGCTGATTGGCCAGGCCCTGGGACAGCAGGTGCAGGACGGGGCAGCTCCCAGCTGGGCGGACATCACTGCATTCACAGCTGTCTCTTCCTCTGGATCCTTCTTCATTCCTGCTCCTCGGTTTTTAAGCTCCAGCTCTCACTCTGAGCTCCAAATTCTTCTCTCTGCCCGGATACCTATTTGCTCAGCAGCTGGCAAAGAACAACTCTGCCTGCAATGATGGGGGAACAGGGTACCCCAACACTGGCCTTAACAGGGATAAAGACTGCGTGTTGAGATCAAGGCTGAGCAATTTCGAAGGGCGCCCCCTCCCCTTCTCCGAGCTGGGTGTGGTCATGGCGGGAAACAGCCACTCCAGCGCCCTTTGCCCTGCGCAGCAGTCCGGGTGGCAGCCGCGCAGCTGCCCTGCCCAGCGTGGCCCCGCCCCAGTGGGCGGGGCGTCCTCCTCTCCCCCGGAGCGGCTCCTGGGGCGCGGGTCCCAGGGTTACACAAAGAGTCCTTTGTCTGGGCTGGAAACAATCGTTCTCCCCTTTATGGAAACATGGGCTGTGTCTCTAATCAAGCTTTCAGAAGCTGGATCAAAGGGCACTGCAGCTCGGGGTGCTGGGGATTAGGGAGCTGTCCTCGGAGACACTGACAAGCTGTCATCAGCCCCTAATCCTCGGCTGTCCCGAGCCCACTTCGAGCCAGCGAGCACCCTTTCTTCCCTGGGCTGGGTTTGGGAGAACCATGGGGTGTGAAGGGACCTGGGGGAGACGACTGGAGAGGACAGGGTGGGTCTCCCCCCTTTCTGGCACTCAGGGCTCAGGTTACAGCCCCTGCCAGCGAGGCACTGGGTGTGGACGTGCAGAGAGGCACTATCTGGGGAGAAAGGGTGGTGCCCGGTTTGGCCCAAGGCCACCCCCAACTTCCAGATCCTCAATTCTGGGGCGGGGGAGACAATCCTCCCGACTTATGGGGGCGGAGGGCTGCCCCCATTTCCTTGAGCACGAGGCCAGAGTCTGCCCAGACCAGGGATCTGGGTTCCCGTGCTGCCTGCAGCTCCCCCATCAGCCTGTGGCACCCGCCCCCTCCTCCCTCCCTGTTTCCCCACCACACACCTGATGGCCTCTGCCACCTTCCCCTGTGGGAGCAGCTAGGTGGCCTCATCCAGCTGCCGTCCCTTCTCTATGATACCTCCAAGTCCAGGCCTGGAGGCTGAGGGAGTTTTTCAGAACCCGACAAAAACAAGTCCTAAATCACCCTCAGAGATTAAGACCAGTCTCTTTCTGGAATTTGGAGCGTCCTCAGGCCTAGGCTACAATTGAGGCACAAAAAGTCCCACGGTCAGACCTGGGAGAAGCCTGAAGGTGTGTGACCCCACTTCTCCAGTCACCTTTCATCGTTCTGGAGAGACCCACAGATCCCATGGATATTTCGAAGTAATTTGCAAGGCACTGATCTAGCTCCACGCGGATCACTTTACAGATAGGGATTGTTTCACAGTGGGGTTTAGTGGGACACTGAGGCTAGAAGTAACTCTTGGGGCTACAAACAGTGGATCCCTGCTCCTTCCTATAGGGTGTGTTGCTCTGGGTACCCACAGGGGTTTATGACCTTTTGAGAGGATCAGGCTTAGTTCAAGCGACTGGCAGACCCAGTTGTCTGTCCCTGAGGAAGCTCAGCTGAGGCTGATGGGCTGATAAGAGCTGACTGACAGGACCAGGAAATGAATCAATGCAAACCTTGTCCCACGCAGGCCTGGAGATAACATCAACCCCGGGCCCACCACACATGCGGAGTCCTGGTGAGGCTGTGTGCAGACTGTCAGGGGCTGAGTCCAGCCTGGGCTTGGGTGCGGCCTGCGGGCCTGACCCCGAGAAATGCAATGAACTCCTCAGGTGATGGGACCCCGATCCGGCCTGCCCTCTTCCCCTGCACAAAGTGAGGCCACAGCCCTGCACAGGCCTGTGCTCCCTCCCCTGCAGACTGTTGTCCTTCCCTCCGCAGACAGACCCACAGGACCTGCCGGTCTCAGCCTCCAGCAGCAGGTCCCCGAGTGTCTTCTTCCAGACCTCCCGGGCTCAGGTCACCAAAACACTCAGCACTCCTGGGATGACCCCAAATCAAAGCCAACCACGCCCCCACTTACACCCCAGCTCTGCCTCGGCTTTTTATTTATATCAGCACCTGACACAATTATCTGTGCCCATATTTTTAATTATGTTGAACTGTCAGTCTCCCCAAGTAAACTATTAGTCCTATAAGGACATTCTTCTGGTTTGCTTTGGGGGGTGGCTGTGAGTGGGGAACCCAAAGAGTGCCACATCTCCAGCCCTATTTTTAATGTTTTTTTAAAATTCTGAAACAAGGTTTTGCTAAATTGCCTAAGCTAACCTCGAACTTTCGATCTTCCTGCTTCGTCCTCCCCACTAGCTACCACCAGATGATGAAATTTTTGTTTTATTCACAGCTGTTTCTCCAGTGCCTAAAACAGCACATGGTAGAAGCTCAAGAATTATTTTAAATGGTCATGGTGGCACACACTGTAACCCCCGAATCTAGGAGGCTGAGGCGACAGGATCATACACTCGAGCCTAACCCAGGCAACTCTACAATTTAGCAAAACCTTGTCTCAAAATAAGAAGTATTTTAAAAATATAGAATATAATTTCGTGCAAAGGTCCTGGGTTCTATCCCCAGTACTACTTCCCTCCGAAAAAGAAAGATAAGGAAAGAAAAAGAAATCTATTAATAACTTTTTAAAAAATTTTTTGAGACAGGGTCTTGCTATGTAGCCCAGGCTTTCTGGCTCAGACTTGCAGCAATTCTCCTGCCTCAGCCTGGCCCCCATCATTTTCTACTACTCTTTTCTGTACCCAGCTTTTATTCGTCCCCAAACAGCCCCCTCACTTGTATCCCAGGGCCTTCGAACTTGCTCTGTGCTCCCCAGAAAGTTCTGCTTTGGCTCATTCTTATCTATCAAACCTTCTTAGCAAGACCATCCTGAGCTCTCTAAAGCCATACTTCTGATTCTGCCCAACAATCCTCCACTCTTACCGTTCACATCTCTTTCACAGCCCTCACCTCTCTGCACAATTAGTGGCTTATTGTTACCCTGGCCACCCAGATCATGAGCTCTGGGAGGGCAGAACAGTGCCAGCTGGCTTCCCCATGGTCTTGCTGGTGTCCAGACTGTGCCTGGCACCAAGGGAGCCCTCACACAGTATTTGTTAAATAAATAAATGCAGGAGTGAATGTACCTGGGAAGCCAAGTGGGTAGCCAAGAAGTGGGGTTGGCTGCTGGGCGTGGTGGCCTACTCCTATATCCTAGCATGCAGGAGGCTGAGGCAGGAGGATCACTGCCAATTGGAGGCCAGCCTGGGCTATGTAGTGAGTTCAAGGCAAGGTTGGATTACACAGTGAGACCCTGTCTCAAAGCTGCAAAATAAAACCAAAACATAAAAAGCAAAAACAAGCAAGGTTGGTAAGACAGGACAGGCGCAGAGCCCTGCAGGCCAGGACACGGACTTCAGGAGAGATGCACAGACTGTGCTAAAAGACCAGGTTCAGGGAGGCCCCAGACCATGCCCTTCCCCCAGTGCAGCCCCCTCTCTCACCCTCACCGACTCTCTCTGAAGCCATTATCTCTCTGGACTTCAAACAGCAGCCTGTAATCTTGGGCCCAGCCCAGGTGGTTATCGGGTTCCAGAGTAACAGCTCCCGGGCTGCTAAGAGCCCTGTGCCTGCTGTCCCGCCTGGCACGGGGGAGGCCTTTGTGCTCCCCACATAAACACACACTCCAGGGCTTTCATCTGTCACAGCCTCAGGAGGGCCAGAGACACTCTGATCCCCACAAAGCCACCTTGGGAAGAGATAGAGCTAAAACTAAGGCCCAGGTCCAGCACTGTCATGCACCTGTCAAGGCATAGGCACCAGGTTCCTCTTAGCTCCTGAGCCATGGGTTCAAGTCCAAGCCCCAGATGTAGGCCTGCCCTGAGGATGGCCCAGGCTGAGCACCAGGCCACACAGGAGCCCTCCCAGGGTTGGAGGCCAGCCAAAACTAGTGAGTGTAAGGCTAGTCTAAACGAATAAGTGAGACCCTGTCTCAAAAAAACCAACCAAACAAACAAACAAATAAAAAAACAACCAGATACTCAAATACTTTGGTTATAGTAGAAGTACAAAAAAGAGGTACAAAATGAAGAGAACTTTTTTTTTGTTTTGTTTTTTTGAGACAGGGTCTCACTATGCAATTCAGGCTGGCCTTGAGCTCACTTTGTAGCCTAGGCTAATCTCAGACTTGCAATGATCCTCCTGCCTCAGCCTCCCAAGTGCTAGGTTTACAGGTGTATACCATCACACCCAGCTAAAATAACATTTCCTTAAACTTGTAAAATGGAAGAATGAAAAAAGAAAAAGAAGGCTCCAAGTTGGCACAGTGGCACATGCCTGTAATCCTAGCTCTTGGGAAGCTGAGGCAGGGGGATCCTGTGAATTTGAGGCCAAACTGGGCTACATAGGGAGTTCAAGGCCAGCCTGGACTACTTGGCGAGACTTTGTCTAAAAAAAGAAGAAGAAGGACCCAGATATGCAGTGGCACATACTGTAATGCCAGGGAGTGAAGATAAGAAGATCACAACTTCAAAACCAGCCTGGGCTACATAGCAAGACCCTGTCTCAAAAAGGGGGGTAAGCCAGGCATGGTGGCACATACCTGTAATTCCAACACTGGGTGGGCTGAGGCAAGAGGATTGGTGTGAGTTCAAGGCCAGTCTGAGTTACCTTGTAAGTTTAAGGCCAGCCTAGACAAGATCCTGTCTCAAGAAACCGAACTAAAAAACAAAAAATTCAGAAAGGCGGGCAGGAGCCAGTGTTTACCTTTCATCACACACGCACGCGTGCACGTACACGTACATGCACAGAGAAGATGAAAGAAGGGCTGGCCAGGGAAGTGATGGAACTGGGAAGGACCTGGGGCTGCCTGTGTGCATGGGTGTGGCAGGGCCAACTGCCAAGGTCCAGCCACCTGTGGGGGTCTTGAGGGGCCCATAAGGAGGCCACTGCTGAGGCCTCCCTTGGCTGTGGGTTCTGGGGTCCCTGAGAGGCTGCTGCTTCCCTCCAGGCAGGTGGGGTCCTTGGAAGCAAAGAATGTTCCTGTCAGGAACCCCAGGGGCCACCTTGCAAACTTACAGATGCTATCAATGTCATCCCCGAACATTGCTTAAATTGAGATGGCAAAATCCAGCTCACAGAACTGTAGTGATTCAATTCTGTCCTGCAGGACAATAGGCTAAAACCAGTACTGGCCCAGCACACAGGGAGGCCAGGCCCTGGGCCCTGGGAACAGTGACCACAACCCGCAGTCGCCAGCTCTTAGAATAGGAGGTACACGGTTCCAAGTAATTTGACTTGGGTTTGATGCTTACAACAGCTAGAAGTACCCATTGCAGAGGTGCCTGCCCACTCCTCTGGAGGTGGGTAATCAAAGCGTAACGCATGTGAGCCGTGGCACTGATTAAATGGGCACTGAGTTTGTGTCTCTGTAACTAAACCATGTTGGTCTTAGTAAGAGAGACTACGCTTCTTCCTGCCTTCTTCCTTCCTTTTTTTTTTCCCCCAGAGAGGCAGTCTCACTATGCCCCAGGCTGCTCTGAACTCTTGGGCTCAACTACTGGGCCACCCTGTCTCTTCCTTCCCTTCTATGCCATGCACACTGACTACAGCCCGTGCCTCAGCCCCAGCTGGAGCCGCTTCCTCAGAGCAACCCCCATTACCCAGCCCTCTCCCCGCCACTCTGGTGGCTTATCTCCAGATGCTCCCAAAGCCCCAAGAGACCCTAGGTGGGGCCACTGGACCTTGGGGGTTTATCGCTGAGGCACTGAGAGGCAGGCCGTGGACAGGGGCAGCTCCCTCCCCCCGCCCTCCCTGAGCCCTCTGCTTCCTGTTCCCCATACAATGAGCACCTCGCCTCTGCCGTGCCCCTCTGCGTGTCATTCTGCCTTACTGACCACACAAGGACTGAAACTTATGAAATGTGAGCCAGCCAGGTGTGGTGGCACAAGCCTGTCTTCCCAGCACTTGAGAGGTTGAGACAAGAGATCACTGTTCAAAACCAGTCTGGGCTACAGAGTTCAAGGCCAGCCTGAACTGCATAGTGAGATTCTCTCTGTCTCAAAAATATAAATTTAAAAAAATGAGCCCAAATAAACCCCTCCTCCTTTAAACTGCAGGTGTCTGGTATTCTACCCCAACAAGAACATAACCAGGACACCACCCACTGGGACAGCCTGGTCATTCCCGATGCCTCAGACAGCTGCAGAGATCCACCCAGCATGCTTCAGGGCAGGTTATCTAAATGAGAGGAATGGAGACCTGATGTGCTTTAAATCAAAATAAGTAACAAGGACATGGTGGCACCTGCCTGTACCTGCCTGCAGTCCCAGCACTCTGGGAGGCTGAGGCAGCGGCTGGAAATTTTGAGCCCAGCTGGACAATTTAGTCACTCAGTGAGATCTTTAAAACAAAAAGGACTGACAATGCAGCCCAGTGAGAAAGGCCAGTGTTCAAGCCCCAGTGCTACAAAAATAAATAAATGTTTATTAAAAGCCCAGCCTCTCAGATGAGCGTCTGCTAGCTCCCGGGCAGCTCGAGGACCAGCTGCTGGGGGACCACACCTCTACCAGCAAGTCGCAGGTGGGGCTCTGCTGAAGCAGACACTGAGTCAGAATCTGGGGTGCAAGACGTTCCTCATGACTGGAAGGGAAGGAAGTAGGATTTCCCAGAGGGACTGGCTCACCTGCCGTGCAGACCCCCAGGAGCCTCGGCCAGCGGGCAGGGAACCTGGAAATGAGTGACCCTGGCGGTCCTCTGTCCTCTGTGTGTCGCCTGTATGGGGAACCGTGGGAACCATAGGAGCGGTCTGGGGACAGACCACAGTCCTTAGCGCTGCTGCTGAGCTCAGGTGGGGGCCAGGTGCTCAAGCCTGCACTGCGACAGCCATTCTAGGGTCCCTGGGCCCAGCCGCACCTGAGCTGGCCACCGATGCTTCCCGGGTGCAGTGACCCCAGGGGCTGAGTTTCTGCACCCCTTGAAGACTGGGGTTGTGAGCTTACCCATCACTGCCCCAGGCAGTGGAACACAGGGGCACTTTCTGGGGGCCCACATGGATTTCCGTCCCTCCTCCTAGTGACAGCAGCCCAGCCCGGCCCGATGAGCAGGGTCAGTCACTGCTGCAAGCCGGTGACTCTTCCTCCTGCCGGCTGCCCCTGACTCCAGGAAGGCACAGTCCTGGGCATGGCCATGGCTGTGAGTCAGTCGGGCTCTGGCCAGTGTCCTCCCAATCTGCAGAGCTGGGGCCGTGAGCTGAGCTCCAGAACCAGGGCAGGGACTGTGATTTTCTATTGCAAACGCTGTTCTCTTCCTTCTAGGTCTCCTTGGTTTCTTCTGGAAACACAAGTTTCCCTGATGTGCATGTATGGCCCCTACAGACATCATGTTCTATTGTCTTCTATAAAAGGTGATCAAAATATGTGAATATTTAAATTTAAAAAACGTATTACAGTGCAATACACATAGCCATCAATCCCGTTTAAACTCTCTCTCACTTCCAATACACTTACCTCATCATTTTTGCTCTTCTCTTCTCTTCTCTTCTCTTCTCTTCTCTTCTCTTCTCTTCTCTTCTTCTCTTCTCTTCTCTTCTCTTCTCCTCTCTCTCTCTCTCTCTCTCTCTCTCTCTCTCTCCTTTTTCTTTCTTTTTGTTTTTTTGAGACAAGGTTTCACTATGCAGTTTAGCCTGACCTTGAGCTCACTTTGTAGCCCAAATTTGCCTCAAACTCACAGAAATCCCCCTGCCTCAGCCTCCTGAGTGCGGGGATTACAGGTGTGCTCCACTACACCCAGTTTCATGCCCCTCCACACCCAGGAACTTTCTGAAGCAGTTCTTCTTTCATGACCTGTTTACAAGGTGTGGTAAAAAAATACAGTGAATAGTTGGACGTGGTGGCACATGCCTATGATCCCAGTACTCAGGGGGCTGAGGCAGGAGGATTGCTGTGAGTTCGATGCCAACTCTGGCAACAAAGTGAGTTCAAGTCTAACCTGAACTGCATAGTGAAACTCTATCTCAAAAAAACAAAACAGGGCCAGGGATTTAGCCCAGCAAAGTAAGCACAAGGTCATGAGTTTGATCCTCACACCAAAAAAACCACAAAAAACAAAAAACACAGCCAGTGCCACTGCGGAGTGCCATCCTACGGAAAGGCAGACTCACCAAAACATGACAGCCTGTTCTCACCCGCCTTATTCCCAGCTCTGGCATCATGCAACTTCTGGCTCCTTCCCGAAGTCAAAATCACCATGAAAAGTAAATATTTTGAATAGACTCAGGCTATCAAGGCAACTATAAGAGTCTCAGTGTCTCAGGAATAAAATAAACTAATAGTGAGTTGCTTGGCATGTGGTATTCCAGGACTCTTGGGGTTATATTTTCCTTTTTTTGTAATGAAAACCTAAGGTTTTTATAAAATAGGTTTCTTATCCCCCAAAAATGGTTCTGTCATTTCTTTCTTTCTTTTTTTTTTTGTACTGGGGATCGAACTCACAACCTTGCACTTGCCAGGCAGGCACTTATGCCACTGAGCTAAATCCCAGCCCACTCTCCCTTTTTTTAAAGTACTGAGGATTGAATCCAAGTCCTTACCACTGAGCTCTTCCCTAGCTTTTTCTAGAATTTGTTTTGAGACAAGATCTCTCCATACATCACTAAGTTGCCCAGGGTAAGCTTGAACTTGTGATCTTGGTCTTGGTGTGAATGATTTGTCCAAAAAAAGGATAGTATCACAATGGAGTACTACTCAGCCATAAATAAGGATAAACTGGAGCCTTTTACAGGTAAATGGATGCAATTTGAGACCACACTTATTAGTGAAATAAGTCATACACACGTGTGTAAACATCATATTGTCTCATTAGTGTGAGAAGCTGAAACAACATGCATATGCACATGTATATGTATATTTAAAAGATAGTTAAGATAGTTATACTACTGATTTCTCTGAGTTCACTGAAGAGAAAGACTTGTGCTGGTATTGTTCAGACGATTGAGTGCAGATGTCTTGTGCTCTGGGTGAATGATTTGGGGATGACAATGTGCAGTGTATGTACCTTTGTTGCCCCCGACTGATGTGTTTTGAAATTTTTAGTTTTTTCCTACTTGTTTTCTTTTTCTCCTTGAAATAAAGTGGATTTTGGGGGGAAAGGGTGGGGGACAGCATAAGATGGAAGACTTTTTTTTTTTTTTGGTACCGGGGATCGAACTCATGACCTCGTGCTTACCAGGCAGGTTCTTAAGCCACTGAGCTAAATCCCCGGCCCAAGACCTTTCACTCAGGGGATGAAGGGCAACATTCTTCCAAAGCCAACCTTCATGAGCCGGCCTGAACACAACAGAGAGTAAGGGATCCCCTCCAAATTGCCGTAACATAGCCTTGGTTTTCTTTTTCTCTTTTCTTTTTTTGATGCTGGGGATCAAATCCAGAGCCTCACGCATGCTAAGCAAGTGCTCTACCACTAAGCTATATCCTCAACCCTTTTTATTTTCATTGTTTAATTTTTATTCGATTGGTACATTTTAGAGATACATAGTGATCACACTCATCATGGGGAATTTGTACTGTACATAACACATCTTGCTTCTTTTTTCCCATTCCTCTCCCCTCACTTTAACCTCTTTTCCTCTCCTTATTTGCAAATCTTTGTTTCCCTGGGGTATGGTTGCGCATACTTGTAATCCCAGCACTCTGGAAGCTGAGACAGGATTTCTGAGTCCAGCCTGCACTGCATAGTGAGATCTTGTCTCAAAAAAAAAAAAAGGCTTTGTTTTCATTTTTCCTTTTGTTTGTTTGTTTGTTTGTTTGTTTGTTTTTGAGACAAGCTTTCACTATGTAACCCAGTCTTCCCTCCAACTCACAGCCATCCTCCTGCCTCAGCCTCCTGAGTGCTGGGATTTACAGTATGCACCATCGCACCTGAGCCATTTTTTCCTTCTATTTTTTATTTTTTACTTATTTACTTATTTATTTTGTCTTTTTGAGACATGGTCTCACTATGCAGTTCAGGCAAACCTTGGGCTCACTTTGTAGCCCAGGCTGGTCTTGAACTCAACAATCCTCCTGCCTCAGCCTCCCAAGTGCTGGGATTACAGGTGTGTGCCACCATGCTCGGCTTTTAGTTTTTAAATTTACTTTTATTTTTATTATTTTTATTTTTTGGGGGGGAGGTACTAGGAATGAAACTCAGGAACTGAGCCACTGAGCTATATCTCTGGTCCCTTAATTAATTAATTAATTTTTTTTAAAACTTGAAACAGGGCCTTGCTAAATTGAACAGGCTGGTGATCCTCCTGTCTCCCAAGTAACTGGCTGGAATCACAGATGTGTACCACTAGGCACGTCGATAATTATTTTTTCAAACAATTGTACTGAGATATAATTCACATCAACATAATCCAACTGTTTAAAGTATACAGTTTAGTATATTCACAGACTTATACAACCATTGCTACAATCTATTTTAAGACATTTTATCACCCCACAATGTAACCTCATGCAAATTTAACAGTCACCCCAAACCTCGACCTCCCCAACCTACCCCTGGCCCTAGGTAATCACTAATGTACCTGTGTCTCTTTTTTTGTGTGTGTGGTATCAGGATCGAACTCACAACCTTGCACTTACCAGGCAGGTACTTATGCCACTGAGCTAAATCCCCAGCCCAATATCTGTGTCTCTTGACTATTCTGGATAGTTCATATAAATGGGGTCATACACTCTATGGCCCTTTACATTTTATCATTATTATTGCTACTATTTTTTTTTACAACAACAACTACTAGTAGTAGTATTATTACAATTTACACTGCTGTGGGTCACACCCAGGGCTTCACTCATGTTAGGCAGTTGAGCTCCATTCCTAGCCGATACTGCTTTGAGGTTTTTTTGGGTTTTGTTTCTTTGTTTTTGAAATAGGGTCTTGCTATGTAGGCCAGGCTGGCCTTGAATTTGCGGCCATCCTGCTGCCTCAGTGTCCTGAGTGCTGAGATTGCAGGAGTACACCACCGTGCCCAGCTACCTTTCTATTATAGTGACCCTAGTAAGTGTAGTTTTATTTCATCGTAGTTTTAATTTCCCTTTCCTTAATGGCTAATGATATTAGCCTCTCCTTATGTGTTCATGGGTAGCCTCAATAATTTTAGCCTGGTGCTAGGCATGGTGGCACACACTTGTAATGCTAGTATTTTGGAGGCTAAGGCAGAAAGCTCACAAATTCAAGTCCAGTCTGGACAGCTAAGCAACTTAGAGAGACCCTAATTCAATAGGAAAACTAGAAAAAGGGCTGGGGATATAGATCAGTGCAAAGGGCCTGGGGGCAGTCCTCAGTACCATAGATACAGGAAAACAATAACAAAATTTATCATCCTAGCATTAGAGCAATCAGCTCAGGGCTGAGCATGCAGCTCCACGGTAGATCATCTACCTGCTTATTTGAAGCCCCAAGGTGGTTACCCAGTACCAGAAGAAAATCTTAAGAAAGAAAGAAAGAAAGAAAGAAAGAAAGGTTTTCACACTTGCTTGAACCTTACAACTCTTTTTCCAGATGCAAGTTTCCTGAAAGTCTAATTACAAAACAAAACAACAAAAACAAAGAAACCCAGAGGTAAGAGCAGGATGAGAAGCCACCAGTGTCTGCCTGGGACCTGCAGAGCTAAACTCTGGACCGCCCAGATCTTTGTAAAGAGCTGAGATTGGGTTGCGGACAAGATAAACTGACAGACAGGGCTTTGGTTATCAGCTAAATGGGCAGCATCAATGACCATGTTTTCCTAATCAATCACAGATCTACAGGATCTGATGACAAAACATTTGCTCCACATTTGCTCTGAAAAATTTTGTCTTTATCAACAAATGAAGAAAGCGATACATATGCCAGGTTTTCTAGGCTCCAGGGATGAAAGCAAAACAGACAAGGAGGCCAAGGCCACCACTGACACCGGAAAGCATCATGGGAATGAGGGCCAGGCAGCAGGAGCTACAATTTGGGTCTGGGGGCTCTTTTACACTAGTGACCCTCGTAAGTGTAGTACTAGATCAGAGGTCAGGGATCCTCTGAAGAGGTGACATTCAAACTAAGAGCAGAGAGCCAGCCACAGCGGTGTGTGTCTGTGATCCCAGCACTAGGGAGGCTGAGGCAGGAAGATTGGTGTGAGTTTGAGACCAGCCTGGGCTACATAGTGAGACCCTGTTTCAAAAACAAAAACAAAAAACAAACCAAGAAAGATAGAATTCAAGAAAATTTCCTAAATCTGATCTGTGTATCCTTGATTTCCAAGTTGAAAGGGCACATAAAGCGCTCAGGACAGTGTTTGAAAGTAGAAATAGGGCCAGGGATTTAGCTCAGTGGCTTAAGCGCCTGCCTGGCAAGCGCGAGGTCATGAGTTCGATCCCCGGTACCAAAAAAAAAAAAAAGAAAGAAAGAAAGAAAGTAGAAATATACTCAGGTACAGCATCATTAATTTTCAGGACGCTAAGAGTAAAGACGTTCTGCAGGCCGACAGAAAAAGAGAACGAGACCAAACCCCGGTGATCAAAGTCAGAATGGCTTCAGTCCTCCGTTTACTGGAGCACATCTTGCAGTAGCTTTCTGAGAAAGGCTGTGGGCAGGTTAACTTTTCTGAGAGTCCTAGTGATGAGCACGTGCATAGCATGCTGAACACTGCCTGACCAGCTGCAGGAGAGAGGGAAGGGGATTCCTTGTGGCAAGGCAGTGGTGACAGAGGACTAAGGTCAACTACAGTGTGACGGATCCTGCGCCGCCTCACTTTGAGCACTTCAGGTTTTCCCGGTGACCCCAAACCTCGGCAAGAATCCACAAGCCACCAACTACAAGGGTCAGGTCTGCAGTGGGTCCCAAACACTGGGTTCAGCTGTCAGATTTGTTGTTTAGCAGTGGGGGATGAACCCAGGGTCTTCACACAGGTGCGTCCCCCATCTTTTTTTATCATTTTTTTGATGAGACGTCTGCCTAAATTGCTAAATCGCCCAGGCTGGGCTTGGACTTCCAACTTTCTATCTCAGCTTCCCGGAGTGCCAGGAACACAGGTGTGTGACATGAGATGAGGCACCATTTTAAATATTTTTAAAATTTATTTTACTGTACAGGGTGCTCTTTCTCCTCCTCAGAGGGCTTCCCAGAGTCCTTTGGAAGATCCCCAGGCAGGAAGCTTTCAAATACCAGGTCTTTCTTTTCGGTCCTCACATCTCTTTCTGCAGCAAGACCTAATTATTCTTCCTTCAACTCCCAGCAGCTTCACTCATTCGCTTGCTCACTCATTCATTCATCTGGAGTTTATTCTTTAAATTTTTTGCAGTTGATGTCAATGGAGCAACCACTGTGCTTCAGGCTCTGAAATTTGATGATGAGAAATAAAGACACAAACCTCTCTTGCAGCACTTTTCTCAAACTTTTACTTTCAACGAAGATTCTCGGAGTGCTGCCGAAGTGCCAGGCATGCTACTGGGTGGCCTGTGCACAGCAGAGCCCACGACAGAGTCTCTTATGACTTTCGGTCAAGGACACAGGTACATGAGTCACAAGCAGACAAAGAGGCCAAGGCTCTGGCTCTCAGCTCCTCAGAAACAGATTCTGTGTCCATTCAGCTCTGCCTTACACACACCTGCGTGTGCTGCAGGTGTTTACTGCATTAACGCGAACTTGTTGCCTTCGTCCCTGTGATCTTTGGGGGGGGGGGACTGGGGCAGACCAGAAACCTGGGGCCCTGGGTATCCTCTGTCCCCTTCGAAAGATGTGGCTCCTCCTGTGCCCTCCTTCCTGTGCCTCCTGCCCCTCCTCGAGGAATGAACCCCTGGCCCTGGGGTAGACCTTGTCTCTCCAGAGGAAAAACTGTGGGGAAGAAACGAGAAAAGGCAGTTTCTCTAGCTCCTCACCCACCTTCCTTTCCCCAGGACAGGTTTCCAGGGAGGCTCACAGCATCCCCACCCCCCAGGCTATCCCCACTAATCACCTCCATCTGTGCCCACAGGGAGCCTGTTTCCTGGGGTAACCCTGACCAGCCCAGAGTCTGGTTGCCTGGCCAGCAGCCCCACCCTGTATGGCGCTCTGGCCGTGATGACAACCAGGTGAACGCTCTGCTGGGTTCGTGACTCGAGTCTGTTTGCAGAGAGCTGGCACCTTGAACAGCCACAGAGCTGACGTTGGGCTCCATTCTCTGGCCCTGGGCCCAGGCGACCACACCCGCTCACAGAGAAGCAAGGCCAGCTCAGGTTACACCACGCACCCCTGGTGACAAAGGAGGCCCGGGCCTGGGCAGGGAGGGCCTCACCCCACCTCCCAGGTGGCTCCGACGCCCGAGGAACATGGCCATGGCGGGCAGTGAGGGCGTGCAGCAGCCTTGGTTGCCACAGATACCAGAGTCCGGGGGCAGCCCCGATCCCCTCCCCTGGCATCTCTGGTAGTGCCTCACCTGGCCATTTGGGCTTGTCTGTGCTTGTCCTGCGACCAAAGTCCAGCCTCTGTGCCAGTGTGCACCCTTGCCCGCAATGACCCCAGCAGCCGTGGAAGAAGTATTCCTGATGATATAGCAATAGCAAGGGTCACCTACTACCCACCAGTGTGACATTTCTACCACCTGTGCCACCTGTGACACCAGGCAAACACCGCCTGAAGCCCTGAGAGACAAGCCTTTTGGCCAATCAGTGTTGTGCTTTGGACGAGACACCTGCCTAGAGCCAGCCAGGTGAAATGAGACAAAACTGGTATCAGCCACAAAGCACCACAAGACCTGCTGCTCACCCCAGATCCACCACCATTGCGTAGAATCTAGCGCCCTACGTGGTGGCACACACCTGTGATCCCAGTACTCTGGAGGCTGAGGCAAGAGGATCACTGAGTCTGAGACTAGCCTGGGCACTAAGTGAGCTAAGTGAGCCCAAGGCCAGTGAAACCCCGTCTCAAAAGAGAGAGAGAGAGAGAGAGAGAGAGAGAGAGAAAGAAAAACAAAGACAGAAGGAAGAATCCAGTGTCCTAATATAATGCCTATCTGTTAGTGCTATCCTGGACTGGCCAGCTTCTCTCCCAGATGGAAGTTGGTCCATAGAATAATTAAAGAGTTGGGCATGATGGTGCACGTCTCTAACCCCAGCACCTGGGAGCTGAGGTGGGAGCATCACTGAACGTTTGAGGCCAGCCTGGGCTACACAGTGAGTTCAAGGCCAGCCTGAATGGGTAGACAGACTGTTTCAAAAAAAAAAGAAAATCCAGTGCTGGAGATTTAGCTCAGTGGCACACACCACCTACCTGGCAAGTATGAGGTCCTCAGTTTGATTTCAGGTACCAAAACAAAACAAAACGAAAAGAAAAAGTAGATTTAAAGAAAGCAGTCGGCCATTCCCCCCAAGTCATGAATATTACCCCACTCATTAACAACAGTTTTCCTCTCCTGCACTTAATCTTTTTCTTTTCTTTGAGACAAGGTTTCAGTATGTAGTTCAGGCTGGCTTTGAACTCTCTACCTTCCTGCTTAACTCCTGAGAGCCAGGATTACAGGTGTGCGCCACTGCACCCAGCTCCCGCTCACTCGCTTACTCTTAAAAGGGACCCTCGTTATTTGCTTGGAAGGGAAGCTGACTCGTGAGTCATTTCGCCCAGCTTCTCCTAATTATCTGGTCAAAGAATAAACTTCCCTTGCCTGTATAATGAGCTATCTCTTTTGTTATTTGTTCCACGATTCTAAGAGGCAGATGGCATCCAGTTCGGGTCAGAGGCTGGTAACATCTCTGTTCATTGCAGCTTTCTTACCAAGTCACGAATCAAGCAAATAAATTCTAGGCTCTGTAGGACAATGAGTTAGTTGCAAGTGTGTACCCATTGGCAAGCGAGAAGCAGCTACATCTATTGAAGACCGAGAGAAAATGTGCTCTGTGCGAGTCTGTTCTGATAAAAACACGGCATGAACAGAAAAGTGTTGCCGAGAAAGCACAAAGCTGCCTGCAGAGGCATACAGCTTTGAGAACCAAGATCCTCACCCCCCTCAGCCCCGGTGCCTCCCTCTGAGTTTCTACATTTGACTGACAGGAATGACTGACAAGATGCTGAGTCATTTCAGGGGCTCCCAGCACAAACACCTGCCCCCCAAATCCAATCTGATCTTTTGTGGGTGAGGGGTCTTTTTGAGACAAGGTCTCACTATGCAGTTCAGGCTGGCCTTGAGAGCTCATTTTGCAGTACAGGCTGGTCTAGAACTCACAGTGATCCTCCTGCCTCAGCCTCCTGAGTGCTGGGATTATAGAAGTGTGCTGCGGTTCCTGGCATCCTCTCTGGTTTTAATTACATGTATAAGATGCAATGCATATTCACAAGCCCTTAATAAGGATTGCGTAGGGTAAAAATGACTAAAGATCAGGTGGGGAGATATAAGGAGCCAAAATCTCTGGGGTTATTGTTATGTGATTCTCTGCCTCTTAATGAAAGGCTGAATAGCCCTAGGCTGCTGTTTAAATTTAAATGGGCTGAAGGGGCTGGTTTCCTCCTCTTTGTTCTAACTGCTCTAGCCCTACTATCCTTGGAGCAAACGTTAGACACCAAGATGGATTTTCAATTCAGATGCTTTCAGCTCTACCATTAAAATATAAACCTAATTCCATTCCTCACCATCTCTACTGCTCCATCCTGGTCCAATGCACCGTGGGCCAAAGCTGATTTATTCTCTGATCAAAAACTAGAGCTTCCCACTGGGCATAATGCACATCTGTAATCCCAGCACTCAGGGGGCTGAGGCAGGAGAATCCCCTCAAATTTGAGGCCCAGCCTGGGCTACCTAGAGTTCAAGGCCAGCCTGAACTACATAGTGAGACCCTATCTCAAAAACAAAAACCAAAACCAGTGCTTTCTATGCCAGGTGTGGTGCTGCATACTTTTAATCTCACCTACTTGGGAGCCAGAAGTATCACAAGTTTGAGATACTCTTGGGCAAATTAGCAAGACTTCATCTCAAAATGAAAAATAAGAAAGAGCTGGGGAGGTCACTTAGCGGTAGACTATCTCTGGGTTCAGTCCACAGTACCACCACCAAATCAATCCATCCATCCATCCATCCATCTATAGCTTTCCATCACAGTTAAAACGACACGCCAACTCTGTTCCTTCCCCCAGATACTGTGCATTCTAGTTCCTCTGTGTCAGCCTCTCAGCCCTGTCTGATACCACTGTAGAGTCCCTGGCTTGTGCACAGGACCTTTCTGTTTGTCTGGGACCCCCAGCTCGCTCTGCCTACAGACCCACTGGCCCCTGGCTCCCTGCCTCCCAGCAGACCAGGCTTACTCTACTCTGCCCCCGCCAGAGGCAGCAGAGAGGCAGGTCAAACTCTGTCTCTGCCATCTCCCTGCCTCTGCTTCCAGCTCGGCCTGCACCCTGGTGCCTTGTCTTCGGAGCTCATATCCACCGGAGAGCACCCATCTCTCCGTCCTGCTTTGTCATCTGGTGCCACGCCCGGGGGCAGAGATATTTTCTGTCAAGAGTGTCCTCTGAAACTGCCAACGAGGCATGCTCCACAGAGATGCCTGAGGACTGTGTGATACCATTTACATATTTTCCCTGCTTTTCTTGTTTTTATTTTTTTTTCAATTTTAAAATTGCATGAGTACCTGGTTTTTTTTTTTTTTTTTTTTTTTTTTTTTTGGTACCGGGGATCGAACTCACGACCTTACGCTTGCCAGGCAGGCGCTTAATAAGCCACTGAGCTAAATCCCCGGCCCATGAGTACCTGTTTGCAATATATAATGATTACATTCCTTGTAGGGAGTGGGTCTGTGTATAAAATAATGCGTCTTAATTCTTTTTACACCCCCTTTCTCTCTCCTCCGTCTCTTGTTTTCTCTTTTGCAAAAGATCTCCTGGTTTCCTATTATCTATCGTGTATTTTGCTCTTTAAATTATTTATACTTGAGTTTCTCATATAACAGAAATCATGAGATATTTAAGTCACGTGTTTGATTTATTTCGCTTAATATCATACTCTCAAATTGCATCTATTTTCCTACAAATGACAAAAATGATCGTTTTTATGACAGTAGTACTCCATTTTGTATAAATACCACCATTTCTTTATTCATTCATCTGGGGAACTTTCCCTACTTCTACACCAAACTCAAGGCCACCGGGTGCTTGTGACTTTGGGGGTGGGGGTTGAGACAGGGTCTCACTATGTAGCATAGGTTAGCCTTAAATTCACTGTGATCTGCTTCGCCCTCTCAAGTGCTAGCCTCACAGATGTGTGCCACCACACCAGGCTTGTACAATTTAAACGGATGAATTTGGGGCGGGGAGTACAGCTCTGTGGTGGAGCACTTGCCTAGCATGTGTGACGACCTGCGTTTGTTTCGAGTACCACAGAAAGGGGAGGATGAATTTTATGGTGCAAGAATTAGTAAATCTGCTATTTTCCCAAAGCTACCATGTGATTTAAACAATGCTGAAAAAAAAAAAGAAGAATGAAAACGCATGTTCAATCCCACTGATAGCGACAGCCACAGAGAACCCGCTAGTGAGTGTGCTGTCAGACGCTTGGTGCCGGGCGCCCACGTAAAGACAGGCAGAGCAGCCAGGCTTGGTGGTGCACTCCTGTAATCGTAGCACTGGGGAGGCTGAGGCAGGTGGATTGTTGCAAGTTGGAGATTGTTGCAAGTTGGAGACCAGCCTGGGCTACAAAGTGAGCTCAAGGCCAGCCTGAACTGCATAGTGAGACCCTGTCTCAAAAAGACAAACAAATGAACAAAAATAAATAAATAAAAAACAAAGCTAGGCAGAGCTTCTCTCCACCCTTGCTGGGATCTGAACACGTGAATGCTGCAACGCTTTTCATCAGAAACCTGCAGTGACCCCAGGAGTGACCCTGGGTAGTGAGTTCCTGAAAGGAAGGGCAGATATCCCGTGCCAAGGCAGGTGCTTTGTGTACAGGCTTTTTTTTTTCTTATTAAGACAATGTCTCATTATGCAGTTCAGGCTGGCTTGAGCTCACTTTTACATCAGTCCTCCTGCCTCAGCCTCCTGAGTGTTGGGATTGCAGGCATAAACCACTATGCCCAGCATGCTGGGAACTTTGAAGACAAGGTCTGGATACCACTGCCTTTGTTTCCTCCCCAGAACGCCAGGGCTCAAGCAGATAAATCGTGGATAAATATATCTGAAACAAATGAAATAGTAATGAGTTAGTAAATAATCTGAGTAGATAAAGAAAGACTCTGGCAGGGCCGGGGATTTAACTCAGTGGCACAAGTGCCTGCCTGGCAAGCTCAAGGTTGTGAGTTTGATTCCTGGTACAAAAAAAAAAAAAAAAAAAAAAAAGACTCTGGCCCAAGCAGCCCTCCGAAGACCTCCAAAGGCCATAAAAGGTTGTGACTCAGACGTCCTCTACATTCGGGTCCTGCCTATCAGAATTTATACAGCTGTATATCACTTCTCTCTCTTTGATTTTAAACATCTGCAGAATGCCAATGCACAAGAAAACGTCTTTAGGCAGGGGCAGCTCTGTGGTAGAGTGCCTGTCCTGTGCACACAAGGCCTTGGGTTCAAGCCCCAGCACAGCAAAGAACAGAAAAACGAGCCTCGTCCACTCCGCGTCTGCACTGAGTGCACCGAATGAGCGGTCAAAGCTCACAAGGTCACCGTGGAGCACGGGCAGCCCTCAGTGAGGGTCACCTGAGGGAGTGCTTCTGGAGTTTGTGACGCTGTCCTCCTGATCAGAGACTTTTATAGCAATGACAAAAAGTTTATATCAGTTGTACCCAATCAAAACAAGAATGGACCTATAATTGATGCATCTTTTTTCCCTTCTTGTTTTCCTAGTAATTCATTTTTATTATGTTTTTGCAACAATGTTAGATTGGAAAATTTACAACAAAGCAGGGCTGGGAATACAGCTCAGCAGCACAAATGCTGGCCTGCCAAGTGCAAGATCCTGAGTTTGATTCCCAGTGCAAAAAAAGAAAAAACAAATCTACTAAATCAAAGCCAAACGAACTGATCCTTTCACAGCAAACTGTTTATGCAACTCTGGTCCCAAAGGCCTGGGCTGGCACCCAGGCCCCGCCTCAGTGAGCTTAGTTTGGCTTTGGGCGAGTGACTTGACCTGCTCAATTTCCTCCTAAGTAAAAAGTAATGATAGTACCTACCTCAGAGAGCTGTTGCAAGAATTAGATAACACATGTAAAACACATAAGTAAGAAGGGATGCCTCCTCCGCCTGCCTTCCCCTCCCCTTCCCTTCCCTTCCCTTCCCTTCTGCTGACTCTTGGGTGACGGTGTTATCCTGAGATGGGAGAAATCCGGGGTGACAGAGAGGTGGAGCAATACTGACTGGTGACAAGTGGCGTCAGGGGACACCAAGGAGAGCTGGGAAGTCCCTTCCGTGAGAGCAAAAGCTGTATAGAGGGCCTCAGCCGTCCAGGGAGCCTGATTTTGGAACAGGAGGAATCTAAGCAGGGGGTAAGAACGCATCACCCCAGCACCAGCTGAGCACGAGGAGGGCCCCAGGGGAGGAGAAGACCAGGCGCTGGGGAGGGGGCGCACTGTCTTCCTCACTGCCAAAAGCCCGGAAAGCACTTCCCTTTGGGAAGGGACTCGCACTGCCCTTGTGGGCTGGCGCCCTGCCAAGTGCGGGAGACTACCACACACAGAGCTGGGTCCGCAGAAGAAGCGGAGCCCATAACCCTTAGGGGCCTCGGAGTCTGAGTGCAGGGCAGTGGCGCTGGTCTCACAGGCCTGCCTGGGCCCTGAGCTCAATCCAATAAGTAAGCAAACAAACAGAAGCAACCCATCTGCCATTTGTTTTCTCTGTGTGCACACCTTTCAGTTTACCACCCATAGCTACTCCAAGCCCTTTTCTTTTTCTAGTGACTTCTTCACAGTGTACTAGCTTTCCTGAAAGCCATGTATAATAAACTCCCCTGGACTTCATGAGATCTTTACTTCTTTTCATTGTAAAATCCACCCCCCCAAGCACATACAATTTTTTTTTAGGTCTTTTTGAGACAGGGTCTTCCTATGCAGTTCAAACTGGCCTTGGGTTCACTTTATAGCCCAGGCTGGTCTCAAACTTGCAATGATCTGCCTACCTCAGCTTCCCAAGTGCTGGGATTGCAGGAATGCACCACCATGTCCGGCTATATTATATTATATTATATTTATCTATTTATCGGTTTTCTTTCAGACAGGGTCTAGCTTTGTAGTTCAGGCTGGCTTTGAGCTCATTATGAAGCCCAGGCTGGCCTCAGACTTGCAATCCGCCTGTCTCAGCTTCCCGAGTGCTAGGATTACAGGCTTGTGCCACCATGCTCTGCTCGTACACTAGACTTAACTAGACCCTGAGCTCCTTGAAGGCAGAGATCCCAGCTCTAGTTATCTCCTGGGCTTGGTTCTTCTCCTGCCAGCCAGCCTAGGGTTCTTCAGGGAGTTCCACACCTTACTCAGCTACTGCAGGGCCCTGGCTATCTGAGGTGCTGGGTGCAGATTAGAGGAGAAGGAGCCACACCTGCAGCTGCCAGCTGTGAACTCAGCAAAGGTCAGGCAAGGGGCCTGGAATACTGACAGCGGAGGGGCAGCGAGGCGGTTAGCTCACTGGACTTTGGTACCATGGGCTTGGTGGAAGGGGAGCTGGGCAGTGGGCTGTGGACCCAGAGGACCTTGAACGATGCTCTCTAGAGCTGAGGGATAGACTGGGGGTAGACAGCACTTCAGGGAACAGCAGATGTAGGAGCTGGGCCAGGACATCCCTGGGCAGGGTCCTTCCCTTCACCTGAACTGGTGGGAAACTCATCAGTCAGGCTGCTCATTGCAGCACCTCATCCCAGTGTGGAGGGACCTGCAGAAGCCCCTTGCATAGAGTGTCAGGGAAACCCACCCTGCTGGGACCTGTGGAGGGCTTTGGCAGGGGGCAAGATGAAATACCTGCACCTGTGCCTCTGGACACTTAGGGCCAGGAGTGGGGGCTGTCAGGCCTTGGTAGAGGGTCTCAGACCTGGGCAGGAGAGCGGGCTAAGTCAGCCATCCTCAGCTGGGCGCCTTGGGCCTCCCACAGGCTCCCTGGAACCCCCAGGAGTCTCAGAGCTCAGCGTGAGGGCTGCCCTGTGGTCCCTCGGACCTGGGCAGAGCTGGGGCATCCCTGGCTCAGGGGACAGGGCTGTGCCCCCATATTCCACAGGAGGTGTGGTGTGTGGTGCCATCCAGCAGGGCAGGAACCAGAAGCATGTGGTGTTCAAAACTCTAATGTCGCCGGGTATGGTGGCATACTCCTGTAATCCTAGCACTAGGGAGGTTGAGGCAGGAGAATTGTTTCGAGTTCAAGACCAGCGTGGACTACAAAGTGAGTTCAAAGCCAGCTCAAACTGCATAGTGAGAAATCTTGTGTCAGAAAAAAAAATAGACTTCAAGGCTAGCAAGGTGGACAGTGAGGTTGTTGGGGAGGTGACGGTGGTGCAACAGTGGGAGGAGAGCAAGAGAGTCATGGTGGGGGGAGAGAGAGTCACTGGGATAGATGTCACGGACTGGGAATCACCAGGGAGCCCGGCCAGCACGTGGGAACCCAGCACAGGGGTAGGCGCACAGTGGGCCATAGATACATATTCAGTGACTTGGTGCTCGGTCACCACAGTTGAGGGAAACAGGAGAGACCAGATGGAACACTCTTACATGAACTTGGCCAATTAACCTCTGGTGGAGGAGGGAACTTCCCTCACCCAAGTCACACCTCCCGGAGGCCTCTTGCCCCTACTAGGCCCCCCATGGCCTCCCCTACCCCTTAGACCCAGGACGGTCAGGCATACCAGAGGCCGCAGGTACCCCAGGGGGCATCTGGTCCCCTTGGAGCTGGCCAAGAATCCCTGGCCTTGGGTGGCGGGCAGGGCTCCAGTGCTGCATGGTGGGAGTGGAGCTGGCTCCCAAGGGCCCCAATCACCTGCCAGTGCTGCCACCGCTCCTGGCCCACAGCAACTCGGCCCAACCTGTCCTGCAGGTGTGTCTGGCTCCCAGCCAGTGAGGCCCAGTGCCTAACTCAATTACGGGAAGGAAGGATGTAAACAGAGGACAGGGGCGGGAGCAGGACAAAGGGACTCGAGTGCTTTGTTTGCAGCTCACCCAGCTCAAAGCTGCCCACTTCACACTGCAGGGGGGCTGGCACCAGGGACTGGGACCTGCCCACCAAGGGGCAGCAGGGCCAGGAGCTGTCCCATTGTCCTTCCAAGGCCCCCCCATTCCAGCTGCCCACTGACCCACCTGCCCCATGGTACTGGCCTCCGGCACAACCCAACCTGCTCAGCCTGCAGCCAGGACTCAAGGGGACAGCACAGGCCCTGGCCATTGGCCAGCGTCAGCCATGGGGCTGCTCAGGGATGAAAGGGCCCTATAGGTTTCATTTTCCCTCTTCAAGGTGAGGAGAAGGAGAGGACAACAGCCCGGGACATCTGAAAGGGCCTCTACCCCTGCGGCCAAGTGTAAGCATAATGCCACCTGTGTCCCAGGATTGACCTTTCCGAGGGCTCCTCAGCCCACCGTAGTCCACAGAAAGTTCAAAACCTTCTCTGTAGCTGGACACAGTGGTGCAGGCCTGCAGTCCAGCACTCTAAGAGGCTGAGACAGAAGACTGCCAGTTCAAGCCCACCCTGGGTAATTTAATGACAATCTGTCTCCAAAGAAAACTAGTAAGAGTCCGAGGTGGCCTAAACCTATAATCCCAGGGAGGCTGAGGCAGGAGAATTGTCATGAGTTTGAGGCCAACCTGGGCTACTTAGTGAGTTAAAGGCCATCCTAGATTCCATAGTAAGACCCTGTCTCAAAAGCAAAGAAAGAAAGAAAGAAAGAAAGAAAGAAAGAAAGAAAGAAAGAAAGAAAGACTGGAGGAGCTGGGGTGGGATAGCTCAATATAAAGGCCCTGAGTTCAATCCTTAGTACTGCAAAGAACAATAAAAAAATCTATGCACTCAACAAATACCAAAAAAAAAAAAAAAAAAAAATCTTGGATTCATCAGCTTCCGAACACCCTTGTAGGGGTCACATGTATCAGCAAACAAAACAAAGGCCACTGCCTTAACCTCCACTCCAGGGAGTACAGGCAAACACACAAATGCATCGCTTGGCACATCGCTTGGCGATGAGCAGGGCAAGGGCAGGGGTGGGTGAGGCTTGCTTGGGTGTGAAGACCTGAAGACAGGGAGGGAGGCAGGGAGGGAGATTCTGGGCACAGAAAAAATGATGGCTTGTGGCACCACGGGAGGGCAGAGCTGTGGCCCTAGCCCTGGCCCTGGTGGAAGGAGGACAGGCCAGGTGGGGGGTCAGTTCCCAAGGCTGGGGGGGTTTATTGTGCAGTCTCACGGGCAGGAGACTGTGCTGGACACAGAGCAGAGCTGGAACTCATGACTGAACTGGGCCACACTGGTTGCTGGGGCAGGTGATGAATTATTGTTGAATGTTAGCTACTAGTTTTAAATTGTAGATAAATGTACATGTCTTGGTTACTTTTCTCTGGTTGCTGGGACAAAATTCCCAGCACCTTAAATGAAGGAAGGAAAGGTTTGTTTAGCTTGCAGTTTGTGGAGGCTTCAGTCCATAATTAGCTGGCTCCAAGGTGGCGTGGTAACAGGGCAACATTTCAAGGCAGCAGCCTGCAAAAGCAGACAGAGCAAAACGGGAAAACAGCTTCTCCTCCCTTATAATGTACACAGGATACCTCCTCCCTTCCAGGGCAGTGTAGCTCTCACAAAATCTCCTTGCCCTCCTTTGCACAGGCTGAGGATATTTATAAAGTAAGACTCCTGGCTCCCTGCTGAGTCTCCTAGTTAAATTTCTAAGCTTCTCAAGTTGACACAGTGTATCAACCATAACAGTACATAATATAAAATCCAGTATGTGAGTGTGGGTGTGGGTGTGTAATCCTGGGAATTGAATTTAGAATCTTCACACTGAACTGTATCCTGGGCCTTTTTTTTTTTTTTTTTTTTGACACAGGGTCTCACTATATAGTGCAGGCTGGCCCTGAACTCACTCACGCAGCCTAAGCTGATCTCAAACTCACAGCGGTTCTCCTGCCTCAGTCTCCTGAGTGCTGGAATTATAGGCATAAAAATTTACGTTTGTTAACAGGTGTATTAGTCAGCTTTCCACTGCTGTGACAAAATGCCTAATATATACAATGCAAAGAAGAAAAAGTTTGTTTTGGCTTATGGTTTCAGAGGTTTTGGTCTAAGACCAACAAGTTCAGAGGTGGAAACTTCACGAAGAAAGGCATGATACAGAAAAACAGCTCACTTCATAGCAGGCAGGAAGCAACAAGAGCGAGGAGGAGCAAGAGAGTAAGGAAGGGCTGGGGACAAGTCCTGGTGGTGCACACCTGCGATCCCAGCACTCAGGAGGCGGAGGCAGAAGCATCACCTTGAGTTTGATGCCAACCTGGGCTACATAGTGAATTCATCTGTATGTTCTGCACTACATAGTGAGACCCTGTCACAACCGAAACCAACCAAAAAAAGAAAAATAAAGAGCATGTGCCTCCAGAATGTGCCCTGCTTCCTCCAGCCAGGCCGCACCTTCTTCTTGTTGGCTTTGTTGTTGTTTTGGGGTTTTGTTTGTGCTTTTTTTGTTTGTTTGCTTTTGAGATAGGGTCTCACTGTATCATTCAGGCTGGCCTTGAACTTGCAGTGTAGTACAGGCTAGCCTCAAACGCCTGGTAATGCTCTGGCTTTCACCCCTCGAGTCCTGGGATTACAGGTATATATTTTTTCTTTATGAAGTGTGGATTTAGACAGGTTCAGTCACACACTTGCTTTGTTTCATTTTATTTTGTTTTGTTTCGTTTTCCTTTGTTCTTGTGGTGCTGGGCATTGAACCCAGGTCCTTTGCACTGTACCTCATCACAATCCTTTTGTGATTTTTTATTTTGAGACAGGGTTTTGCTAAACTGCTAAGTTGCCCAGGCTGGACTTGAACTTTCAGTCATCCTGCCTCAGCCTTGCAGAGTGCTGGCATTAGAGGCCCATCTGTGTGTCTTGGCCAGCCACACACACTTTTGTCACATGAAAGAGGAGGACTCGTAAATGCTAAAACCCTATTCAAATGTCCGGAATATTGTCAGCCTTGTTCTTCTTCCTAGTGTGGCTGCCCAGCTGCCCATGAGAGAGGACACAGGACCTGGAGGGACATCAGAGCTTCTTTCCAGAGAGGAGGAGGTCACCAAATTCTGGGAGAATGGACAGCTGCGGTCCCCGGGGTCTGTCTCTCTCTGCCGCCCTTGGCTGGGACCACGGCCTGGCGTGCCAGCCCTAAGCCTAGACCGCTGCCTGCCCCTGCCCACTGCGCACTTCCTCGGAGCCTCTCGTGCCAACCCAGGTAGACACCCTTGTGGACAGTGGCACCAGAAACTCGCCAGCATTCTCACAGAGACCCCAGGGAGCACAGAGGAGTACTGACCCCCGCCTGGCCAACGGGAGACCGTGTTAGCGCAGGTTTCCTGGGGGAGGTGACCGCCTACTGTTTCACCTTCTGCTGGGCGGGAGCAGGAGCTGCAGCTTAGTGGTGACCTCACGGGCTGCCTTCATGCTTTACTCCTGTTAGCTCAGAGGCTCTCCTCTCTAATCCCACAAAATGGGACTCCAGCACCCCTGCTTCACAGCTAAGGAAGCGGCCCCCAGAGCTTCAGCCGCACGCTGCCTGTCAGCCAGAACCGGGATGGGATCTGTGGTCCGCCACCGTCCTGTCCGCATGTGATGAAACCGCAGGCTGTCTTCCAAAAGCCAGGGCCACCCAGGCATGGCTAAGGGTACCAGGGTGACTCAAGGTCATTTGCAAGATGAGCTCAGGTGACACATGAACAAGCCATTTCTAAAAGGTTAAGTGTACCTGCCTGGTGAGTTTGAGGTCGTGAGTTTAATCCCCAGTACAAAAAAAAAAAAAAAAAAAAATCAAAAACCTTATAAAAAGGGGACGGGGGATTAGCTCAGTGGTCTAAGTGCCTGCTTGGCAAACATGAGGTCATGAGTTCAATCCCCGGTACCAAAAATAAAAATAAAAAATAAAAAATAAATAAAAGGTTAAGTGTAAGAATGGTCTTGCTGGGCATGGTGGTGCATGCCTGTAGTCCCTGCTATCGAGAGGCTGAGACAGAAGGGTCACTGCAACTTCAAGCCCAGCCTGCCCTACATAGCAAGACTGTCCCCCCAAACAAAAAAACCGTTGCCAGGTGTGGTGGCACGTGTTTGTAATCCCAGCACTTAGGAGGCTGAGGAAGGAGGATTGCTATAAATTCAAGGCCAGCCGGGGCTACATAGTGAGTGCAAAGCTTTATGTATATCATGAGACCCTGTCTCTAAAAAACTAAACTAAAAAAAAAGAAGTGATTTTTCTTTTCTTTTCTTTCTTTCTTTCTTCTTTCTTTCTTTCTTTCTTTCTTTCTTTCTTTCTTTCTTTCTTTCTTTCTTTCTTTCTTTCTTTTTCCTTGTCTTTTTAAGATAAATTCTCACTATACAGTTCAGGCTGGCCTTGAGCTCACTTTGTAGCCCAGGCTGGTCTCAAACTTGCAAAGATTCTCCTGCCTCAGCCTCCTGAATGCTAGTATTACAGGTGTATACCACCACATCTGGCTTTGTTGTTGTTTTTCAATACTGGGAATTGAACCCAGGGCCCTTCCACTGAGTTACATCTCAACCCTTTTTGGTACTGGGGAACAAACTCACAACCTTGTACTTGCAAGGCAGGCGCTTATGCCACTGAGGTCTCTCAGACCTTTTTGAAAACAGGGCCTCCCCAAGTTGCCAAGTTGCCCAATCTGGGTGCCAACTTGCTATTTTCCCGCCTTAGACTCCCAGAGTACTAGGATTCTAGACGTGCGCCACCATGCCTGGCTATGGAAGTATTTTAATGTACACTAAGAAAATGATAAATAGGATATCAATATAAAGTTTCTTTTTGTATATTTCAATCAAAAAGAAGGGGCGGGGCCGGGGATTTAGCTCAGTGGCTTAAGTGCCTGCCTGGCAAGCGTGAGGTCATGAGTTCGATCCCCGGTACCAAAAAAAAAAAATAAATAAATAAATAAACAAAAAGAAGGGGCTGGGGATTTAGCAGCATAAGCACCTGCCTTGCAAGCTCGAGGTCGTGAGTTTGATCCCCAGTACTGATTAACAAAAAAAAAAAAAAAAGAGAGAGAGAGAGATACTCTTGTTTTTCTAGTACTGGGGTTAGAACCAGGACCTTTGCTCTAAACTACATCTATAGCGTTTTGGGGTTTTTTTTTTTTTTTGGTTTTGTTTTGTTTTTGAGACAGGTGCTGGCTAAATTGATGAGTTTCTCAGGTTGGGTGTGAACTTGTGATCCTTCTGCTTCAGATTTTCAAATGCACCACCACACCTGACTAGGAGACTTTTTTAAATGTAATTTTTATTTATTTATTTTTAACAGAGAGTGCCTCACTGTGCCCCAGGCTGGCCTAGAACTCCTGGGCTCATTCTGCCTAAGCCTACTGCGAGTCTGGAACTGCAGTGATGCCCCACCATCTTGGGAGTCTTTTTTAGGTCTAAATCCTTGTTTGTCTGTTTGTTTTTCAAGACTAGCAGATATTGAACCCAGGGTCTTCACAGTGCACTACATCTTATTTTTTATTTTGAGACAGGGTCTTGGTAAGTTGCTAAATTGTCCAGGCTGGGCTTGAACCTGTGACTTCCCTGCCTGAGCCTTCCAGAGTGCCTGGGTCACAGGTGTGTGCCCCCATGCCTGGCTTCAATCCACTTTTAACTGAACTTTTTCAGGGGTCACAGCAGGATGTTATATTTATCACCTGCTTTGTTTTGCTTTGCTTCATTTCCATACTGGGGTTTTTTTTTTTTTTTTTTAATCGGTACCAGGGATCGAACTCATGACTGCCTGCTTGCAAGGCAGGCGCTTATGCCGCTGAGCTAAATCCCCAGCCCCATACTGGGTTATTAAACCCGAGCACCCCTGAGCTACATACCCAGCCCTCTTTTTTTTTTTTTTTGCATTCAGTTGTCCAAAGAATACCAGCACAAATCTTTCTTTTCAGTGAACTCAGAGATCAGTAGTACAGCTATCTTAACTATTTATATATATATATATCCATACACATATACATATGTTATTTCAGCTTCTCACACTAATGAAACAATCAATGTTTACACATGTGTGTCTTATTTATTTCACTAATGAGTATGGTCTTAAGCTGCATCCATTTACCTATAAAAGTCTCCAGTTCATCTTTCTTTATACCCAGCCCTTTTTATTTTTATTTATTTATTATTATTATTGCCTTTTTGAGACAGGGTCTTGTTATGCAGTTCAGGCTGGCCTTGGGCTCACTTTGTAGCCCAGGCTGGTCTCAAACTTGCAACGATCCTCCTGCCTCAGCCTCCCAAGTGCTGGGATTACAGGTGTGTATCACTATGCCCCAAACCCCTTTTTATTTTTTAATTTTTGAGATAGTCTTGCTAGGCTGCCCAGGCTGGGCTGGAATGTTTGATCCTCCTGCCTTAGCCTCCAAAGTGGCTAGAATTACAGGTGTGAACTTCCACATTCAGCTGCTTTCTTGTTTTTTCAATTCTGGTAAGATATACGTAACTTTACCATTCCAACCATGTTTTAATGTGCGGTTTTGTGGCCCTGAGCAGTTGCCTTGTTGTGCAACCTCGATGCCACCTACCTCCTGAACCTTCTCATCATCCTGAGCTGAAACTGCCTCCCTTAAACAATAACTCCCATTCTCCCTGGCCCCTCCCCTGGAAACCACCCTTTACTTTCTGTTTCTGTGAATTTGCCTGTTCCCAGTACCACATGCAGGTCGAACTCTATTGCGCTTGTCCTTTGTGTCTGGCTGATTTCACCGATGCTGTAAGAAGGGGCCTAGTTAAAGAGAAGCCATTCACATAAACGAGAGTTTGGCCCGGCTGTCGATGTGGCCATGGTCCAGTGGCGACCACAGCTGGGAAATTTCACGGTGGTGAGAGCCGAGGGCTCCACTCATCCGGTGTCTGAGGGCAAGACTGCTGCTCTGTCTGCCATGCTGGGCAGACACTTGGAGACCCGGAGCACAGGCCGGGAGCAGGGAAAGAGGGAGGGAAGGAAGGGTAAAGGCGAGAGTGTAAGTCCTCATCCAAAGAATCGAACAGGTGTCACTGGGCCTCGCCAGGAGCGCCTGCACCCCGAGCCCTTGGCCAGGGCTGGCGTTTGCTCGGTAAATGCCTGGTGGGCCATGCAAAGATGGCCCCGTTGGTGGGCTACACCTGCAGGAAGAGCTGTGCTCCCTGCTAGGACTCCTGGTACATTTTCTCACACTTGTTCAGACAGTGCCCAAGCAAAGCCCTCTGAGGGACTTCACTCTGCTGCTGACCCAGACAGCTCCCAGAAACCAAGTGGCAACCCAGAAGTTGCTGTCCCAAACCTTGAACTTCTGAGTCAATAGGGAAACGGATCCGAGCAGAGAGAAGACTGAGGGTGGGAAATCCCCAGACAGAGGGCTTCTGGGATGGAAGCAAGCCAGGGCGACCCCAGAGGGGAGAGGAAGGCCTCTTCTCCACTGAGGGTCCTGGCGGAGAACGGAGATCCACAGACCGCAGCAGACAGTTTCCTGGCTCAGGGGTCTTTAGGGCGAGGGAACAGAAGTGTCAGGATGTGAGCTTTCTTCCAAGGAACACTTTGAATCAGTTGTTCAAAACGAATGTACCGTTTGCACTCTGGCTGCTTTGAGCTGAACGTCACGCAGTAAATGCACACAGCAGGCCTCACTTGCCATGTGCTTTGGACTCCTGGGTGCAGCCCAGCCCTGAAAACCAATCGATCAGTTTCTGACTCAGAATCACTCTAACTGGCAGCCAGGCCTCACTCCACTGCGCAGTTAACTGGATATTATCTGTTCATCTCAAGATTATAAATTCTTGAGAACTACATCTCTAGTCCTTTTAAATTCTTTTATTTATTTTTTTAAAGGATAAGGTCTCTCTAAATCACCTAGACTTGCTCAGCTTTCTCAAGGAGCTGAGCTTATATGCCCTGTTAAAAGTGGTTTTAATATATACATTTTAAGTTGGAACTCTGCTTTGATCAGTGCTAGATGAATAAAAACCACTAAGCCTGCAGAGATGTAAAACACTGTGTGCCATCAGAAAGTCTCGAAAGACTTGTGCTGGTACCGTTCAGACAGTTGAATGCAGATGTCTTGTGCTCTGGGTGAATGATTTGGGGATGACAGTGCGCAATGTATGTACCATTGTTGTCCTAATTGTTGTGTTCTAAAAGTGTTTTTTCTCTGAAATAAAATGGATTTGAAAAACAAAAAAAAGAAAGTCTTCTGGTCAGACGTGGTGCAGCATGTAATCCCAGCACTTGGAAGGCTGAGGCAAGAAGATTGCTGTGAGTTTGAGGCCAGCCTGGACTACATAAGTTAGTTCAAGGCCAGCCTGAACTGTACAGTGGTACCCTGCCTCAAAAAAAAAAAAAAAAGGGGCCAGGGATTTAGCTTAGTGCACAAGCACTTGCCTGGCAAATATGAGGTCATGAGTTCGATCCCCAGTACAAAACAAACAAACAAATAAATAAACATTTTTTAAAAATGTCCTCCATGCCCTCTGTATAGTTAGTTATTTATAGTTTGGGCAGTAATGCAGATAATGAGGCAGTGACCAAGGACAGGGTCACTGCACACCCAGCCCTGGCCAGGGTCCACTAGGCTCCTGCCCTGTGGGTGTTCGTCCCAGGCCTTTGAGGCTGAAGAAGAGGAGCCTGGTTAACCATTTGCTCTGTGCCCAGGTGAGGTCATGCAGTCCCCTTCCTGAGAAGTGAGGACTTTCAGGGAAACCAGCCCAGCCTGCACGCCTGATGGCCTGATGTCACTCCAACCCCCTGCAGAGCTGCTGAGAACTGCCGGGGAGGGGGCTCAGGGGGCTTGCTGAGCTGAGGGTGCATTCCTGACCACACCTAGAAGCCAGCCCAGGTGGTCACTGTGGGAACCACCAGCACGTGCCAGGGACACCTGCAGGCTGGAGGACAGAGGTGCTGAGGGGTGGGTTGGCCTAGTCCAAGGGGCATGGAGGAAACTAGGTGGTGAGAACAACGTAAGGCTGCCAGGAGAAAGGCCCCAAATTTGGAGTCTGCAG